>VMRN01000051.1:2525808-2667435 GCA_010277015.1 Poeciliopsis turrubarensis
GGGGGGGGTTTGGAATTAACCAGTCAGCTGGATGATCATCTCCCAAATGCGGAAGGGATCCACCGTGCTGTGGGATTAGCAGAGAGATTAAACGAGAGCAGGATCCGAACCGGCTTCAGTCAGCAGACGCACGGAGGATTGACGGACGGGGGAGTTCGCGTCTTCGGCCGCGTCGACTGTGAAAACCGCGTCTCGCCTCTCGACGGTTACAAGTCTGGGAGTTCGGAAAATGACACCGAACTGTGCGTGTTGAGTCGAGTGCAAAAGAGAGTGTTTCATATTTTGGGGGGGAAAGGTAAAAAAAACCCCAAAACGAAACAGTTTTTTTAAACCAAACGTTTCGGTCCGTGCTCTGGAGACGTTGGGAAACGAGACTCTGCTGTCGTGTACAATCCAGCTCCGTAATGACTTCCCCGTAAGAAGGGACCCGTAAGTCTGAGCCCGCAGGGGGGTTTGCTAAGTAACTCCAGCAGAGAGGCAATGGCTACTCAACGCTAACGTAGCCCAACGCCATAAACACAACCCATCTGCTCCTCTCCAAGCTGTAAAAAGTCATTTTTCTTGTCACAGGTGAACACTTTTTTTTTTAAACTCAGCATAGATCCAGAAACAAGTCAGAAAGTGACTTTTTTGTGTGTGATAAAACACATTACTGGTCTCCCATAAGGAGCCATCAGTTCCACACGGCCCCCGTTTGATCAGACCTGGCACGCAATAAAAATGTTCATAATGGACTCTTAAATCAGTTCATAAAGTCGGGCTGCAGTTTGGGCTCGTCGGAGGCGAAAAATCGAATATTTCAACACTGATTGTGTCACAGCGAGTGCAGGATCGTTTTACATCTGGTCCTCCTTCCGTCCGATTTAATCTTCAGTTTCGCTTTTTCAAACGGCATTAAAAGGAAAAGCGAAAGGGAGAGAAGTGCGAGTCAGGAGGCGTCACGTCGCCGCGGACGTTCACAAAACGTGAACCGATCCGTCACAATTCGGAGTTGAACGGTGGATGTATAATTTACCCAGGAGCCCGGTTTTTTTTTTGCGGGGCGTCATCCAATTGCAGATCCTTAAAGATTCTTCGAATATTTGCATGAAAAGCCTTGAAAATAAAATGAACTTTACCGCAAAAAGTTGGAAAAAAAGAAAGTTTTTCTTCTTTTTTTTTTTTTTTTGTCCACTTTTGTTTTTGATCAGATTGTCGAGGGCATTTCACATGCAGACGTTTCGGCGTGAGGAATGGTTTCTACGACGAAAGAAGAAATGACTTTTCGCAGCATTGGTCAAAAATAGAAAATAGAAAACATTGTCTTTGTTTTTAGCCCATGGTCGGAGCTGATGCATGTGGCGGCGTGGCCTGCGGGTTGAACCGGTTCAGAGTCGGCCTTCACGCTGCCTCGGTCCGTTCGGGTGAGGAGCAAGAGAGCTCCGGCGGTTTCCCGGCCCTCTGGAAGGCCTCCCCCCCGGACGGATGTCAAACTTTAGCCCACGGCAATGTCTCAAAATGTCACCGCAATCCACACGCGTCCAGGTGCACGAAACGCTAACGGGGGGCGGAGGGGAGGATTTTTCCCTCCAGAGTCCACAATCACCACCGAGCAGAGAGATAGAAATTGGAAAGGCCCGGAGTGATTAACCCAGTTGTGCTCTGCGCTCCAGGACGGACAGAAGACATACACTAGCAAACAATCGACATTGCCTTGGGACACGACTGAGTCGCACTGAAGCACACGGTTGTCTCGCGCACTCGCATTTGGAAGCGTATTTCGGGATTTTCAAGCCACTGACCATTCAGCCCCTGACCAGAACACCATGCAGCTCTGCTCGTCGCTGCTCCCGGTCAGCTGCTTTGTGATCCCACGGTGCAACATGCGAGACATGCGCTTTTGCGTTCCGACGGCCAAAGCCTGGATTCACACGCGGTTGGCTGCTCTGTGGCTCTCCCTCACTTTCCCACAGTCCCACAGTCCTTTCGTGTCTCTCTTCCCGCCGTCGTCCCACTTCCTTTCCTCTTGCGGTCCCCCGAGTCTCACGTCGACTTGGGAAGTTAAGCTGTTTGCGTTAGATGGGGGGAGATTGCGCCTCTGTTGGACCGAGGCTCACAAAAAGCCCCACAGATCTTATCCTGATTGCCTGAGATTCGAGGGGCGAAATCTGCCGAGCACAGCGTTTTGTCGTTTGAAACAAACAGGGATCCAGAAGGAGTGTCGCCTCTTGTGTACATCGCAGCAGGACTCAAGAGAGAAACTCGCTCAGGCAAGCAGGTCAGCGGTGCCAGCAAGTGGACATGCAACCGACTTTCCCCGAACCGGTGGAAAACCCAAGCGCCCACTCACTGGACATGATAAAACAAGAAAGCAGAAGAGATGAAGAAGCGACGGCACAAACATCTGGGTTTAACATTTTCCCTGAAATAGCCAACGTTGCGTCTCGAGCCTCTCGCTCCATCCGTATCCCAGTGATCTGCGGAATCAGTGCAGGGGAGCAATTAACTTGTTTCATTTGTTTCTTTCCTTTTCTTTTCTTTTCGTTTGGCTCGTTCCCTTTCTGCTCACGCGTCTGGAAGAGTAAAGGTCAAAACGAACACCTCGGCAATCAAAGCAAAAGAGCCGCTCTGCCCGGCGCAATATGCATTTCAGCAAAACGGGTTGTAAACAGTCTGCTTTCAATCTGTGGCTGCGTGCTCCCCGCATCCGGGTGGACCAACTTCCTTTCAGCATTCACAGTTTTACTTTTCACAACGACTTAAACGCTTTGGAAAGACTTTGTTCGAAGGGGTGTGGATGAGTAAGACTGACATATTACTGTTATAAACATGATATAACACCAGTTATGAACTTGAACGATTCTTCATGAATGATTTTTACTGTCTTGATGAAGTGTCATTTGGTGAATGATGACGCGTTTAACGCAAAGTTGTACTAAAACTTGCATTAAAAGTGTCATTATTTACTGAGTGACGCTTCATCACAACAGTCAAAATCGGTCATGAAGAATCTTTCAAGTTCATAACTGGTGTTATGTCATGTTTATAACAGTATTATGTCAGTCTTATCTATCCACACACCCCTTCAAATAAAGGACCAAAACCTTTAGCTTTGTATCGACATGCAATCAATACAATCTGGTATTTTAGGGACCTGCAGACCTTTGATCCCAAGAGCCAGAAGTGACTACTTGGCGTCATTTATTTACTTTTTTTTTGTTCTATACCCCCAAGGAAAAAAAAAACAAAAACAAAAACCGAGGACTGGTTGACTGAACTTGGTCTACGAGGGTAAAGATTTGGCCTCCTGTTCCGCAGACCGGCTGAAAGCCCCGCTGCTGCAGCTGGAGCTGAGGCTCTACGGTACCTCAAAGCCATTTTTTTTTTTTTTTTTTTTTGGACTCCAAGTACAATCAGCGATGTGGCGTTCCTCTATAGTTGGAATATATAATTTGCACCGCCCTTTCTCAAACACGGGGACCGCCGTGTCAAACCAGCGGAACATCTAAGAATGCGTTCTGCCCATCAACCCACTGCGGAACCAGTTATTGCTGGAGACCTTTTTTTTGTTTTTTTTGTTGTTGTTGTTGTTATTGTTGATGGATTTGGAGATTTTAAAAGACGGCATGCGTAAAAAAACCCCCAAAAAAACAAAACAAAACAAAAAAACTGATAAGGTCAGAAATCTATAGGGCGGTGAAGGTAAAATTGAGTCATTCGTTGTCAACGTCTCTTTCTCTCGCCTGCTTCTCACCTTATCCAGCTCTGAAAGGGAATCAGGAGCTTTGTTTAGTCACAAGTCGGCCGTAAAACCTGACATAACGGCAGAGAGAACCTTTAAAGTGAAATGCCTCCTTCCATATTTCCTAAGTCATTTCTTGCGAGACAGTAAAGTCTGGCGTCACTGTCTCGCTTCACAACCTTTCGAGCAATTTGCCCCGGAAGACGCAGAGGCTCAGCTGCTCGGTCCGTTAAAAGAAGATCATCAGAACGTCTTTAGGACAGTCAGGAATTAGCTGGAAGTTTTCCTATGTGCAAGAGAAACCAAACTTTTTGCGCTGCTACTGTAATTTTCACATTAATTAAAAAAAAAAAAAAAAAAAAAAAAAAATGTTGCACGTGTGCGGTGAAGAGACCGCCATCTTTTGCAGACTCGGAAAATAGTTGACTTTTCTTGGTGGTTGACATAGCGATGACTTATTAGCTTATCCGCATCGAACATCTCGTACATCTTTCTCCCCCCCCCCCCCCCCCCAAAAAATATATATATATATGAGAAAAGCGTATAATGTCTGGGTCAAGAAGCCAAGAGAAAATCTATTGGCGGGAAGTGAGTGAGGCGAGAACAAAGTTGGATGGGAGAGCGAGGGCTTAAAAGTTTCCAGGCAAATTGCTCCCGAGTCTCCCTTCCCTGAAGGAGCAGGTGATGGAGGAAATTTTCAAGCCCAATTCTTCTTAATCTACAAGGAGACAGATATTGATTATTTCTCTGAAGGGGGAAAAAAAACAAACAAAACAAAACAAAAAAAAAAAAACACAAACAGCGCGAGGAAAAAGAGCCTCTGGGTGAACCAAGTCTATTCCGTCACAATCAAAACATATCATTTATAGTTAGCCGGGGAGCCATGGTGGTTATCCCGAACTTCATAAGTGCCTGCTGTGAAGGAGATGGAGGGGGGGGGGGGGAGGCCAAATGCATTTTGCAGGCCGACCTAATCAATGCCGTGATTAATGGAGCTAATTTTACCTGGACACTGCGGGTCATTACTTCCTGTTTTCCATCTCGTCCTTCCTCGTGTCTGCATAGAGGCCGGCGTGGATAATGTGTTTGCCCGGCTAATGAGAGTCATGCAGAGGCGGCGAGGACGGGCCGAGGGTCGGCGTCACGCACGACGAGTCATCTGGGACTGCGGGCCCCCGCCACGCAGGGACGCCGTCCGCTGCGGCCGCTCGCAGCGGACGGCGTGCGCATACATTTGCACACTCATCTGCATAAGTTTGCATGGAGATACACAAAGGGTGAAAATGTTTACATTGAGCTCTGATATGAGCTTTCAAAGAGGATGAAGCCGTCGGCTTTAAACGATGCAAGTTATGCTGGCCAGGTTTGTCGTTTCTGCCGCTTGGCTAAAGCAGACGTCACAAGAAGACACGTTTTCCCGAAGCCTTGCAAATGTGACATTTTGGAAAATTTGACCTGAGAGCTCCTGAAAGTAAATCCCCTTCAGTTGACCTTGGTTGTGGATTCAGTTTTGGGACGGTTCTCAGGCTTGGGATCGATTATAGCGTCATATCTGGATCCCTTCAGCTACTTGTGAAGCGAACCGGGCCTCTTTGGGTCGGTGGGTTCGCCATTCAGCTGGTGTTCAGCTGGAGGAGACGTTGCAAAGATGTGAGCTCATGTGGCCTCATAAGGTCCCGTTCTGCTTTTAAATATTACATGTTTCTATAAAGGATTGCTTTTGTTGCCTTTGGGAAATACGAAGTCCTTTAAAATGGCAAAAAAAAAAAAAAAAAAAAAAAAAAAAAAGGGCGCAAAAGCACTTTGGTCAAGGAGGTCAGCAGAAGGTCAGATCCACTTTTCCGGAGCCGCCGCTAACTTGACATTTCGGAAAATTTTATCCGACAGCAGCTGCAAGTGAAGCACCTTTAGCTGACCTTAGCCGTGAGTTCGGTTTCAGCAGCGGGGGCTTCTTTTTTTTTTTTTTTTTTTTTTTTTTTTGGTGATGTTGTTTCGTGTGAATTTTAGCTGCATGGCTGTGGAAGCCACTTGAGACCGGGGCTTGAATAATGCCCAAAAAGAAGGAACCTCCCGGAGGTTTTCTCCAGTCGCCCGCTGCAAAGCTTGAACTCCTGACCCTCCGCGCGCCGAAGGGAAAATGGAACCTCAATTCGTGCAGGAGGCGAAGGGAGGGCGAGGCTGTACTTCATCTGAGCTCTTCGGGTCCATTAAGCGTTGAGCAACCTCTTCTGGTCGCCTCTCGACGAGGACGCCGCCGTTCCGCGACGTCGCGCTTCAGCAAGGCGGAGAGAAAAAAACGCAGCCGGTCCTTTGCGGCGTATCGAACACTCGCGTTGAAACGAGCTCACGTCAAGTGCGAGAAGTGCTTGCACGAAAGAAGTGCTTGCATTGGCGATCGAGTGTTTCCTACTCATACGATCAGTTTGGAGGCCGTCTAAGCGAACGGCTGACGTCTCTGAACTGCTGCCGCAGTTGGGAAAGTGAGTCAAAACCACAGGGTCGTCGTGAGTTTGACGAGTTTTGATCTTCGCTCTTCCTTTCCTGCGACGCCCCGAACGCCAACAGAGCCGTAGTTTAAGAGAACAAACAGCACAAGGGAGCAGGAGAAAGTACAGCAAGGAATTATTCCCTGACTTCGTTTGGCTCTTTTCTTAGCTGAACCAATTTCCTTGTGTGCGTCAGTCCATTAGCCCCATACTACTGAAGTTAATGGCGCGAACGCGGTATCTAACACGGCGGAGCAGGAGACAGCTGGAGAACGGAATGAAAAAAAAAAAAAAAAACACAACAAAAAAACGACTGGCAGGAACATGGTGGGGAGGCCAAACAGAAATGTCACCAACTGCGACAGAAAAAAAAAAAAAAAAAAAAAGTTAATTCCATCAAAACAACGTTGAGATTCTTTTCAACAAGAGCGTCTCGTTTGGCTGTCTGGGGAATGTGCAGTCTGGCCTGGGCATGTTTTCACAACAAGGCGTTTCTCTTAGCGGAGTTTCCTCCCGACACACAGAACAACATTCGGGGCCGACGACGAAAACGATCCCGAGATCGGGAAGCAGATTACCAGCCCGTCTGGCGGGGAGGGAAACAAGCGGCGGTGTGAAAGCGGCGCGATTTCGCCGCTCGTGTCGCACGGCCCGGAGAGGAGCCATCGATTCTCTCAGCTCGACGGCGCCGCGCCGGGACGACTCCCGCGCCTTCAGAGGTCGCTTCGCCGCTCGCAGATACCGAGAGGCTCTTGTGGAGAGTCTGAATGGACATGACGGGGGATTGGTAGATGACTTTCATCTGTCACGCTTCATACGGCGACATTAACTTTTCTGTTTCATTTTTCAAAAAAAGTGAAAAATCACAGCAGGGCCCCTCGGCCCCCCGGCCCCCCCAACGCTCTTTGAAGGAGTGAAGCTCTGAATGGAGGCCCCCACATGAAAGCCTGGCATGCGATCAAACGGTGCATATAATACGCTGGACAGGCAGAAAAGTGCGCGTTATATCCCAGGTATGGCTGGTTCAGGACGCATGGAGGGGGCTGAAGTGCTCCCCCTTGATTACCCGCCCCCCCCCACCCTGCCGGACTAAAAGTAAAAGCTTGACTCTAGGGATCGTGGGGAACGACGGCGTGTCAGGATCACCGACGGCTTTGGTGGTTTCAAAAGGGCCGGCGTTGTTTCCCACAAATTCACACCATCGAACCGTTAGGTTTGCGGCTCAAAGCCCCGCCTGCTCGGTACCAGAAGCCGCGTGTCGTTCATATCCGGTAACCAGCAGCAGGATCTTGGGGAGTCTTTTCAGGTTTGTCTCGTGTCGTTTTGTTCTGTTGCAGTCACACACATTTTCATCTCTTGCTAAGAGTTTTTCGGTGGATACAAGTCTGAACTTGGACTGGGCCAGACGATCGACCGCGTTTCGGGTTCATTGTCCCGCGGGAAGGTCCCAAGTCATTCGCAGGAGCATTCAACTCTGAGCAGCGTTCCTAATATGATGAGGAGCGAAGAAGTACACTTGAGGGAAAGAAAGGACAAAAGGAAGAAAGAAGAGAAAGCATTTGACAAAGTAAGAAAGGAGGGACGTAATTGAAAAGTTGGATAGAAATTATATATATATATGTGTGTGTGTGTGTATAGATAGATATAGATGGGCGTCCGTTTCATAAGCAGGGCACCATAAAGCGTCAGGTTAAATGAAAATGCATGACTTATGGTCTCGTGTTAATCATTCAAGCTCTGAGCCAACGACAGCAGGAAGAGGAGGAAGAATGCTGACAAAAATAGCAGCACTGTAAAAAAAAAAGAAAAAGGGAAAAGAGAGAGAGAGAGAGAGAGAGAAAGAGAGAGAGAGAGAAAGAGAGCTCTCTCCAATGCCGGTCAGTTTAGTACCACAGAGAGAAGCACAACGGCAGCTGGGAGCACAGTGTTTCCCCCGGCCTCTTGTTTTTTTTTTTTTTTTTTTATTCTTACGTGAGTGCAAATACTCTCTCTTGATCAAAACGCGAGAAAAGATCCGTCACCTCGTTTCGAACGCCGGCGCAGATTTTTAGAACTTCATATTCCTTCGACGGGAATGAAGCCGTTCGGCCGTCGCTGCGTACGTCGAGGACCGAGCCCGGGAACGGTGGCTGTAATGAGTGTATGAACACCCGCTGCAGGGAGGAGAAGAGGACACACAGTGGGGAAAATCCTCGACAAAAAGCAGCCATCTAAACACAGCCGAGCACATAATATGTTAGAAAGAGGCAATTGTACTGCCGAACAAAGCCGTGATGAGACCCAATCAACTGTTATCCCTAAGAGTGCAGTTCCACATCACACACACGCACGCACGCACGCACACGCACACACACACGCCTACACACCCACACACACAGACCACAGTCAGTAAACTACAGCTTGACCTCACGCACTGTCTCGTCAGTAACTGCATGTCAACTGTGTCCCCGCAAAGCCAGAATCAACACTCTGCTCCCCTTTCACATTCAGCCCGCAATAAATAAATGCCATTGCCGCTCCGCCGGGGTCGCACATCTAGAGCGCAGTTTTTATTTTTTTTATGATTACTTATTTAATTTTGTTTTCATTATCACGCCGTTCCAAAATAAAACACGGTGCCGCACAGCAACAAAAGAGGGCCCTCTGAACTCCCGGAGCCCGACGGCAACGCAGTTCTCTGACTCAAACTCTGCGCCGACTAAAGTTAAATCCCTGGAGCTGGGGGCGCGTGTGGCAGTTCGAAGCCGACAGCCTTTATTCACAGCGAGCCTGGGCTGATGGAGGGCAGTTAAACGTGATCCCACTCATGATTTAGCAAAAGCAAGGATTTTATTGCACGTCCGAGTGAACAGAGCTGCACATTCCGGATATTTGTCTTCAGACGAGACGATGTTTGTCGCTGACAATGCCGCAATCCTTAACCCCTCTGGTGGGAGGAGGGAGAGTCTGTTTTGCAATTGGAAGGGTTGCTGGTTCAGCTACAGCTTCCACAAAGCGATGCACAAAGGCACTAAGCACATTCAAACTTTCAGTCCACTGAAGTGCTGTTTGGCTGCACCATGCTACTCTAGTTGTACCCAATTGGATTGAAGTCTGAACTTTGACTGGGCCATTTTAACAAATTTGCACGCCTCAATCTGAGCCAACTGAATCTCTTTAATTTCTAAAACATCTAACATGTTGAATGTTTTTCTGCAGTTTTTTTTTTCTTGTTTGCCATGATGCTGATCCTCCAACCTCCAAGTGTTAAATAGACCCAGATGGATTGTATTTTATGATTGGGTAACTTCTGAAGGGAGTCTAGTCAGAGTTTTGATTTCGTGATGCCCCTCGTCGCAGGTCGAGCGAATGGGCCGATTCCGAGCGATCGCTGCGTTCCTGTCCTACCGTCACTCAGGTTACTCAGATTCCTTCCTGCTGCACAAACGGAGAGATTGGAGGCAAGTTTTCATCATATATTGATCAGTTTATTCATTCAGTCAGAACATGATTTCTTTTTTTTCGAGATGTCCCACAGTCTTACACAAAGAAGCCGTTGCGAGACATCCAACTGGACCATAAAAAAACTAAGGAAAAAAACAAGAAAAAACAAAACAAAAAAAAGAACAGAATGTGAGCATGAAAATGGACACACATTCAAAGACTGCCGAGGCCAAATCGACTTGCCGATCATCCGATTTCCTGAACATATCCCAAAAGGTACCACTTGAATATTTTTTTTTTCCTTTGTTTTTTTAATTCTTTTTATTTTTTATTTAATATTGTACCTAGAAAAGGGGGAAGGCGTGGGAATTGGGACACACTGAAAAGGTACAAAAATAACAGCATTTTCAAGAGAAAAAGTTCCTTCGAAGTCGACGGGTTCTGAAGCCGCGCGGAGCAGAACCGGCCGTTTGTACAGTAAATGCTTGCATGCACGTTGACACAGGCACTGATCTCGACTCGTCTCGCCTCGCCGGGTCCTACGCTACGAGACTAAACAACAACAAAAAAAAAAAAGCATTCTCGGAACTCTGAGCTCTCGTAAAACAAGGCAGTCAACTTTTTTCGAATTTTTTCGTTTTGTTTGTTTTTTTTTGTGTGTGTGTGTGTGTGTTTTCTGTTCACACGTGACCTCACAGAACAACCACTGAGAGAGAAACACTTCATCAAACCGAAAGGGACAAATTCGGTGAGACCCAGGCTGCCGTTCGGCCTGCTTTTGTCATATGGAAGAAAAAAAAAAAACAACAACAAAACAAAAACAGTAAAAAATATCTTAACACACAGAAATAGTGGCTTTACTCCAGAACCTTCCAACAATAGAATACATTACTCGCAATACAGGCTGAACCTACTGTGTATTGTAGTCCAGAATAGCTCAGCAAACCAGTGCCGATTATTCTGTGTAGTGTAATAAAATCCAGGAAACACCAATCACGAGAAGCACTTATTTCTGCTCCTTTACAAAGAAACAAACCCCCCGAAAAATAAAAGCAATATACAAATAAAAGAAGAGGAGAAAAACCCAACAGATAAAAACCAAGGAACAGTAAAACCAAGCACAAGTCGTATGCTTTATATTTAAGGCGAGTTAAAATATTGCAGAATAATTTGGCCCCTGTGTCTCAAACAGACTGCCACAACAGTCAGAGCTCCCCGACTCTCAATCGCTGCAAGGATCCAGAGAAGGGAAATGAGAACGAAAAAAAAAAAAAGAAAAAAAGAAAGTAAAACTATAATAAAAAACAAAAATGTGATCCTCTTTGGAAAGAAACGAACTTGTTTTGGTTTGGTTTGGTCTCAGGAGTTTGTTAAAGGGACAGCTGAGGACTCTCATTCTTGGGTTAAATCTATTTTCCTTCAATTACAAATTAAGAAACGGAAACAGAAGAAGGCGTTTGACGATTGGTAATAAGGTGATAAAGTCCTTGAAGGGGGGAGGTTTTGAGTGGGCCATCAAGAGAATAAAAAATAGCTGTTTTTTTTTTCCCCCGACAACCTGATATGAGAGATGACGATGCAGTGTCCCGCCGTAAAAGTCCTCCCTCTGACTGAAAGCAGATAGGTCAGAAAAATTAAAGAAAAGGGGACGGGGTAGGAAGTCAAGTTTCAGAAATACAAAGTGATGCAGACCCTCTAGAGTTTTCTTGTTCTGTTTTTTTTTTTTTTTTTTTTTAACGTCTGGGGACCAAAGGTCTGTTCTGGCAAAGATCCCTCACCTGCTCCCCGTGTTGTTAAAAAGGCCGGGGGCTAACAAAGTCAGCGTTAGGTTCTGGGATCCCCTGAATCGCAGTCAGAATGTCTTGGCCGTTCCCGCAGGTCTGAACAAAAGAATCAGACCGCCAGAGAGACGGAGGGAGGCATGGCTGTGGTTTGTAATGAAGCGCTCCAGAGTCAGCTGTCCTCCTTCTTGGAAAAGTGACGGCTGTTGTCCTGTTTCAGATTTTTTGTTATCGATTTTTTATTTTTTTTTGTTTGTTTCTTTGTTTTGTTTTCTCCCGCCAACCGGCTCATCACCCCCGCCCGCCCCCGGCTCCCTTTAGTTTCTCTCGGCGGCTCAGACCCATTCCTGCATGGAGCGTTTGCAGTACAGTATGTGGCGCGGCGTGCCCTTCCTTTTGAACTGCACCACAGTGTAGACCAGCACCAGCAGGCACAGCGCGAGCACGCACGGGATGACGATGGCTATGGCCTTCACCGTGCTGGCCTCGTTGTCCAGCTCGATCACCACGTCCGAGTTGCCGTCGTCGGCCGGCTGGCGCCCGGGGTCCCTGGGCATCCGGTCGCAGCCCATGAAGTCCTTGACGAATGAGCGCGGGTATCCCGGCTCCACCCGCAGTAACTGGTTGTTGAACTTCCAGTACTCCTTTCCTCTGTAGAAGTAGGTGAAACCTGAAGGGGAAAGAAAAAAATATATATATATATATATTTAGACATATATACAAAAAGAATTCCAAGTCACCAATAAATCAATCTGATATATGTCATTTGTTGCTTCTTTCTCAAAAACAGACAATATGGCTGACACTACATGCTTAATTTAACTCAAGTGGATTTACTGAAAGGTCACAGCTTGCATATTTGAAATCAAAAATCGGATTGTTTTCCTGATCTGTGAACATATCATGTTTACATGCTTCCAGGTGGAGGAAGAAAAAAAAAAAAAAAAACACTCTTCAGTATGGAGTTTATTACAGTAGGAAGTACACTCAGACTTAGATATCATGGACATTCATGAAAATAATAAGACGTAACTAGCAATTTAAAGTGAAACTGTCTTTATATGTGTGGTTAATTAGAGAGTGAGAGAGAGCAAAACTTGAAGCAAGAAAGAAAGAGTTACTCCATAACACCCTTTGTGTGTCAAAGAACATGCTGTTTTGCAAATGCTGGCAGCCTTGTAATGATCTATTATTATAATGCAGGATGGTAAACACAATTTAAAATGTCAATGCTACAGTGTCCTTGGCTTTGTGTTAAATGAGATACATATATATATATGTATATAAATATTTATATATAATAATAACCAAGGTAAACTCTTGACTTGACAAAGCCTTCAGCTAAAACAGCTTCCAACACATTGTGCACTGTTCTACCTTTCTTTTCTGCCTTTCAGCCCTCCTGCTTTGTAAAGTCGTCCTTACTGTCCCTCAGGTTTAATTATTTTGATCATAAATGCTAATATATAGTCAAGCTGAAGCCAGAACCGTCAGGACGAATCACATAACACAGCATAAAATGTAACTTTTTTTTTAACTTTGGTGATTGAAAAATGCATAATCCAGAGTCGAAAATTTCAAGACTTCAACATCGCTACTGTTACGTATCAACGTTTGATGAAAGGTTCTGGGTTTTGGGCTGACACTGAATTAAGTCTCTAAAATGCTTGTTGGCTGTTTATTAAAGCTGAGTCCAAAAGCATGGCTGAAACTTGGAAGTTCTCCTCGTTCTCTCTGGCCTCCTTTACACTTTTTGCTTGGTCATTTATTATTCATGCACACAATTTCTTGGGGAAGATGAGGGGAGAAATGGCCTAAATTTCAGTCAAGGAAGGGCCTGGGCTTATTTAATCGCTTGTTAGATGGAGATGTTCCTGGTGAAGCAGTGAAGAAGCATGGGGTGAGCTTTTTAAAGATTCATTTCGGAGCGAGACAAAATGATCAAACGCGCAAAGAAGAGGAAGAGCTGGAGATATAACATCAAACATGTCTCATTTAACCAGCACAATATCTCTCAGCCTAACCACGGTAACGCTGTTAAAACGGACACTGAACTCCTGAAACTTCCTGAGTGGAAATGAAGCTCCAAACTTTTCGCAACTCAACCTCCTACAGCCACCGTCTGGCACAAAGTAGACACAACGTACATTTTTACCAAACCAAACATCACGTACAGAACAACAGTGAGCAGCTAGCTCAGTAGATAGCAAGCCTCGCAAGATGAAGAGCGGTTTGGAGTAAATCTTGACTAGCTAGCTAATAGCCACTAACAATGCTAATGTTGGTGGCTTTCTGGTCTGAATTTGGTGGCCTCTACCTAAAAATCCCCCCCCAAAAAAAACACACACTGGTAAAATCTGAACTCAATAATTCAACAAGGATTTTTGGACAGTTTGAGATCCGGGGAACATTTGTTCCTGCGGTGAAACTCTTAAGTATTCCTTGGCTAACCATTTATTCCTAAATTTATTACAATTGACAATGTAGCTTCCTAGTGGTGCTAAGCTTTCATTTCATTTTTTAAAAATTGTGTCTAAAAATACATAAACTCAATAGCTCTGTACTGAACAGAAGGTCTTTAAAATATTTATGAAGCCATTATTTTACCCATAAAATCCCATTAACTGAGAATTTCAGTGTTTAATCATTCGGCCCATCTTAAGAGTTAGACAAACATAAAAACTGCAAGGTATAGCCAGATTCCCTGACAGAACTGCTAGTTTCTCATTTGTGAAATTGTTATCTTAAATGATGATTCAATTGTTTTCTAAAAAAAAAAAAAAAAAATCATTTTGTTCTAGGACAGTAGCTACCAAGGACTGGACTTAGAGACCGCTGCACAAGTGCATCTCACATGAATGCTGTTTGGTACTCATACAACTTGTAATCTGGTCAAAACTACTGTGGAATACAGCTAGGTCAACAATGCCCTCAAGCCCTCAAAGCCTGCTGCCTCACTCATGTCATCAATTGCTCCAGGATAGACATTATGCCTATTTGGGTCAACTGCGTCAACGTGATCCTTGACACACGGTATCCGCAATCAGCCAGACGGGCTAATAAAACGCACGGCGGCACAAAGACGAGCAAAAACGCGCACACGGATATGTCTGCTGGATACAAATCCATCCTTCACGCTCCGATAGATACCTGCTACATGACCTCGCCAGGACACACACACACGGCCAAAGATCTGGCGGCAGATCCTCGCCGCAGATGGGCCGAGGTTTCAACACCACCTGCTCTGCTTTTTCCAACTGTGCCGCTGCCAACGCCACACACCAAACCCACCTGGCATGACGTCCACGGCAATAGCTTTTCCCTTTTCCTAAGGTTATTTTACGGGCCTATAGGTGAGCTCAGTAAGAGTTAAGACATGAGGGCCAGTTGGCTCAAACCAGTGCCCAGCGGGGATCTTGTCCTTTCTACTTTCCATAGCTCTGCTCCAACTGGGTCTCGCTGCAGCATGTGTCGATTATGAAACGATTTCCCTTTGACGCCATCAACAAACAAAGGCAGGCTTTTTGAGGGATAAAGTTGTTAAACTGTTTGCCATGTGCAAACACTGTCTCGCTCTACTGATGTGACATGGAAGTGTGACACCAGCTAAAAATCAGCGGGTAACTGGGGCAAATTTCAATCAATCCTAGCCTGGTTTAGCTCCCATGCACCATGTGCCGGCGATCAGCCAGAATCGATGCCGCCTGGCACATGACTGGTGTTGTCATTGCTACCGCACCATATTAGGCGTGACAGAGATCGTACCATGGGCTTTGTCGACGAAGGCCCCCTGTGGTGAAGCGGGCACCCCTTTCCACACTGAGATGGGCTTTGGATAGCCAGGGTCCATGGTTCTCTTCTCCTCATTGTAGCGCCAGTACCTAAACAGAAACAAATGATGAGCCACAGGAGGACAAAGCAGAAGCTGGCAACTATACAGTTTAAACTGACAACAGATGGTGGAATATTGTCCTAACACATGTTGGGTTAAGGAGTTATTCCATCCGAATGCATTTCAACGCCAGTTTTGAATATTCTCCGTCTTTACAAACACATCTATTCTTGATCTTTTTTTTTTTTTTCCTGCTTCCTCCATTGTTCCCCACCTGTCTCCTTTGAAGAAATAGGTCTTGGCCACATCCTCCCACCACACGGCCGTCTCGATGCTCTGGGACGGCATGCCATGGCTAAACTGGGTGATGTCCCTTGGGTAGTCAGGCTCCAACTTCGTGTCCTTGTATACCCAGAATTGCTTTCCTGCGTATCAGGAACAAACAGAAGGAATGAATAATTAAAACGAGGCAGACGGGCAGCAGCAAGACACTAGCCAAGAGCAGGGAAAGCTTCATAGCAAACTTTAGGGAATAATCTGCTCCTTTGAGTTACTCTTTTGGATCTGGATTTTTACAGGATCTATAACAGGTGCTGCTCTGGATTCACACAAGGATGTGAATAACGAGCAAAATAGCTTTGCTTTCACTTTCCTATCAAGTATGCTGTCACCCCTGTTGGTCGAGCACCTTTTTCCACCACACTTTGCCCTTCTTCCTGTTAAGTAATTGGGTTAAGCAGCACATTTTTGAAACAGTGTGACCCCAGGAAATGCATTTCTGTATCACTGGAGGAGTTGAAGGCTGGGCCAGGAAGAGGCTCCAGTGGGGGGGAGGTGGATGTTCCCAGAGAAAAAGAAAAGCACATTCCTGTCAACACTGGGAGTAAAAATGTGATAATATCGAAAACCTTTACGCATTTATTGGTCTTTCTCCTCACAGTTTTGTTTCATCTCAGGTCAAGAGAAGTCCAAATGGAATGTTGTTGTATTATTTTTCCCCTCCACGTTTTATCACTTTATGTCAAAGCGCACACGTTCTGACAGCTGAGCAGTTGCTTGTGGTTTTTACAGTTTGATTAATATTTCAAGGCTTAACACGTCTTAGCCAAAGAAAGCAGAAATGTGCGTTCAAAAGAAAAATAGGAGTGTGCAAACTGAGGTTATTGCACCTTTATCCCTTGCTAGTTTCTAAATAAACACCAGTGATGGAGTGAGATTAGTGGACATCCTAAACTCTTGCAAGCTCAGCATTAAAATGGCCTGAGCACCTTTACTTAGACATGCAGAGAGTCAGGCAAAGTCCTGCTATTCAGAACTTTTCACTGTTATTATAAAGACTACAAAAAAATGTGGATTCATCCTGGAAAAACTAAATTTGCAAATAGAGCGTTTAAATGGAAGGAGATGTAGGACAGGGTGTTGCTTGAATACTAACGGGGAAGAATAGACTCCTATTGGAAAGGAAATTCCTGTCATTTTGTGTTTTTCTCATTCGGTTCGACGCTTATTGTGGGTCACGCTTCCTCTGACACTAACACACCACACCCTGAGATTAATGGAGTCTCCCCTCTTTACCTCCCAAAAGCAATGAGTTCAAGCTGATTCAAACACTCCTCCTCAAAACATACCAGATTCTTTTTCTCTCTCTCAATAAAATCGGAGTTTTCTCCTTAGTTTTGGCCATTTTTTAAAATGGGAGCTGACTTGAATCAGCCACAGTACTTCGAAGATGTGAGGGTTGCTGTGTTGACTCAGGCCAGTGACTAATTTCCCCTGCTTGACCTTAGCTTTGAATGGAGAGTGAAATAGGTAATGAGGATGTCTTATAAAGTCATTAACACTCCTTGAATTGTCCCATGTTTTGCCGTATTACAACCACGAAGTTCTTTAGTGTTTCATTGGGTTTATTGAAAGGAAGCATAATAAAACATTTATTCACCAATCGATAAAATTTCTTCAACTCATCAATTGTAGAAGTTGGAATGAAAAATCCTCACAGTTGGGTGTGAAAGTTTGGGAACAAGCGGACAAGGCGACGTTTCCTCAGCCCTCAGTCACAACGTTCCATATTTTCCAATCAATTTAGGGATATCTAAAGCTGCTTGAATTGTTGTAAGGTGATATATCTGGGCTATTGTTCATGTTTATTCAGCAGAGTCTTTCAATATGTCCAGAAAAGCCATGGCAACTTGAATTAGACAGTGACCAAGACACATATCTATGCAAAGGCGCACTTCTTGCTATACCATTGACTCACAAGGCCTGTTTCTACTGTATCACACCAAGTACGACAGAAAAAAAAATAGAAACAGGGAAGCAATGACTGAACAAATAGCAGAGCAACAAATAGCAGAGCATTTCCCTGAAGCAAAGAGCAACACAGGCTGTTTCTAGGTTTAGACTGGTGGTGTTAACTGGGATGCTTTTAATGCACGAGAACAACCAGGACCTCAATGAAACCCAGACTTCAATGACCCCACCAGCTGCCACCAACCCTGGTGCTAGGACTGTCCTCAGAGCCGCAGACGGACAGAAAGGTTCTTTTTTGTTATAGATTACGAACTCTTGAATATCAGAAACGGTAGATTTTTTTTTTACTGCGTCTGGGTTTTTGGGGAGAATTTATGAGACTTCAGAGCTGCATTTTGCCTTTTCGTTCTGAATTCTCCAAAATGTGGACAGAATAAGATTGTGTTGCATGAGTTTAAATGAGAAATGGCATACTGTTCATTTGTATTTACTAAGTCCATCCAGTCAGGGCTATACGCAAAGTAAAGGAAAAGGCAGTGAAGTCCAAGTTGCAGGGGTTGCAGCAAACGAGCGAGCAAGCAGTCTTGCATTTCCAGGAATTGTTTGGGATAGAAAATAGAAATTCTGCCGAGAGAGTATTTGTAGTTTTCATCCCAGCAAACTTTAATGGCTTGTCAGCATCCCCTTGCATCACACCACCACCCTTCTTTCTTTCTTTTTATCCTTCCTCTCTTCTTCTGTGAAGTGTGTGCAAATACACAGACTGCCAAGTTTGTTTGACGTTTCTTTCAAGTGTCGTCTTGGCTCTGACATAATTGGCTTCAAAGCACTTTTACTGCTCGGTCTACATTTAAATATGTAAAAAAATAAAAAAAATAAAAAATCACACAAAAAACCACTCAAATCATGCATCATTAAAATGTAGCTTGCAGTAAAGATTCTTGAAATCAACAGCGATTTCCTAAAGCAATCCAAATGGGGGGGGGAGTCCAAGTTGCAGGGTTGATGATTTTTTACGGTTGATGATTTTTTACTGAATATACAGTTTGTTTCCACAAGCAACCCCAGAGCATATGCATTATTTACAATCAGATGTGTAGGATTACTAAGCTAAACGGACTGTTAATCTTTCCCAGATTTACAATAAAATCTTGTAGCGATTTGAGAGAGCAGATAAAAACGTCTTTCTTCTTGCAGATGCAAGCGCTCATTGAAAATTCTTGGAGAATATTGGAAGCAAGCGGTATATATCAGCTTAGAAAAAAAAAAAAGAAACGAACATAACACTCCCATGTAAACAGATCTTGAGGCAAAGCTCGCTTTTGCTGAACGGCACACAAGAGAGATCTCATAAACCAGGATTACACAAGACACAATATTTGCGTCGAAGTTTAGGATCAAAGCTTTCTGAGAAACGCTCCCCACTGGAGAGGAACCGTGAGGAGCTACACGATGAAGGCAAAGATGAGTGGTGCTGGTGAGTGAACGATGCCTCACCTTTGAAGAAGACGAACTTGCCCTCGCTGTTCTCGTAGACGGCGTCTATCTTTGATGGCAGCCCCTTCCAGAACACGCTGATGAGCATGGGGAATCCCGGCAATACAGAGTTGTCTCTCATCCGCCAAACCCAGTGGTCCTGAGATGGAAGAAGATGTCAGTAGAGCATTAGAGTGATATTTTTAGGAATACTGTCTTTATATTCAAAGGTAGAAATGGTAACATTTGTAAGACTGAGAGGTTCTTTGTTTTTCTGCCCGGTTAGCAAAAGGCAATACATCATATCTTTAAGACTCTTTAAGACAGGTAATTTTGTGGATATTTTTGGCTCATTTGTCTCCATGAGACGCTTGTCTAGGCGTCCTTTCACAAAAGCTCTTTTCAGTCCGCTTGGAGAGGTTGGAAGGCACAATGAAAATCTGATGCAATCTCTGGTCTTACTAAAAACATGGGTGTCGGTTCGATTAAAGTGAGTTCCAACCAAAAGCAGGTAGCAAAGTATAGCATTGGGCATTCTGGGTAAATACAACCAAAACAAACAAGACTTAGCACTAACGAGAGAAATCGTGGTGTTTTGCCAAAGACAAAAGAAAAATCCTACAATCGCTAATGTCAGACACAACTCCATTTTTGTCTACATTTTGTTTAAAACAATGATGCACTAATGTCTTCTTCTGAGGTCTATATGTTGTTTCTTCCAGTGGTTCTTGGTGTAGCACTGCCACTGGCGAGGAGGTGAACAGGTTTTCTTAAAGGGTTGCCTCCATTTCACACATTGTGGTGGGAACATGAACTGCACTAGCTGAAATATATCTTTAGTATTTATTATTTGAACTACAGATTTACAGCTGCAGTTCAGATTCTATAAGAAAAATTGCTTTCACCAATAAGAGGCAAGTTAGCAGGCTGCTAACTTGAGCATCTTTAGTGGTAACGGTTAGCCAGTCACAGTTTCACAGCCAGGCTATTAAATGGTTTATTTCTAGTCCATCACCCTGCTACTCCCCTTCACAACCACTTGTTGGTCTGTCTAATTGCTGTCTTTACAAGCCTGCTTCCTCAAACAACTCAAAAACCCTTTCCTCCTTTACTTCAAAATAAGAGTTTCAAACATACAAATACAATATGTTCATTTTAAAGCACCTGCCTCCACATCTGCGGCCAATATTTACAGCTAAGACAGCGACTATACCTACTTTACTTTGATAAAAGAAAAAGAAGACAAAATAGCGATTTTAATACTTGCACCACAATAAACTATAAAAATATTCAGTGTCTCTCAGCTGTGACCAGGTTTTACTCTCTTGTACTTGATCTGCCACTGAGAACTCATACATGTGCAGTTGGCATGCTGAAATGATCATAAAAAACATATAAAAATCGATTATTAATCCAGTTTCTGTTCCAGATTTTTGATTTCACTGTCCACACTGCTCCGATGCAAGAACAACCCAAAGAACAGAGGAGCTTTGTGTACTGCAACCTATTTAGCCCTGAATTCTAGGCAAGTGTTTGCTTTGCTCTGCTTAAACAACAGAACCTGCTGTCACCGATAAACCCTGGCTTGCCTGCTTTGACAGCTGTTCTGCCTCAAAAGACACACTTTCTCAGGTTTCCTGGGAATGGCTCCTTTACACGCGCAGACGTTGAAGAACACACTGGGAAAACCATCACATATCTGGGGGCGAAACGATAGCCGGGGCCTTTATGAGGGTCTGATTTCCTCTGGGGGCGGCAGGGGGACATGAGTAGCCAAGTGGAAGGTGTGTCCTTTTGATGTTGGGTGAAACTTGATGACAGAGGGCGCCGGGGGAGACCCAGCTGCGAAAGCCATTACAGCCTGGCGAGATGTCCCACCCCTTTGGTGATGAACGGCCAATTGAACGTGCTCCGCGCTCGGCCCCGGCAGCCCGACCTCGTACATGCCGAGAGACGCAGCGAGGGAGAGGAGACGACTCATCCTCGCAGCCTGCCTCTTTCACAGTCAAAGCTGAACCGACTATTCATGAAACGCGCCTTGCCCTGCTCTTTCTCTCGTCGTCTAATCCAATTGTTTCACTGGGACTGCACTCTCCCTGGACTCTGTCTCCTTTTTCATTTCCCCTTTGTCTCTCGATTCCGCCTATCTCCCCCTTGCTATGCCTGCTGCCTCCATAGATTTTTAACAGTGTAGCATTTTTCCTCTGTGCGAGGTCTGCCCGGTAATTGAAAACAGTTCAAACTGAGAAATCTAACCCCTTTGAATGCTTCTGACTGTAGAAAGGGCATACTCCCTCTCTGAAAATAAAGCTCCAGCAAGCACATATCCCTTGCAGAAAAGTTTTTGCAGGCGCTTTGCGATTACTTGAAAAATAATCAAGAAATTTCAGCTTTTGGTTCATGCATGTTTTGCGAAAGTGCTTTCACCCGGGCTAGATTACCACATGTTCTCCATCAGGCTTTGAATTCTGCACTGATCAGACAGATAAATCAACTATATCCGCCAACAAGGAAAAAATTTTTTACACAAACTGCAGAAAGCGTTATCAGACTGCAGATGACTTCAGCGCTTTGTAAAGCCAAAATCAATACAGCACAGCGCATTATTGCACAAAATGAGGTGCGGCGCAGTTCTGATTACCAGAGCTGTGCTTAGAAGCCGTAACAGTGACATAAAGCCCCGTTACGACCACCATTGAAATCGATCCCAACGTGCGTCCTCGCCTGGCATGAACGCGTCTGAGGAAAGAGGTGAAAACGTCAGTCACCTTTAAGGACCTACATTTTCTGATGCATACCCACAGAGACTGCTCTTTCTGTAGCAACAACTCTGCTAAAGGCCTGCATTGTTAATATTAGATTATAAACCATGGAAGGATAGAAAATTGTATTTTCAATACAGTACAAACGATAACGCAAATGCTTCACTACATCTAATGTCCTTTCTATTTAGACTCTATCCAAACTTGTAAAAGTGTCTGGGTCTAAGTTATCACACCTTAATTAGTAACAGCTACACTTTTAGATAGGCGATAATGAAGCTGGTTCATACATGTTATAGATACGGTTTCGAAAGAACCCTAATGGGATGTCTTGCTATATCTTGGTTTTCCATCTCCATCTTTGCAGAGCTGGAAAAGAGAAAAACGCTACAAAGACGTGGCTACTGTGTTCTCATTACTGGACGTGGGAGTCAGAGCATGTCTCAGACATCAGCAATCCTAAGCTGCAAGGGACCCCCCTGGCTTCCCACAATCCCCTGCTCTATAATTGTCCTTATAAATGACTGCTGAGAATATATAATGTATGTCCTGATCTAGTCTAAGGGTCTCATTTAAGAGATTTTATGCTTGATTGAGATCTGGGTCACTGAGTGCAACTTCAACTCAATCTCTACTGGTTTGTGTTAGAAGCAACAGCAGCCTAAGGTTATTACAACATGCATCGATGGATGACTATTGCAAAAGCTATCTATAAGCCACTGAACATGTCGATTTTATTTCCTTTGCTTTTTTCTCAATATAACCAAACCCCAACACGTGGTTATTTTTTGGGATATAACCAGCATCCCCTTATTGGCAGGAAATGAACGAGTTGGTGATGCTTTTGTTCACTTTGTGGAAAACAGACCTTTAACTATGATTGTTTATGTAGACTTTGGCATATTATATACGCACAAAAAATATTATTCTGGCTGACATTACATGTACTTGCTGATCAAGAACAGTACTGGTGTCAGAAAAAAATAGACCTATTTTATAAAAACATAGTTTTTAAACTTTAAAATTGAGACTTAAAGTGATGTTTGAATCGTTTATGCATTTTTAGCGAAGTTTACAATATTGGGTGGCATGTTTGTGTAACTGGGCAATATTGGAAATTGAAATCAATATCAGTCTATGACAGCCTGAAAGTTACATCACTTATTTCAAAGTTTTGTATCTCCAAATGTTATTTGGGAAATATTTCTGTAATTCTATGAAAAGAAAACAGCTGCTTTATTTAATTTTTAGTGCAAATAGATTAATATAATCAAACAGCACGAGGTAATGGTTGATTTTAAAATAAATATTAAAATAACTGCAATAACGTTTCACTTTGGAGAATTTACAATATTTTATTTAATTATAAAATCATTAAAATGGTTAAAATATGTGTGGTGACCCATGGAAACAAAGTACCGGCATGATTGCATTTATATGTTTAGCCATATTTGACAAGATAAACTTGTATTTATTACCCTCCAGCTCTCAACTTTTTATCAGGAAAATGACAATCTGCTGGTTATTGAGACCAAAGATTAATAGGGCAAAATGTGTGAAGCTGTCAACCATCATTTCTGATCAATAATTACATTTGAGAATATAGCAAAATCAATAAGCATTGTAAAGTATCGGCGCAATGTCACGTTCTGCGAGGTTTCGTTCATCTTGTCGGCTTTTTGTTGCATCAAGAAAATATTAAAGCTTAGAGGAAAGTATGTTGTAGCAAATGTTTGACCTAAATCTCAAAATCCCCTGTATGGATTTTCTGGCTCTGCGAACTGACAAGATATCAAGTGAGCCATAAACCCAAAATCCAAACTTCAATAATAATGTCTGAGACTCGACATCCAAGTTTTACAGCAGCAAAGAAAAAAAAAAAAAACCCTTGATGGAGTCGTGGAAACTTTTGAGTCTGGTTGCAGTCAGACGGCGTGGCACGGCGGTGCAGCACATCTGTGGAACAGCTGCAGGGAGCTTGGTTGCAATTAATGCAGAAGAAAAGAACTGGTCATGTATGAATCCATGCATATGGATGAAAGTGTGTCCCCCCAAATTCCGGTGGGAACCCATATGGTTTGGGAGTTCACTGGGAGTGGGAACAGGAATAGCTGAAGAGGTGAAGCTGGTACCTCTGCAGTTTTCATGGGACATTAACTGGAGATGCCGAATCCAGACCGTCATCGGTGAACCTTCGCTGACCCCGTGTCGCCTCGCTACAAAGAAAAATAGCCGACCATAAAACTACCGCCCACGCAGGCGTGACGGCCGGCCTGTAGGTTCAGATTAACAGGCCTGGTGTAAATTAGGCCTGAGTGCGGCTAGGTGGGAGAGCTGCACCCACATTTCATCCAGCTACACACTTATTACACACCTTGCGAGTGTGCTGGCACACTGTCAATGTTTGCACTATTTGTCAGGTTACAACCAAATGTCGAGGAGCATGGCTATTTGCCACTGTAAACAGAGATACACGGCATATCGGCAATAACATCGTGCAATTATGTGAACTTATGGGGGCTAAATACAAATCCAAAAAACTGAACACAATGTATAAATTCTTCTACTATGATGTATCACAAATTTGATTGTTTGTGTGATTTGTGAAAAAGTTTTGCAAGCGACGATTTCCACATGGTTCTTGTTACAAAATCTTGAGATGTTGATCTAATCCTGGAAAATGAATGATCAGATCAAGATCAAGACAAGACATGCTAACATAATTAACACCAAGAGGATCAACTTCGGGTAGGGATTTTGCGTGTGTACGTTTTTAGCTAATCCTCCGTGGGCGATCTGCTTATCGTGATCGCCCACTGAAGCCCATTGCAGCAAAGAGTACGACCTTCGTGTTGCATCTGCATGCGGAGCTGCGTCTGCTACGCTTCCACATGTGGATCATTTGAGTATTTAGGCAAAAATGTAACCTCTGTTTCCAGAAACAGCAACGTCCAATCTCCGGTTTCTCTATTTCGAAGTGCCGAGGGGCCGCCTCAGGTGCAAATTGCTGCTATTTCTAACTATGCAAGGTTCAAATGTAGGAGCAGAAGGAAAACTGGCTCATCATTCTAAAGTACATGCAGCTATTATCCTGGCACATTAAGAGGAAATGTTCTATTTATGCGTAAATGACTGTAATGTTAATAGGCTCTGATGTGCGTTCAAAGAGAGAAAACAATCAAGTGAAAATAACACCCACAGTTACGAGTCAATACGGCTGTGTTCATTAGAGCTACACTATGAACGAAGCTCTTCTTTAAGCGTGGGGGAAATTTTCACTTTTTTTTTTTTTTTTGCCTTGTTTGTTCTTCTCAAAATGTAGTTGTGCACATTTAAATGAAGCTACAACTCATACATCCTCCTAAAAAAACATGTCTGACGTGACTTATACATGCAGAAGGTCAGAGTGGAAGTGAAAGCAAAAGATACGTCAACTTGAGTGAAAAAGTTGCATTCTTTTTCCTGCAAAAAGCAGGTTTTTTGCCTATATATATATATAAAAAAAAGCTTTGCAGCTTTCAGAGTATTTGCACCAGATGAACTCTGAGAGTTCCCAAGCATCTGCAGTCTGCACCTACTGCTCAAATCTCTGTTGTAATGACTTGGCGGAGACCGCACTCCAGTCTTATAAAACAATCAAGTAGGATGGTGAGTAAAGTCGAGCGGCCCAGGCCAAATGGCTCGCAAAACCAACGAAACCAAGCGTATAATTCATGGAATCGACCAAGCAATGAGGAAACTGCTGTTATAAATGACAGCAAAGCAATGCAGCATAAGCAAACACAAGACTGCACATCATTTCAGAAATGTAAGCCATCAGTTTAAGCTAGTCTTTATGTCTCATTTGTAGGCTTTGGCAAGTTCTGAAGGGAAATTTATCAGGGTCTGGAGTAATACAAACATCTCTAATTATGAATCCAGATAAACTTCTTTATAGTTGGACAGCTTCCTGTGCGAGGGGGGAAAAAAAGGTGTTAACACGATACGTCAGTCATTTCGGAGAAACCTGGCTGCGCTTTCACCGAGGAAGGAGAAATATAAGAACCACCTGCTCCTCTGGGGGGGGAACGAACTAACATTTTGAATCCAAGTCAAACTCTTTTGCTGGTTTTCATGCTTGGAAATATCTCTTGACATTCTGAGACGCGGATTACGCTAAACAGGTGAGCAAATCACCGAGTCTTAATGTTGTTGGTGGTCCTAATGAGGTAAAGGCGGCGGGGCTTTACAGCTTCGTTTACGAGGGTCCTGCAACAAATCATCGCCGTCTTCCAGCGTTTTCGCGAGGATTTTGTTTGGGCCTTTGGGAAAACGTGAGCTGGTGCTGCGGAAGCATTTGGAGCTGTGAGAAACGTGAGCCAAGCAGTTTCGACAACTCCATCCGAAACTGGTTTGCTGACATTTGCAGCTGTAAATGCCTGAAGGGCGGGTTTTCCTGGCACTTTCCTCATCCACATCTCATCCATACGGTAAAGGCTGAGCTTCTATTCAACATTGATGTTGAGATCTTTTGCACAAAAAAGATCTTATTTTCAATACTTTGGTTACTATTTGAAATAGAAATCAAGGTTTTTCTGGCCTGAGCTATCTGAGAATAACTTTCGTATTCAAATATAAAAAGGTATTTCCGCTGCCATTCACTGATCCAAGCCAATCAAGAAAATATTGGCCAACTCTAGTCTTTGGCTGATTGAATGGTGAATTTCCAGTTTACTGTATAATAATGAAGGTCTTAAAAAATTTTAATACTACAACTGTGGGTAGGTTAAAAAGGTTGAGAACCAGAAAAAAAGAAGAAACTCCAAGGCAAAATTAGCTTTTTAGTATTCGAGTTAAGTTTCATCTAACTTTTAAAATGGACTGTAAAAATGGGATTCTTTTAACATCCCAAATTTTATTATTATCTGGAGATTTTTATTATTTTTTTGGTCTGATTTCTAGTGCAATTATCTTAATACACTTGAAATAAGACGCAACTAACTTACAAGTAACTTCTCAGCAGCATAGGAGCTCGTTTCTAAGTCAATAATTTCTTAATGTTGATGAGAAAGTTATAGTTTCACTGACAGATTATTTCACTTGTAACAAGAGAAAAATGTTTTCTGAAATAATTTGCTAGAGGAACTAGCACTTTTTCATCAATCTTAAGGAGTTATTGACTTAAAACAAGTGCCTATATCTTGCTGAAAGGTTATTTGTAAGTTAGTTTTGCCTCTAAGGTATTTGCACTAGAACATTTGGTAAAATTTTGTGTTTTTGTTCTACTATGCTACTTTTAAATTATTTCCTTGTTTAGATGATGTTTCCATGCCCTGAGAATATCACACTGGCACAAATTCACGCTTGAAATTGGCCAGATAAGTATTACGTTTCCCTAGATCTGATCAGAATTGGCCCAGAAAACTGATCGTTTCATCTTTAAGTTCACTGATTTTTGATTCTTGGCTTCCTAAACTCAAAGTCGCCTGAAGATGGCTGAACATTGTCTCTGTCTCGAGCTGAATATATCCCATGATCCCCGTCACTTCATCAGATCGGGCGCCTGCCCTCGGAGGTACTATGAGCTGCGAACATCATGTGAAAGAGACAGGGAGAGACTTTAGGCTATAATGAAAAAAAAAAAATAACAAACACAATCTGGGCTTTGAGTCTACCGGCTCCGACTCACAGACAGATTTATCTCATTCGGAGAGTTTAAATGAAAACCTTGGTGTCTGGAGTGCAAACACACATAGAGGCTTTTCCATGCCTCCTTTCCACAAGCCTCCTATTTAACCAGTGAATGTAATCTATTTATATCTGCTAGACAAATTCACTCTCACATAAAGTAAGGTCACAACATCTCCACTCGGTGAGACTCACACAGGACAACTTTGTGCTGGTCTTAAGGTTATAGTGTGTTTCAAAGCCTTGTCTTCAATGGCTTCCACCAAGGATGAATGTTTTTTTTCTCACTCACTGGGGCGAAAGCACAGCACTGTTCACATGTTTGCATTTGGTTTTGGTCAAATTTCCACTTTATCCAAATTTCTAAACACTGCTGCCCCGGATAGCCTCCAAAGAGCCCCAACAGGAGAGAAAAGCGCCCTATGTTAGTAGCTTTCACCATTTTTCTGCCAGCCAACTCCATAGCAAATGTTTGATATTACCTGCCCCGGCTAAATCTGAAGCAGATTAGTAGAAAAAAATCCCACCCAATGTGTATTTATGCAGCCCTCCAAGCTCTTAACGATCCATTCTTTATTTGCCTCCAGTCGGCAGAATCTGCTCTTTTCCAGGCAAACCTCAAACTGACAGACCATTCAAATAGCTCTGCGTTAAATCTGCTGTGGTTGTTTCAGGCAACAACTGATAAATTTTTCGCCAGAAAAGTCAGGGAGAAGAAGTCTACCTCGAGGCCGTGTGATCGCTCTCACCGCTGAGAGATTCAGACGACGGGTAAAAGGAAAACAGCTGCGAGGTTCGAAGTGAGCGAAGAAGGCCCCGGGTTTGTTTTGACACGGCAGACTCTCTGTTTACCTTGAAGACGAACATCTCCCTCCTCAATATGGCCACCGTGTTGAAGCCTCCGTCGCAGATGTTCGGTATGGCGTTGGGATGGGACGGCCTGTCTCCTGGGGGCAGCCTCGGAGGTCGCGTCTGTCTGTCTGGTTTGCGGGGATCCGAGGGAGGATGGGAGCGCGGCGGGGGCGCCGTGGGCAGAGGCTTGGTGGGCTGGGGGTTCCTATCAGGAGGCCCTGGAGGAAGACGAAGAAAATAAATCTCACTTGTCACACTTTTAACCTGCAGAATGTGTTTACCACCTTTTCGACTATTGTGGAGGGAAGCGGGGAGAAATTGGCATAATAAATCCCACTGTAACAGATTATGAATGTGAAGTCAACATGTTTCCATGGCGTAGAGACATTATAAGTATTTCATCTCTCAATTGTGCAAAAGAGCTGTAATTATTGTTTCTATCAGAATTTCTGGTGGCACAATTAAAGATACCCTAGAAAAAAAAAAAAAAATCAATTAAAATTTTTTGAAAGGAATTCCAAACTTTTTTTGGGTTCATCTCTGTGTATATAATGTTTTCTCATTCATAATTCATCTTCCTGTGTCAAACATGCCATGACACCAGGGAAAGTATATTTTATGACATGCTAAACAGATGTCTGGAAGTTTCAGAACATTTTATAAATGTGAAGTAATTTTGAAGTTTGTTTTAGTCAGATGAGACACAAGATGGTTTCAATTCCAGTCACTCAACACCTAAAGCGAGCAGATCTAGTATTCTAAAAATATTATTTAGGGATTTCTTTTCTCACTGAAAACATGTAGAAAAATGAAGGTTACATTGTTTTTCTGAGTGAGGTTATGTCACTGCCCAAAAAAAATGTGCAAGTCAAACACCATTAAGAGGGATCGCCATTAAACATAGCCAAAACCGGATGTGCCAATTAAAATCAGTTTCAGACTAGGTTTTTTTTCAACTTTCCTCTTCTGGGAAGCATTCTCTGTGATGGGTAGAGATGAAAAAAATATTACTTTTTCCTCGCTGGATGCCTGAACACGGCTGAGTGCCATTCAACATTGATGAGGTACATGAGAGAAGGAGTGTGATGCGTTCATGGGAAAAACAGGGAGAGGAGAAGGAGGCCGAAGGAGCGCAAACAAGTGGGTCGTGTGGATGAATAATTGAGCAAATGATGATGCGTGAATAACACACTCTGTAACTGTGAGGATATGAGTTGCCTTGTGTTGATTGGGGTCACGTGGGGTGCCATGTGTTGATGCAGGAATAGACAACCGCGATATGAAAGATGCAAATGTGACAAACGACCCCGTCCTGAAAACTCCCGCTAAATGGCTTAAATCGCTGTTTTCGCTGGATAGTAAAGAATCGACTAAACCTACTTCTGACACCAACAAAAGTCGGACTAGATAAATCGTGGGACAAACAAAAAAAAAATGGGTGAAGCGTTAATCTCGCTGGATTAAGGTCCTGTCCAGTCGGCAAAACTCATCAGCTGACTCACATGATACCGATTCTGTTCACCGACTGAGTCAAATCCCCTGAAACACATCCCTAGATTAGTGGAACCAGAGTGCTGCGCAGTCATGGAAGCGTGACATGTTGATAAAACTCGCAAATATGCACACAACAACACGTTGGCAGAGCAGCGGCGACCGCGCCAACTCACCGATCACACACGAAAACAGAAGACAGGAATCTGATCTGTGAACTCGGATAGCTTACACACGGATTACACAGGCAATCTGTGAAATATGTTTGGATGTAGCATATTTGCGAGGCTAAATAAATTAATGGAAAGACGTTAATATGCGAAAATAGTACATTGCACTGGAAGCACAACGAATGATGACTGTAGTGCAGAAAAACTCACACTACAAACATTTAGACTTCAGATCCAAATGCATCTCTGCAGAAAATTAACACAATATGGTTTTTTCACATGTTTTAATCAAGATACTTTATTTTTTGCCTACAATGTTTGTCATTTTTTAAGTAGAAAAACAGATGATATATTGGATGAAGTGCAAAGTACAATATTTTATTGGAATATTTGCGTGTATTTATGATTTATCCACTTTTATTTCTGCACAAGTTAGAACATTTCTATGCATCTCTATTACAAGCAGTTGGGCACTTCATAGATTTCAACCCGGAAGCTCAGACTGAAAAAGGTCAGCACAGGTATCTGGACATTTTGTGCCAAAGGGTCTTAAGTGTGCACGTTTAAACTGGGAAGGTGGCATTTTTAATCTTGATCGAAACCATTAACCTTTGGAAAACCTTGTAGCATAATCATCCTTGTAGCAAATGTAAAGGTTAGAAGATCGACTAGTGAAAAGTGGCTAAAATGGCCCAGCTGGATCCTTGGTTTTCACCCCATAAGGGGTAAAATACAGTGTACCCTTTACATTTTACAGGTACATCCTCTGATAAAACTGGACTCTAAAACATTACAGAATATCACATTGATTCATATATCGAAAACGTAACAAATTTACAATTTACTGCCATCATGAAACTTATGGCAGAAAAATAGCAAAGTCAGCAAAGCAACAATCTCAAACATATTTTAAGGTTTGAAAAATAGTTAGAAGTTATCAATATAGTCAAATGAAAACCCGCCTTTTGTTCACAATAGACAATGTATCAATCATACCAAATTTACTGCTTGTTGCCCTAAATCAAAAGATGAGTTTCAGACAAAGATGTAGGATATAAAGCTTACATCACAAATCTTTGAGAAGCCATTTCAATATCAGAATATCACATCTTACAAGATGTTGTGATCGGTGAATGAAAGGAATTGCACATGAAATACTATGATCCCAAACTCAACACTTGTAATTCAGGAGGAATTGAGATGAACATTCCTAATTTGGCAACATCTTGGTGTATCCTCTGTGAACTCAAGTACGCCTTTGTACACAGGATATGACCAAGAATGGTTTCAAAAGGGCCAGGAAGTCATTTTCTACAAAGCAAATTGAGAAAAACATTAATTGTCCGTGAATTAAAAGTAGAAAATAATTTTGCTTTAGATCTTAATATGATCTACGATAGTGATTCAAGTTCGACATTCATTCTACGAGGTCTTATCTTCATTGGAGATTGTAAGAGGAATATAAATTATCTGGAGAACAAAAACAACCGAGAGGCATTTCTTCCCGAGAGAGTAGACATGAGCTCTGGAATATTAAAGTCTCTCCTCACCGTTAGGCAAATCTAACCGGTGTCAAAAGTTGTATTCCCAGAGTTTCTTGTTTCCCTCCCGACACTCCCACGGACTACAAATAAAAGTCCTAAATCCCTCGTAAAGACCGGTCACTGCCTCACTCCATTGCTCTGTCTTCATCTGGACTGCCTTCACCTAGTCAAGTCTCCTACTTGTAATCCATTGTTGCACCTCCGCACCTTGTTCCTGTTTTGTTACATGGGTGTTACCATGAGGAAGAAAAGTGTGCCATCTGCAGCAGGGTAGAAACAAGGCTGAGAGGAGCTGCCATCACTCATCCTGCCCTTCAACTCTTGGAAGAACAGAGGAGGAGGAGGGAGGAGAAGAAACAAGTAAAACATGAGAGGGATGAGGAGAGATTTGATCGCTTGCCCGGGTCTGTCATTCCCACAGGGACGTGCCCTGACCATGTAGGCAGATGGCAGGTTGTTTTCTCCGAGTGTGTGCGTGTGTGTCCACTGAGTCGTCTCAGTGGACAGGGACTAGTTTACAACAACGACAGCTGTAAGTGACAACACCATCACTTTCCATCAGCTCCACAAGTCACACAGATTGGCGGTCGAGACGGCTTCAGCATTCGGGATAATTAATAGTAATACAAAAATCTAATAAATAATTCACATCAGATTAAGGAGAAACATCTAGTCAGAGGTTACAAGCCAAAAATAAGGAACTTTGTCGGTGCTTACATATATCCGTCACCGTTTAATTGAATTTCACACTTCAGCCCTGCAGCTCTGTGAGCTTTATGACAAGACAAAAGTCTGTGCAATCACTCTGTCAATTCAAAACGGGTGTCAGCCAAAAATGTGTAGAGTAGGAGCTGCAGTGATGAAGCAGACAGTGGTCTTAAAGACAGATCTTTGTGTTTGATGTAACTTGAATGTGAAGAGATTTTCGGATCTAATGGTTGAAACCTAGCAACCTTTCCTAAGCATTCAGGGTGTTTTCACACCTGGTAGTCCAATAGACTCGGGTCGATTGAGGACCAAAACTGCAACATCTGTTACAGTTTCAACTGGTGTCGTTCACTTCCACACTCCGTTGTGCCAAATGATCCAAATTAATTGACAAATCTGTTCAAGAAACTTTCCAGGCTAATGGACTATTGCTCGATTAAAGTGGATTAAAAAGGGTTGATGTGAATGCACCATAAGAAACAAGTTTAAGGATTGTAGCCTCCAAAAATGACTGTGTGATTCCCAGCCAGGGACTTTCTGGATGAAGTTGGCAGGTATGGGTCCTCTGAAGGTCCTCTGGCTTTCTCTCATGTTAGGTTGATTGGGCACCCCAAAATGACGAACCCCATCCTTCAACCAAAGCTAAAGCAGGTAGAGAAAATGAGCAACTAAACTGAACTGCGTAAAGCTCCACTAACTAAAGGATCTTTAAATTTGATTAACAAAACCTTTATTCTCCCTGTGAAAGCAGAATTGAGCACTCTCAATGCCTTTGTTTTTTATTTTTGGCATCAGGACCGCTTTGGGATTAGACGAGTAAAAAAACCTTGATTATGGACTCTTAAGACCTGGACTGAATTACTGCAAACTGATCAACTAATCTTTAAAGCACATTTATGACACCAAACAAAAGGGGGCTCTTAAGTTTTCCCACCAATTTGCAGCCTCATCTCATTCTTGGAAGCCAGCATTGTGACGAAACTTGCTTCATGAGCCGCAAGTATCGTCACACGCCTGGTCAGAGTGAACGAGAGAGAGAGGCCGCCCATGAAGAACTAGCTCGCCACCGTTTTTGAATTGAATTCATCTCGTCTCTAAAATAGACTGTAACCGATGTAAATTTAGAGCCGAATTGAATTACAGTGGACAAATCTAATATTCCAACAACAGCGTCTCTGTTAGCTCTGGCCTCAGCGTATATAGAGCATTGAACCATCTGGATACCAACATCCAGATAGTGGAATAAACAAATGTTGATAAGAGATGGGTTCACTCAGGCATTTCATCCAAGCAAACCAAGTCATGTCAAGCAGAACTTTTACTTATCACACAAGTCTTCAGGGATTGACGGTTTGCAGACATGAATGAAAGAGGTTGAATCAACAAGATTCAAAGCATATCTCCCAGTGTAAGGCGCTTGGAGAGAAATTATGACATCAGTATATGCTGTTGGCTCCCTTGTGTTTGCCAAGTTTTTCAATTCAACGCATCCTCACACACCTGCACCCACATAAATCATATCAAAAATATGCATACAGTTTCAAGCCTTACCGTAAATCTTCTGGATTCCCATCAGGTCGTCCATGGGCAGCTTGAAGTTGTCCGTGTCCATGTACTGGTAGAACGGCGCCATGATGGCCGTGGGATCGTTGGAGTGCTCCAGGCCCAGTGCGTGGCCGAGCTCGTGGACGGCCACCAGGAACAAATCGTTACCTGGGAACAGAGAGACGAGGAGGGAGTGAGCAGAGCGGATGGAGCAGCTACCGTGTTCAGCACTGCTTTTGGCTGCTGCTGGCAGTGAACTGTTTTGTAGCATCTTATGTCCCTCACAAGCAAACGGAGATGAATAAAAAAAAAAATCTCGGCCAAGCTCTTTTTTGGTCACCTTGCCGCTTGTCAGGTTGCACCTGTTCCGGTTGGCAGAGCTGGAGTAGCAGGTGGAAATATAGCCAACTTTTCCAAGTGCTGTACTGACTAGTGAAAAAAAAGATGCTATAACAGGGGTAGTTTTGGGTATTTCACATTTAGAAAGTAAGGCAGTCCCTGTATGGCTCTAAAGTGACCAACGACAGATGGCGTATTTCCACTGCACTAAGCCTTTATTGGCCATATATGAATATGAACATAAACTCGCCTTTAGTGGCAAAAGGAAGCACTTTACTTTATCATTACCCTTAAACACAGGTAAAAGGACGACCTTTTGAGACAGTGTCCATGAAAATACTAGTTCAACACAAGACAATAGTTAGTTTTTTATAAAAATGTTATTTATTTATATTTGACAACACATTCTTAAACCACTAAGTAAAATCCAGTTCAACCAGTTACCCATAGAAGCATAGCATATTTAATAATTCGGCTGGTAAATACAACCATTGAGCTGGATTTTGTTTTAGGGGTGTGTGTGAGGCTGTTCAATTCTGATATCAAAGAAAATGAACTTAGTGGTTTTAGTGCAGAGGAGGAAGATAAAGATAGCGAAGATAAAGAAATGACTTTTTCTGCTTGGCTACTGCATTTTTTCTTATGAAGCGCTCTTGTTACAGGCAGCGTTTGGAAAAAAAAGAGACATTTTCCTACACATTTCATTAAAGTTAAAAATGATCTGTGTAAACATCCAATGCTACAACATAGATTACTGGAGCTTATAGGCCAGCACAGCCCAGAGTGTATTCAGGTACGCTCTATTTTTCTTTTCAAACTTTTAAAACAACATTCAGATGTCCCCTATAGTCTGATGGCCTTTTCTCGCCTTCACTTGTTTCCATCTCGCATCCCTTATTGTAAAATTCAGAACCGAGACGGTTGAGTGTGGAAATTTGATTGAACTTTCAAAGATGTTGCCCCGTCAGCGCTCTCCTGACTCCCACCTCGCCTGCGTCTCACGCTCCTCCGTCTTTCTTATCACATTCGACAAGAATGGAAAGGAGCATCACTTATTTATGACAATTCCTAGTGAAGCGCTGCACTTATCGGCAGCAAATCTGTCACATGAATAACACATCAGCGGACGGACCCAGCGGTTCACATCACTCCCTAGCAGGTACAGAATTTACGAACCGGGCCGGCTCACGCAAACGGCTCTAATTGGGAGGCTCTGAGTGATACTGGACTCCATAAATGTCAGCGAGTCTTTACAGGCTTGATGGGAAGTCAAAAAAAACAGTCCTCAGGTGACGACAGAACATTTAGACAAGCTTGTAATATAGAACAAGCATCTGGAGATGTGGTTTAAATGAAACGATAAGAGGAAGAGACTTTTAATCTGGGGGAGCTGGACAGCAGAGAAACTGTCATTCGTGGCGAGAATGCCGAGACAGACAACTGGCTCACTTAATCACCAGTGACTGTGAGGCAAAACAGATACATTAGCCTCAAAACACTGGCAGATGTAATCAAATCCTGGTGAGACAGAAGTAAAACATTGAGGAGATTTTGCAAAGTGACAAAAACAAAAACAGTAATCTTAAACGATGTCCTGGAACGTTTCACAGCGAAAACATGCTTTGTTTTTCAAACTCATTCAGATGAAATATTGTCCTATTGAGAACAAGACGTGAGCCCGGCCCAGTTTCAGGCACCAAAATAAGAAATGGATAAATACAGCCGCAGTTTTCAAAATATTACAAATTTCCGCAGTTCTTTCCCTGACTTGTACTGGATTTTCTCCAGTTATAAAACACCCTCCCACATCCGTTGCTGAATATTTCAGCCATCTTTTGAGAATTCGCCACCCATGTTTCAAAAGAACACAGGCATGCTAATCTGGCTAACTAACAAGTTAGCATCAGCCGTCCAGGAACCAAAAGTTACTTTAAAACAAGTAGAATGGCAGAAAACACATTAATTAAGGCACATTTTATTTTAACTTCATTGTCATTTGACTATTGTCATACGAATTTAAAAAAGTCTTGCACTTCTCAAAATGTAAGACTTTAATTTTATTCTATTTTTATTTTTCTCCTAGTGCAGCCGGAATACTCCATCGTAAATAAGATAATGTCACTTTTCATTTAAATTGCCTACACGCAGTACGATTATGAATGAGCACGGCTGAAAAAGCCATGAATAAGACTTGCTTTTAGTCACAATCTTTATTTATTTAATTTTTTAAATGAAGACAGAACACATCCCAACACTGTAAAGTCTGATTCTACACATCAGTGGTCCAAACAGACTGACAGCCTGCCTCTGTCGTTCTCCATCTCAGCCTCCCGTCAGCCTTGATGTCAGCGGGTCAGCTTTGAGGTCGGCTTTGTCGCTGTGTTTCACTCGCTTACGTAGCTCAAAGCGTTGACAGGATGTCACGTCGGCCCCCCGGGGCCATAACTACAACTAATTATTGACTGGTGGGTTTAATACATGGATGTGAAGAGCACAGAAGGGTGGGTGGAAGACGAGGCGGATGAAGGAAGATGAAAGAGCGAGGGGACTGCAAACAAAAGGGATAAAACAGGACGAAATGTTTGGGATGCAGAAGCAGATAAGTGGGAGAAAAAGATTCTGGAGCAGATGAACTAAGAGATACAGAAAAAGCGTGTGGCGCACAGTAAGTCAAAAGGGCGTTGGGAGTGATGGCTATGTGAGGAGAAGTGGGTAAAAACCTGAGCAAGCCGAGAAGAGGAAAGTGATAAGGCTCGGCTAGATTTATCTTGTGCGAGGTTCCCGTGTTGCCGTGATCGCAGAAGATGGAGATGATGAATTATACAACGCTAACCTCCGACCGATGCATTTATAACATCACCCTGCTGTCAGGGAACCCAAACACACACGTAAAGCAGAAAACAGAGGCTACATAAACAATGCATGACATGAAATACATCGCAAAAAGCTACTCGGGGGGTGGGGGGGGTCTTTTGTGGCACCAAACTCAGAGCAACGTTTTTCTTTTAGTTGTCGTTCAGAAGCAGGAGCACTTATCACTCGGTGATTCATCATCCCCATATCTGCTGGCTTAGCATAAAATTATCTTCTATTTAAAGCATGAAAGCTATTTTTGAAGAGGACAAATGGTGGGAAAGGGGAAAAAATAAATCACCTCTGGGTAAATTATTATTATGCAGTTTATTTTTTGTTACATAAAGTGGGCAATGATCACAGTGGCAGCCCGAGGCAGAAGTAGTCTTGCAGAGACTCAGCTAGAGATAGGTCAAGGTTGCTGTTAATGAGATAGTGTGGCTGAGTAGAAAGGAAAAACAAGAGGACAGATAAAGAGTGGGAAGATGGAGTAGAAGAGGAAAGAGGCTGGAGATTTATGATCACACGTACCTTTGCTTTGCCTTTCCCCACTGGGTTCGCAGCAAAGTAAACAGGACTTTTGATTAGGAACCTGAACCCTCTGGCTGGCTGTTCTCCATTATTTACCAGCACACCGCTGTGAACCGTCAGCTGGTTGGAGGGGCGCGCCTGACATGACATGACTGGATATGAGACATAACCGCACAAATAACAACAAAGGAATCTCACAAATCACAAGCAGCGGCTCTTGTCGATGCCGTTCAGCGGCTGTAAAGCGCAGGCTGTCAGCAGGTGCCTTCAGGAGCCCGTAACACTGCCTGACACTTGGCTGCTTAACTAAGCGGCCCCCTCGGTTCACCCGATACATGACATCTAACAAAAGAAAAAAAGCAGAGGCAGCCCAGCAGGATACCCCTGCCTCTTGCTTCCTCTGAATTTGTTATCCTTCGCTTTTAAATGCTCAATGTCACACCTTTGTCTTTTGTCTCATTTAAGCCAATCTGAGGAGGTAAGTTTCTGGCGTCACTTCACCTTAAAGACCCTGAAACAAAGTAGCTACAGCTCCTCCTCTTCTGTCTGATGTAAAGACGGCATCCAGCAGAGATGAACAATGTCAAAATCCACCACGCTTTTTGTAGAGAAACATGGCTTCCGCTGCTAAACATAAGCACCCCCTTTGTCCCAGAGGAGCTCAGATATTTTCCCCATTGTTCAGCTCCCGCAAATCCCTCTGCAGCTGACACTGCGCTTTCAGGAAAGGACTCAGAAAAGGCTTAAATGATATTTTTGAGACAGTGTTTCTCTGATGTCAATCAACAAATAAAGGAGAAGGTTATAATAATAAAAAAAGAAAACACACGCAAAGTAGTGTGTGTGTTTACATATATACAGAGGCTGCATCACCTAAGAGCTAGAAAACACTCTTGGACAACAAGTTGGGGTGTAGCTGCTCTCAGCTAGCTAATATAGGGGGGCGACATCAACTAACTCACTCACTCACTCTTTGGTAAGCTAGCATATTTTTTCAATACTTGAAATTAGCAACAACCTTAGTTGAAGCAAGCAGCATCTTTGAGTAACTAGTGCAGCAGCGATTTCAGGTTTAACCACTGTGCCTCGAAACGTCTAAATAAATAAAATATAGCGGCGTGGAGTAACAGGAGAAAATGAGCACAAAAGCTCTAGAGGATAAAACAAGAAAGTTCACATCACCAATTTGGCAGTATTTCAGATACTTAAAACCAAAACTAATCAGTACTTATTTATATTGACTGGCATGAAAAAACTTGTATCTGCCATTCTGTCCAGTCCTGAAGTCCATACGGCCTTTTAGCATCTTTAACGTCTATTGACAGAGTAACTGTTTGGCTTGAGGGCTAATGTGTGAGACATTAGCTATTTCCACTAAAATCTACTGTTAAAAGTGCTGATTTCCCTTGTGTAATTTTTAATATATGACAATTCTGAAGGTTTAAATTAATTTCCTCCTTGAAGTGCAATTGTAAAGTCAACAGAGAAGTAAACACCATAATTCTGACAGACTACAATATAGTTTATAAGACCAATAACATGTTTTTTTCAGTGTTGTAGTTGAAGCTACAGTTATGTGTCTGAATTTACCTTTTACTATGTAGCAGAACAGATCATTAAATATGTTCACAGAGCTCTTACAATCACGTGTGACTGTATCATACACCGACAGATAGTTCAACAATGTGGCAGGAAAAGGAAAAGGAAAAGCCCGGAGAAAACCTGCAACACTGACACTAGGTGTTTGTTCAGGCCGGGACGTCACGAGAAATCAGTGCAACCTTGACCCCGAAGCAAGCTGGAGATCCCGTTTGCCAAGCGAGGGGGAAAATCAGATTCCAACGGTGGCAGCCCAACACAGTGAACCACACAGGGAAGTGTGTGAAGGAGCCCTGGGCTGTCCAGGAGTGCAGCGCTGTACTGAAAAGCAGCCAGGGGATCTCAGCCCAGTGGTCCGGCGTTTGGCTTAGAGGAGCCCGAGACACGCACTCTGCTCGCTGTCCAACCAGAGTTGTGTGCCTGATTTGACAGAGTGGCCATTGTGAAGGATTCAGCCAAAGTACAACGCTTGCATTCTGCTCCTTTTATTTTCACACCCTCTCCGCTTCCAACAGCCCCTCTCAGGACAGAAAAGAAACACGCAGAGAGCCATTTGGTGCATTTTCCCAAATTAACTTGGAACACCACCACTGTTCACACGGGAGGCTTTCAGATGTCATCTTCCTCCTAAAAATGTCTAAAAACTTCTTTTCCCCTCTGAACACGTACGAGATCGGAAATAGTTTTCGAAAATTTGGCTTGTTTTTATTTATGAGGAAATGTTGTACTGTTTACATATGAATGCATACTGAGTATGTGGGAAAGAAAGCAATCTGTGGCTCCCGTTTCTTTTCTGCGCTCGTCGTCTCGCTCTGGGCTGTTGACACTGATCGAGCGACACTTGTGCTGCCGAATCTATTACACTTAATTCTCACGAGCTTGTCAGAGAACAAAACAGCAGCTGATGAGAGCCCCATATGTGCACCGGAGTAATTATTTATTTACAAAGACTGCTGCAGAATGGAACCCGGTGAATGGAAAGCTGCCAGGCATTTGAAAATTTGCCCGTTTCTGTGCAATCGTGGTAAACAAATTAAAAGAAAAGAGCTACACGATGCTACAAGGGAGCACATGGCTTTCAGTTTCTCAGATTTTTCTTAAGGGAGCTCCCAAGACAGGCATGAGTGTAGGTCTACGTCGGACCATTAGTCTTTATTAATTCATTGGTCGTGGCAAACCGACCGACGGTTGGTGTGCATTTATGCTCATCAGCAGTGGATGGTATCGAGTTACCGCAACACAAAATGGTGGGATAAATGTTCTTCTGAACATTGTATCACTGCTCTGTATAAGGCTTAATGTAGAAATTCAAAAACAGATCAGCCAGTCATTGAGTGGATAATAGACATTGTCAGATAAGAGTGAACCAATTTCTTGGCCAGCTGATTTATCGGTGCCGATTTCCGTAATTTTGGGAGATTAGCGATCGGCCAGAAGCAGATCTTATCCCCCAATGTAATCTACCTCAACAAACGTCTAAAAATCAACCACTGTCCTCTTCTGCTTTCCTGTGAGAGAAGTTTGACTGACAGAATCTTATTTTACTCAAAAACATTGTCCAACACCAGTGAAACAATACAACCTTGTTTGCTTATCAGTCAGCGATCTTTCATGGCAGAGCAAAAAGGAAAAGTAGCTGATTTACACCTCCACAATTTTCGTGTGTCCCATAAGTTGAGATTTATTTAACACTCAGGTCAACATCATGTATCCTGAAATGAGGGATGTACCAGGAAACATTGGTTTACATTTTAACATTTCTTCGGTAAACAAGTTGGAATTAGGTTAGTTTTATTCAAAAATTCATGCACTCCATGGCTGTTGCTTAAAATAAACATAGATACATCCAGCCACTGTAAAATTTATTGGACTCTCTTCTCTCCATTCATGAACACTTTAAATAGCGCGAGTCTCTTGAAAGGCTTCCACCTCAGCTGTCACTTTCAGTTTCTTCAATAATGTTGACACATCTGATGCTTTTATCTCTCCCGGAACAACTTATGTTTTGTATTTCTGCAGCTTTTTCAAACGTTTCGACTACAAAAATAAACCCCTCTGCTGTTTAACCTTCCTGTCCAGTTAGGTGGACAGAAATTCATCTTTCCAATACTAGATCCAAAGAAAAATTAATGGAACCTGTCAAAAAGTCTCCAAAGTGTCTAGCTTTGCTGCTTAAGTCCTTAAAATGCGTAACATAAGTTGAATCAAAAGTGATACTCCTTCAAGAGTGAGAAAACTGCATATTCACATAAAACCACCTACCCTCAACGGGGTTGTTTACACTATTTGTTCACTAAGCGTAAAGCTCAGGAGGATCTGAGTGACTGGTAGGAGGCCTGATCGAGTCCCTGAAACGTGCATCTCTGACACAGTGTGCGTGTGTAAATATATTCATGCGCGGGGGCGGAAGAGAGGACCGCCACCCACGTGGAAAGTTGATGCTCCTGCCAGTGGGCGGCCATCTATTTCTAGTGGCGGCCTGGTGGGCGGGCGCGCATGGTGATATCTTCGCTTTTGTTTCTGCTCACTTCATCTCGTTTTCAGCGGGGTAAAGTGTGAAAGCAATGATCTAAATCCATTTTGTCTCTCCAAAACCGGCAGTCGGAAAACGCGGTTATGTAACTCCTGGAGATGTACGCAGCCACGATAAACAAGGTGTTAAAAACGTCAGTTTCCAGCAAATCCGACTAAAAGGACGATAGGAATGGATGAGGGGCTGTTATTAAACTCTATTTCTAAATATATTTATTCACCTGAAATCCCACCAGAAAGGACGTCTTTAGGTTTCCTATGTTAAGTTGCACCAAAGATATAAATATTTCCTTAACAACATCAATCTATATAATTGATATATTGTACTTTAAAACCCTAGTTCTGCAGAAACATGTTTTCCACAAATACAGGTGTTGCACCACTCATTTTGACTGACAAAAGAAATCTCATCACAATCTATTTTTACCCGTTATCTGCTTCCTCACCCCAGACCCGAATTACAAGCAACACGTCAACCAAAGTTTTGAAATCAGGGAACATTTCTCCAAATGAACACTCTGTGAATGAGGCGTTTTTGTGATCCTGTTTTCAGTGGGTGGAAATCCCACAATATATTGCTTTTGAACCAGTGATTCAGCTGCACCGTCACTTGTATAAATTTTGACCTGTCAAAATGACTGTAAAATAGTAAAAACCAGAAAATATTAACTTAACGTGACACCTGTACAAATAAAAAATGTATACTTTAATATCTGGAGAGAACAAAAACAATCAATGTTTTGTTCATTTTGATATATTTGTCTTGTTGATCATGACCAATCACTGGTTGAAAATATACCCAATATACACCTGACTGTCATTTGAAATCTATTTCCTATTTCTACATCATATCAAATCACAATCCTACGTCATACAATGTCAACTGTCACAAAGCGTCCTTAGAGATAAACTCCCCTCGCTGCAGACTGTTCTTCTAGCACCCTTGAAACGTGTGCGCTCTGCTTTCCAAGCCATTTCGTTCTCACACAAGCTCTTCTACTTGCAGTAACTAAGCCATCCGCTCTGTTTCAGCTGCCATGCTGGATGTTGTCACGCCCATGCCTGTGTTTTGACCGAAAGATGTGGATCCGCCCTCGTAGTACGAAAAGTATTTGATTCTCTGAGTTCATATCCTCGGAGAGGTAGAGAACCGGAGACAAAGCGGAGGAGATTGAGACAAAGATAGAGGGAGAAGGTAATAAGGAAGATTAAAAACCTCTACTGTATCTGTGCCGAATGGGGAGCCTTTCTGAGCACCGTAACGTGGAAAGATAGAGGATTTATTGCCTCTGCAAAAGAGGTGAATAAGTTGAAGGACTGCTGAACTCAGAGACGAATTTGTGGAAATTCATTCCTTGACTATATTTACCCATTTAAATAGTCTGGTGATTTTACATAAAAATAGAGTCTAGAATAAGTCAAGTAATGTAAAAAAAAATGCTCTTTTATACAAATGACAAGCTGATGTTTACTAATGAATAGTCTGAAAAATTGTTTTAAGCTAAAAACGACACAATGGTTATAGTTATATTATTGAATAAGAAAAGGTCTGCACGCTGGATTTCCACATTTCTAGTGATGATGTTTTCATATGTAAAAAAAACAACAACAAAACACTGCTAAAATCAAGTTTGCTTTTCTCCTTGAAAATTTAGAGCTTTTTGCAATTTCATCTAATGAAACACTTAAAATGTTCTTCCTTCAATGGGAATTACATTAAAACAAGAATCAAATTTCTAAGAAGACTCAAAAGCTCATTAATAGCAAATTATTCAACAAAATGCATAAATTATCAGCTTTTTGTCTGGTCCCAAGTTAAAATACCAATGTAATCCAATTACCAATGCAAAAAGTAGAAATAAAATAAGGTTCAAGAGTGAAGAAAGCTTCCATTGACTAAAATGTGATGCTCTATTAAAGCAGTTTTGCAAGTATTTCTAAGGCTCTGCAAAAATGTCCTCAATATTCAAAAGGATCTAGTCAGTCAAAAAATGTTGACTATTTCACATTATCAGGCTATTTCCTCCTCCATGTCTGTGCAAAAATACAGGGCCTGACACCATAAAACCATAGACAGTCACAAAACACAGAAAGAATGCAACTATTTGGCCCAAATTACACCTGAAAAAAGAAACATTACTTGCTGGAATGGAATGAAAAACCCAAACACCAGCCGGACTTATTTGCAGACGCGTTGGCTAAAAAAAGAAATCGATAACAAATCTGAATGCATGACGATGCGCAGACAGAGGGACCTCACTGCCGAGACACGGACAACTTCCTAAAGCTTCGTCCAAACAGCATACAGACGCATTCTTTCCAGCACTTGGAATAACATATGCCGCAATCCTGACATCTGGACAACAACGAAAAGTCACTGGCTCCTAAATGTTGCAATATGTTGAAAATAAATTAATAAAAATTTCAGTTTCAATTCAACTCGTGCAAGACACATGGTGTTCATATATAGGTTGCTGTTATTTCTGATGATTATAGATTATAGGTAATGAAAATCAGAAATTTTGTTTCTCAGAAAATCATAATACTACCTGATTGAAAGTTAAGTGGAAGGAAAAAGCAGTGGGATTGGAAAAGGCAGCTTGGACAAGAAAAGGCAGCTTTGAAGCAGTAGTGAAGTAAAGCTCATTTAAAGGTCTGGGATTGATTAATTGATTGATTGATTGAGTGGCTATACAGTTCAGTCAGACATATTTGTCAGTTGCTGACATTTCTTTCAAGTAAAAAAAGTAATTTTCTGTTTTTCTGAGAAACAAAACCTGAAGTTTTCATTGGCTGCAACCCATGAAATCAATAAACATAAATAAACAAATTTATGAAACATAAGTTTTCAATGACATTCTAACTTAGTGGGATGCACCGCCAATCTAACAAGTATAACCAAGTTTACAGAAATAGATTTTCTCGCTGTTTGGTGATAAAAATCTGGTCAGGCAGCATTTGCATATCTGGATGCTTTAAGTTTTAATTGTGACAGTTTTGAAAAATGGCTGAGGGGCGTCAAATGTAATTCCATCTAAAGGCGCCAAGCTCGGGGAGAAGATGTGAAGCAAGGCGGAGTGAGGAATAACAGAAAAACAGAAACAGGAAGGAAAAGACAGAGTGCACTGCTGCCTCCTCATCGCTCAGTAGGAGAAGCAAACTAAAAATAAACCTGCAAGGACACCATATGCTCCTCTATTTCTCAACAACTCTTTATCTTTCCTCTCTTGTACTCTCCCGTACTCTAGTATCTCTCATTTCCTCTGCACTCCTCTCCGTCCCTCTCCTTGATTTCTTTTTATTTCTCGACTCCACAGAGCCAGCTCCGCGGAATATGTGCCCTGCTGAGAAACCGAAAATTGATCCCCTTTCATTGTTGGGAGGCTGAAAAAGAAAAAAGAAAAAACATCCGAAATGACAGCTGCTTTGAATGCACCATCTAGTGAGGGGATTGGACATCAATGATAAACCGTTCTGCCAATCGACGTCTGGGGAGACGAGCTTCCTCCTGCGACCATCAATCAATCAGCTGATGAAAGTCGATGCTGTTCCGGCCAATCCCGACTCTTGTCTGGTGCCCCGGCAACCCAGCTTCTGCTGTCCAATCCTGCTACCTGGAAACATAAATTATTCCTTCCTCCCTTTTCTCCAGATGGCGACTACTTGTTTTTCTAACCTCTTTGGTTCATTTTGCAAGCGCGGGTGAGGAACACAACAAAGCCTGTTAAAAAAAAAAAAAAAACAGAACCAAAGTCTCTCATTTCCTGTGTATGGGATGCTACATCGTTTCCTCCAATGGAGGACCTTCCGGGTCTTAAACCACCTCCTTGGGTGAATGCTTGTGTGCAGTCACAGTATGTAAGTGATGATGATTTATTTTTCCTGTGCAAAGTTATTTCTGTAGATTTAGACAAAAAAAAAAAAAAAAGTCTGGAAGTTGGAATAAAAACCAGTTTATCTGTTCCTACATGATTTGCTTTGGTTTCGCGTACAGGCGCCTCATGCACGATGACCTTGTGATACTTCATAGATCAGTGCTGGCTTGTTTACCTTTTGTGACTAGCAGGAATAATAATAAAAAAAAACATAAAAAAGTAATAAAAAACGGACAATCCAATCATCTCCATGTCCAGTTCCAGTCCTTTGTTTCTGCCTTATCCCCAGTTCCCGTTAAATCCCTCCATAATCCTCTCCTTTCTGCCCTCCAGCACTTCTGCCTCAGCATCCCAATTTCTTTTATGCTGTGATGTTTCAAGCAATTATTCACATTATTCATTGCCTTACTCTATTAAATCTCTCCCGCTTATTGTAGCCAATACATTTAATCTTCCATTCATCCATCCATCTATTGATCCCTCAAAGCTATTCCACTGTGAGCCTCGAGAAGGAATAGTTGAAGCGTTCTGAAAAGCTTCAGAAGCTGCGGGGAGCATCTTTTTTGATGTCGCTTTTGGTGAATGCATGAATGCTAACAAAGGATGCGAAGTTGCATTTTGTTTATATGTCGTGCACTTTATCCCAGCCTGGCAGAGCAAACGTTTTAGTGCACTTAAAGTGATGAACATTTTTTTACAAAAGGAAAAAGATACACAAAACTTAAACCTCTATGCTTTATGACTAATTTGTTTTTATTAAATAAAATTAAAAGGAGAGAAATGTTCCACGCAATTAGATTAGAGTGATTTTGACAATCAACAAGTCTTGCACTAACTCAATATATTCAGGATTTTCTGAACACTTTGGGCCAGAAGGGTAAACACCCAATTAACAAGTTAAATAAATATTAGCAAAATTAATAAATATGAAGGTCCGACTGTTGCTAGTCTGAGGCACTAAATTTTCATCAGTGCAGACAAAGAATCTGTGCAGGGCAGCAGCGTTTTGTGAAGTATATGTACAGTGTAAATATGCCATTTCCATGTTTCAAAGTAAAATTTTCTAAAAATTAAAAAAATAAATCAGTGGCACCATTGCTAAGATGGTTATCAAACTGTACATGTTATGATGTTAGATGCATTTTCAATGCAATCAGGCATAATTTTGTCATTTAATCTGTTTTATTGATGAGTATTTCATAGACTTTTTACTGTTTTGCCAATGTTGTGTGATTTTTGTAGTTTTCTTCACCTTGCTGCAAGAAAAGCTTCCTTAAGAAGACAACAATAAAGTGATAATAATACTAATGAGTTTGCTGGGAAGGCTGAAAATCTCCCCAAAAAATAAGCCTTTACTCCGAACCTCCAACTCATAAGTCAGGGTTCGATATAAAGATTTAACTCATTAAATCTTGCATGTTAGGAAGTTTGATACCCTTTTCCTGGAGATGTTGCTGGGATTAACTCTGGGTATGTTTTGTTTTCTTTCATACAACGTATTCCAGACTTCTTAACCACCAAATAGTCACCGCAAATACCTGCTCAAACAGAGTCCAGGATTGGTTTCTGGTACTTTATGGCTGTGTAATCTGATATTGTTAGACTGAATTGAAATGAACTGGTTTCTTCTGAATAGGACTTTCAATCGATTTGAACGTACATAATTTGATATAATCTGGACACGTTTGTCGTGTCCTAATTTCGTTGCGGATCGATGCTGCATAAACTGAAATGAATTGAGTTAAATTGCTAAGTGAAAAAAATCCTCAAAGAAAGCTGCTGAAAAATACAAAATAATAATAAGAAAAAAACGACATCAGCTCTAAACTATACTTTTGTACTGACACTATGCTGATTCTGTGGGTGTCAACTTTTTTGTAGCAGCACAAGTAACACATCTCCTTCTTTCACAAACCTGTTTTGCTATAATTGTTATGTAGAAAATAATCCAAGCTACTATATCAACACATGCTTACGGTGTAATGAGATGCTAACGGTGAATCGCAAATTAAATACGGTAAATGTTTCTTCATTCACTGCATCTACTCATCATGTAAAGCCTCTTCTCTTGAATGCAAGCTCACACCAAAAGTTCATGCAGTCTTTTCAGCAAACAAGCAGAAAGGCAGAAAGCAGGAGCTGAAAATTCATCAGCGAGCCTTCATGAAGAAAAGACGTCTCAAAATATTTGTAGCAAAAACTCTTTACTAGTCTGCTTTCACACACATAAAGGGGTCTGAGGTTGCTGTTTGGTGTGAGTGATGTGATCATGAAGTCGGCTGTCACCCATGACTCTCGACTCCCAGAGCCCCTACACACACGCAGCATAGATGAGAGCAATCAGCGTAAAGCGGGGAAGAAAACACACACGGCTGACTGAATGTTGGGTTCAGCTCCACAGAGTGTTTAGATCTTTTCTCAGCCCTGACACACACACATATATAATGCCACCGTTGCAGTTACGAAAAAAAAAAAAGTCAATGGTCCTTTAAATCTAATAAGATGTTATTAGCTGACACAGCTGATGAATTGCTGGAAGTAGAGTTTTGACAGATGCTCAGCAGCAGCTATGTTATGTTTACATGCATCAACAGACTACAGCTGGTACTCATTATTAATTAATCCGCCGAGCATGTTCTCATTTAATCATTTCCCTGTAAAATTACCCAAAATATTTAATTTGTAATTACGTAAAGCTTGAGAAAAACATGCATAGAAATGCAATTTTCTTTGATCAGAGTGCTTCTCTGCCATTGCCTTTTTTGGTGCCTTTATCCTCTGCACGTGCAGCAGGCGGTTTCTGTTGCTCGGCATATCCAAGTCTCTGAGAATGCCATTAGTTAATCCTAATAACTACACGCATCATCCTGTGCTGTGTGCTAAAAATCCCTTTGCATGTAACTTTGGCTTAATCCCCTACCCTCAAAATGCCTCAGCGTGAGGGAAGGTGCAGAGAAAACAGCGCTCCCGGATGTGCGTGTGTGTGCTTCTTTGGGACTTGCATGCATTTGTTTATCTCCGCGCAGACAGGAAATAATCCTCTAGTGTGCACTAGTGACATCACAATCAAGCACAGCATCTACGACGCGACGTTGGCAACAGACACCATGCCGACTGATCCTTCTTGACAACAGAGCACATGGGATTAGGAAGGACAGACGTGGGGGGGGAGGCTTGCCGGACAGCAACTCATCTCCGGTGCGTATCTAAAAAAAAACCCAAACAAACAAAAAAAAAAATGGAAAAAAAACGAGGGAAACGAGACTGAAGAGACTGTGTGCTGCTCTGAGCTAAAATTACATCACACCCAGCTGTTACCTACAGAGCTCCCATCCTGACAGAGCATGGGATGAAACAGAGTTATCATGAAAAACATCTAAAAGCAGGAAATATATTTATTTTTAGAATGTGAAATAATTACTTAGAAATTTTGAAGCTTAACAGCTCTGTCGGCTGTAGCTGTATGTTGTAGTTGCCTGCTTAATGCGAATGCTGTTTATCGCTTGTCTGTAAAGTTCTGAAACATTAAAGCTTCCTTAATAAGAGTCACTCTTTAAGTTTCCACACTTTGACAGTTCATATGTTTCATGACTGGAAAACAGACATGTTTGTCTTTCTCTTGAGTGAGGCAGAAGTGCCTGAAGTTCAGCAACAGATGGGGGAGGGGACGCCGTGTATTATCCAAACTGTTAACTGGTCATTTTTGTGATTTTGTGCCTTCAAAGTTTCATACCTGTCTTGACAACCACCAACACAAAGTAGTTTCTGTAATATTCTGAATGAAGTTATATGACAACATTTTGAAAGGCCTGGCAGACTCTAGTGAAGTATTGGTCATTTTGAAATATTGCCAATGTATAACTTTAGACTTCCCTTTGTGTTTCATAAGCCTGGCGGGCCACCAGGCTTTACTTGTGCCCCCACCAGACTAACCATTGCTTATTTATTTAAGTCTGCATATTTAACATTTCACAATTGGTGTTCAGGTGTTGATCTTCCAATCTTTCAATAATACATAACTATCAAATTATATTTTCAAATTTCCTGTCAACTTTGAACATTTTTTAACTCAAAAACACGACGAGCTGCTGGATGAGTGACTGCTCTAACGCCCAACCACCAGGGCGTTAGAGCAGTCACTGTCTTGCTGTTATTCAAGAATTTTATGACAATTATCTTCGTCATTTATAAAAATAACTGAACTACAAAGAACATTTAAGTGAAAGACATCAGTTTAAGTAAATGGGTGAGTAATGGTATCTTTGCAGGTGCAAAAAAGAAGCAAAATGGGACAAAATAATGACCTATTGACCTTTATATTTTCTCTACAGGGCCCAATTTTTGACAAAAATTGGGCCCTTTTGTCAAAGGGCCCAATTTGACAAAAGGGTCAAATTGGGCCCTTTTGTTGACATCTTAATTAAAAAAAGTGAGGTAAACCTCTCCTCCGGTTACCGGTTGCTGCCTACTGCAAAGTACACGAAAAGCTAACTACTCTTAATTCTTACACAACTTTGACATATTGACATATTTTTTAAATTACCCAGCATATTTAAGCATAAGCCTTAAGTATAAGCTGATGCAGTGGCTGTCCAACCTGAAGGCACTTTGATCTTTGACTTCAAATCAAAGCGTCCTTGGCCTTGGGCGTTGAGCCAAACGCTTCCCTTCATCTGTTCTGCAGCTTGGGAGCGGACAACGGAGGAGCATTTCTATAAATTACAGCATAAAGAAAGAAATGCAGAATGCGCGCTTGTGTTTTGTGTGTAAATTTGCGTGAGCGAGTAAATACGGCTGGAATGTTAAGTGCTTTGATTGCGAAGCCCAATCACTAATTATTACTTCCTCTGTTCAGTTTTCAGTATGCAAATTGCAGAGCTGCTTTTGGTGCGGTAATACCACTCTATGATTAGCTTTAATCACAGTTTTAAATAGGGAGCAAAATGCATTTCTATGTAAGGATAATAGCTGGAATAGTGTTGATGTTTCATTCGTTAATTCTAATTAATATCACGCACCCAGACACTTCTTGGGAATTTGATGTTTGTTATATTATAAATAAAGTGAGTGAACATCCCGTAACGCGACATTCTGTATTGTTGATTTATTCATCACTATTATTTTAGGTTTTTATTAATCTAAACACAAAAGCAAAATCTTACATGTACAGTTTTAAAGAATTAAGCGAGCAAAAGCTAAAGGTGGTTGAATGAAAACCTTGTAGCTGGAAAACTACTGCAATGCCAAAATAAATAAATAAACCTAGCAGTAAAACCTAATATCTGTATCAGATTCCTGGCACATAAAATCCTGTTATAATCAGCTTCTCTATGCAACACTGGCTACTAGGAAAATGACTACATGCAACAGTGAACAGTGAGGATAGAGCAAGAGCATGTTCGCATTTGGCAATGGAGCCCAGGCATAGCAGAGCTGCATGCATTATGGGATGTTTTCACAAGAGAATAGGCTGTAGCTGCTCTGTATTAATATTGCATAGGAAGGCTGGAAGAGAGGTTGACTGTGTGTTTGTTGGTTTGCACTGAAAGGAATGTAGGGAGCGAATGTTAGCTCTCGACAATTGCTGCTGCTTCTCCTTCCTAAAAAACATCCACAGCACTGAAAGCAATACAATACAGTCTGTATTGTGTGTGAGCTTTGCTATGGCTGAAATTAGAAGCAACTCCCTTTTCACTTTGAGGTTAAAGCTTGTTCGTCACAGAACAAAACATGGGCTAACAGCCATCAAACTACGTTTTATAAATGGTGCTATGGCTGTAAAGCTTTCAGCATTGCACTCAGCTTGCTAACTTACATAATCTCAGTTGCTAAAGAGTTAAGGTTGTCGTTGTCGGGGTGATGAAAATCACGTCATTTTGTTCTCTGCTTCATGTCGTCCGGCCCTTCTGGTGAACATTTCGCCCCACTTTGCATTCACAACGATGGTGTGATTGGTTATATTTTGTGGGGGCAGCGATGTTGTCTTGCTTTGACCGCCCAACTTCGAGAAGTTGGAGAGCAGAATGGATAGTTTTGAGGAACAATTTGTCAGGGAATACACCGAACTCCCCCTGTTAGGTTCTGGTCCGATGCTCAGTAAGTGGGATGACTTTACTTGCTGTGTGTTGATTGTGAGTCATCTTTACCTTCATGGTCTGAATGAACCTACCTCACTTCTGGTAAATGAGGTAGGTTCTGCTTTTCTTCTTCTTTGGAGTCTGGACAGGACATCCTTGTCATTGGCGCTTAGTGAAATTACCATAGTATTTGAGTGATTGGTGAAATAAGATTGGGCCCTACCACACTGGCTCAACCGATATCCGTCGGTGTGATCAATCCATTTAAAATCCTTGCATGAACATCTTGCCTCGTGTTTAAAATTCTGTCAAGTTCCTCACTTCCAATTCCACTGCCTTGTATTCAACAGCTCCAATCTCATCTCTGCTCTCCTCCTCAAATATTTTCACTCCCTGCTATGGCAGCTCACTCAGTCTTCCCCTCTCCGGCTGTCTCTCCTGTGAGCTCTTCAAGCTTCAATATTTGTCTAGAGATACTCTGCCATTGTCTCTCATCATCTCTTACACTCTCTGTTATCCCTGCTGCTTTCTGCTAGTCAACTCATCCATTTTTTTTCCCTTTTCAACTTCTGTCCCTGTCTCCTTATGACTGACAGCTCCGTCACAGTTTTGACTCGGCAGTGATCATGCATCCCCTTCCCTTGCCTCTGGTCTGCGGGTAAGGATGGCTCCCATAATGTTGCATCGAATACAATTACATAATTAGAAATAAACCATTTTTAAAATGAACTTTAAAATGGATGTGATGCATTCAACATTGTATGTTCTTGTAACAAATTTCCGAGGGTGATGTGACACAGTTTGCATAGATTCACACACTGACGCAGAGATCTGTTGGAGTTCAAACCGCATCAAGCTGCTCCACTTGCTATCTAGACCTCTGTTAAGGCTCCCTGACAAGCTGAACTGCTCTGAAGACAAACAGTTGGTCAGGGCAGAGGTTTGAGGTCAGCAGACAGTGAGAGGTAATAAGTTTAACTCAGCAGAGGAAGTGCCTCAACAAAAGAGACCACCGCAAGAAAAGTTCAGCAGCAGACCTACCCCCTGCAACAGCATCAGGCAATATAACAAAGCTTCAAGCCCCATGGGAGAGACTAGACCACACAAACCTGAATTTCTGAACAGCGATACATTTGTCAGGGTTTTTGTCAGGGACAATTTTACAATTGTCTTTTTATTCAAATATTAAGTTGCGATTAGTAATTAAAAACACTTTTTTTACTTTAAGCTTGAGTGGTCATTCATTTTTTACATTAAAAGCATCTCAAATTTGCCATTAGTGGGGTCATGTCAGATAGGATGAGTTATCCAGCAGTTTCCATCTGTTTTTTCCAATGGAAAAGTGTTTCTTCTTTTTGCCTTAACTCTTGAGTTTCCAAAATGCTCCAGGCAGACGAAGGTCGAAACAAAGGAATAACATAAAATACATTTGCTATAGTAAATTCAGCCTTCCTGTTATGAGCTGGAAATCTTGTTCTCCCTTGTTTTCTTGGAGCTTGATTGAACTTGTTAAACAAAAAAAAGCTAACTTTCACATTTCCTTCAAATTTCCTTAATGTTTGTAAAAACTATCCGTACTCAGATCAGGGCAAATCCAACTTCATGTTTCAGTCAATGGATCCTATTTCTAAATTTACATATTTTTGAAAAGATATACAATTAACATTTTGTCGAAATTATGAAGGTGAATTATTTGATGTAAATGAAATGCAACACTCCCTACCGTCATGGTTGGGGTTTCCCAGCGTCCACGGTTCATCAGAGTCAAAGTGCGTGTCACCTCCTATTCCAGGCCCCGGAAAGTAAGCGTGGGCAAGAAAGCCGCCCTCTCCGTCAAAAGGGGAGCTGTCGCCATGGAACCCCGAAGCAAAGATGATGGTGATGTCCACGTCTTTCTTGGTCCTCTCCAGCTCGCTGTAGGGCACGGCCTCGAAGCGCAGCGGCGTCACGCTCTGCCACACGTCGAAGGCTCGCCGAATGGCGTCGTGAGTCTCGTCGGCGCCCACTTTGGGTGTCACGTTCTTTATGCTACCGAGACATGAAAAGAAAACCCCAGAGGTTAGCATAAAGACACTACAATGTTAGAATCATCCTTTCACTGGGCTAGGTTGCTTTAATTAAACTCTTCTAAGTGATGGGATGGTACCAGCACTAAGGTACGTCCTGGTTGTTAAAGAAATTCTGATGTAGCAAAAGTAAAGACAGTCATTTTGAAGAAACTGAAAGAAAAATGCCAATTATGTCCCAGGAGAATAAGAAAAAAAACAAAATCAATGAAAAATAGGGCTGCCAATGTGGACGTGTTAATGGATAACAATTAATCCAAAAATCTTAGATAATGCAGATTAATCACAATATCTGTCTCGACCTAAAAGCCTGTCTCTTACAAAGGGTTACTTAGTTCAAAGCAGCATGGTTTCATCCTGTGGTCAACGGTGCAAAGTCGCAAAAACGAGTGAAAAAGAAAAGAAGATGTAAAAATTACTTCTGTTAAACCTTCCTGAATATGAAAACCAGAAAAACTGAGACAATAAAACATTTCCTTAAATATTTTTTGAAAGCGTGCATTTTTGCATTTCAAACTTGCAGCGTTGAACTTTAGCAATTAATTGTGATTAATCACAGCACTAGAGTGGAATTAATATTTTTTAAGGGATTGACAGCACTAGTTTTCACTGGAAGCTTCGATGCCCATTTCTAACATTTTATCATCTGACTAAGAAAGAACACCGGTGCTTCTCAATGCCCTGCACTTCAACTTCATCTCATGATTCAGAAGAATCTAAAAATAAATAAATAAGTACTGTCGTTATCCCTGCTTGGTGCTATTTTACGCTCATCCGGCTCGCCAGCAGAGAGCTAAATGGAGCGATTTGTGAAAGAACACAGCTGAGCTCTCCCCTGCCGGCTTTGAGTTGCTGCAGGTGTGCTAAGGACGAGACAATTTCCTGCCACTGGAATTTATTTTCTAATTAAGGATTATCAACAGCCCACTGCCTGCTGAGAGCTCCAGTCTGGTTTAGGCAATCAGGAAAAAGTTCTCACCAGTTTATAATATCCTGGTGTTATACTTTATTAAATTGAGGTTTTTGGGTTCTTTTTCTTCCTCCCAAGATGTATGTGGTTTATATGACAGGCCTGCTTTGTGTCTATCACATGGCGGACGTCTGGAGAAAGCAGGGCGGCTGATGTTCAGCCGACAAGCACAGCGGGTATAATATAGTGATCAGCTAAACAGCGCTGTGCCAGATGCTTTCTCCCACCATAGACTTCACATTACAGCCTTTTGAGTTTATTCAAGATCTCGCCGTTTTTCTCTTTCCTTCCCACACGTCTTCTTTGTGTACACTCTGCCTCCTCCTAGCTTTTGTTCCCATTTTTTTTTTCCAACTCTTCGCAGTGTCTGTGTTTGCCTGTCAAGCTGTCATTTCCCATGATAGCAGTAAATATTAACAGAAAGTCTTTGTCTACCGCCGGAAGGCACATTTACATGCTCAGTATTTGCAATTCATGTTAGCTGACACTCTCCTCTTGGCTCCATCTCTAAATCGGGATATTTTAAGGCTGATTATTAACTTGAAAAAGCATGGGGATGAATCAGTGACACTGTCCCCTGAAAATGCCCTAAGTGCTCCAACCCAAATGATAAGAATATTCGTTTTTCAAAACGTGTACACTCGCATAGAATGTCCTTGTCCTCGCATCATCAAACAAATGTTTAGGTAAATATATAACTGCAAAAAAAAAAAAAAAGACAAATATACTGTAACAAAAATCTGGACTCTGTTGCTTCTGTCTTCTTCCAAACCGGCGAGAAGATATCTGAAATCAGATGCTTTCAATTGATCTCAAGTAGAAAGCATTAACTCAGACATTTAATTATTTGCATGATTACCCATTACATATTAGAGAATATACAAAGGAAAGAATAATTTTCTCCTGACTGTGTACATAAATGGGATGTTTCATATTTATAATGCAATTTTAAAAATGCCATCGAGATATTTAAGTTAAGGTTTAGCATAACTAGACAATGGGGGTGCAGTAGTTCCTGTATGCAGACTGAGTCATCTCGATACATACGTCATTCATGGGTGCAGGTGTGTTATTCACCAGCCTGAGGTTATCACTGCCATCATCCAGAACAGGACACACACTTCCGCTGCTTTAGCATCGTTTTTAGAGTGATTGCAGAGAACGAGGCCACTGGATCGTTTTCACAACAAAACTTAAGTTAATAATGTTGCCATTCAGTCAGGAAATTTGTGATATGGCAGCAACAACTCAGACCAGGTCGGTGATCAGCTGATTGAAAACAAAACTACATGTCTTTTTCTTGATTAGCGGACGGACAATAGCTATTGCATAAACCAGGTCGCCATGACAACAGAAGCGACCCAACACAATGTATTGCTCTTGGTAGCTTTATATTTATTATGAATTGTAACTCAGGCATTAAGTAATTATAAAAAGCTCATATGTCAACCTTTGCTAAACTCCCAGGATCAAACTAATTTAAGTCTGAGTGACCTTTAAGATGATGTTTCTCAGGCATGGACAAAAAAAATAAATAAATAAATAAATAAATAAATCACCCTGTGGCGCATGACTGATTATTAGTGATGAAATAATCACCAAAAACTGCAAAAGTGCTAAATGAAAAGGTCCAAGACAAACATCTTAAACTTCACAGCACAAGAGTTTCCTGTTTAGCCGCAATTCAGATCACATGGGGACTCCGAACAAATGTCCGCTTTGTCTTTTAGTGGAGAATCTTCAAGCAAGCAGAAACACAAGTGTGATGAGTACATGAAATGCTCTCCAAACCAACACCACCTGACTGCGACAGACTTGGTAAAGCGTACAAATGCGTTCTCCGAGAAGAAATTAAAGACAAGCTTGTTTTTTAGCACCTTGGTGCTCCACTTGCTATGTTTAAGAGCCCTTAACAGCAACAGCAACTGCAGATAATTGAGGATAAAAAAAAAGGAGATTTTATTTAAGTCGGTGACCCAACTCGCTGCATGCTCGTCCTTTCATAAGGGCACGGCGGATAAAGAGAGAACAACACGCGGAGAGAAGCTGCGCAACAATAAATGAGAAGATTCCCAGAGTCTGTCGGGCCCATAAAGGATATTAAAACTCCACGGTGCGAAGTGGTGATGCTTCCGGATGCAACACATGTGCTGTAACAGCACCTGCACGCAGGGAGAACGGTAGGGAGGCCAAAGCTAATTAGTGCCTCCACACAGAGACTGCTGTATGTGGCTACGTATAAACTGGCACACACCTGGGGCGATCATGCATTTGTTATGCTTTCCAAATGCCAGCAATGTTATTTAAGATTATTTTAAGCCTAAGAGTCGGAAACAGCAAGAGGGACGTTTTGGGAGGGGAGACTATATGAAGGAAAATTGCTTCCATGCAACCGTCAACATGGGGAGTATCTTAGCGGGGTCTAATATTTCCCTTTGTTCCGACTTGTGGTTAATGTTTTGAGAAGATTAGCAAAAAAATAAATAACACAAAAACAGGTGACAAGTTGATTAAAAACAGCCATGTTCAGTGCAGACACCAACAATTTTTTTTTAATCTTGCAGCTTTACAAATACAAACATATCTTTTATGTGATAAAGCAACATTACATCGCCTTTCATTTTGAAGGCGGACAGAAAACGAAACGTGGTTTTCAAAAATGATTGACAATTCACGATCCAAAAACTGTGGCACGCATTTAAATTTAGTCGCATGGAGCCAAGACTTTGTGGCACCACTTTTTTTTGCTTCCAATACAACTGGAAAATCCTTTGGGGGTATTCCTCTTCAGTCCTTTTCACGACATAAATCTGTGCTTTTCCAGAATTAACTTTCCAAAGTATTCAGCTGTTTATTTAAGTCCACTATGAATTTATGACAGTGGGAAGGAGGCTTTAAGTATCCTGAAAAAACAAAACAAAAACAAAAACAGAAATAGGAAAAAAGGACTCAACATTAAGCATATAAATTGAAGTCTGGGAACAAAATAAGTAATTTGTTCAAAACCTAATTTTCTTTTTCCTTTCTTGCCCAGGCTTGAAAAAAAAAAACAGAAATCAAAATCAGTATGTTTCAGGACTATCTGTTGACTATTATTTTGATTTTCCAATTAATATTTGAATAGCAAATTATGTGTAAAATGACATTTTAGTTTTTTATTGAATTTGAACCAGATGAAGCCAATACCAGCTGTTGTATTTACTTTTTATCTTAAATGCAAATTCTCAGTATGTTTCGTTAAGTTTTTGCTTAGCATGATGTTCTATTGGTAAATGGCTTTTTTGAGTCTGTGTTCTGCAGTTTAATGACTAATCAATCACTAAATTAGTTGATGATTATTTGATTAATCGATTCATCACAATTAACACGTTTAATCGTTTCAGCCCTACCATCTGAGCTTCCATACGTCTCTACTTGGTGTTGATCAATCAAATTAAATCCCCCACAAAATACTTTGAAAGCTGTGGTTATGTGGCAACGTCGCAAAATAAATTTTTAAAAAAAAGGGAACGAATGTTTTCACTAGGCATTGTAGAGATTTATCATGATTAGGAAGATTTTTCTGAAGTTGTTAAATGAAACTCTGGAACTTTAAAGAGATTAAAGGAATTGGAAGATGAATCTGCTGCATTACCCTTTGCATCAATTGGAGATTTAAAACAAAGAGCAGCTGCAGGCATGTCCGGCGACCGACTTTCGTCCGTGTACAGCTGCAGCACACCAGCGGAAGTACGTGCAGCCTCGCAGATTAAAGATACTTCAAACTTATTACATAACTTCTCGGCTTCAGAGAGCGCTCTTTGGCCTTCCACCAGGATTTCCTCCTCATCCTTCCTCTCCTAAATGCCTTTCTTTCTGCAGCTGCTTCTCCTCCACGCTTTCCTCCCTCCTCATTTTTACACTCCTCCGCTCCTCATCAAGCCTCGTTCATTTGCTTCCTTTCATTTGGGCGCCGACGCAGATGTGCTGCTCGTTCGCCGGACTAATTTTAAACCCGGTCTCAGCTGAGTCTCACGAAAAAGAAAATAAAAAGAGAAAAGAACGTGGGCAGTTGTGCCATCGGTGATGTAAAGTTCCACTCAGGCTGTAGGTTGTGATGCACAGATTAGATTGAGTGTGCAATTCCGCCTATACAGTGATCTCCGAGGTGGAGAAGAAAGAAAAATGACAAAACAAAGATCAATTGTGGAGGATTATTAGATGAAGCATGGAGCTGGGGGTAAGCGACCCTCTAGCAGCAGAAAAATATTACAAAATGTGAGCTACTGCCCTCACTAAATCAACACAGCAATATTTTACACCCATGCTGTTCTATACATTACTGCTCATGGAGCTGGATGTCAGAGAGGAGGGAGCGTTTGTGAGTTATGAGACTGGAGATGAGCTCTATGGTCAGAGATTTGTCGTGCAGACTGCTTTCCTGTCTTGGTTTTAGGGCCGGGCAGGGATAAAGCTGGCTCTTTCACAGATTGACGTCCTAACGACACGGCTTTTTGGCATTACATGATGTCAAGTTTTAGCTGACCCTCAGTTCTGTATTTGTCGAGTTCAAGTCGCTGTCAGTCCTGCTTGGCTGGCGCTCCTTCGATACATAATTTTATTTCTCCAAACACATTCAGTTTAAAAACCAAACAGGTTATGGTTAGGGATTGAGATTCAATGAGAAATCAGCTTGTGATACATTACTGAATAATTTGTAGCTTAAACAGCAAATTTCAAGAGACAGGATAAAATACAGATTTAAAAGAAAACTGTATTTTCTACAGCACGTGAATTCATGTGGGAGGTTCACTCGGGCTTTGAGAGAGAGCAAGACATCAGCAGATAGCATAAATGTAAACACATAATATACATATCTTTCTTTGTCATAGCTCTAAAAGAGAAACAGGAAGGGTCAACAGGTAAAAGCTTGACAGAATTCAGAGAAAGTGGCACAAAGTTTAGATCAGTGCATCCAAAAAGACGAACGAGCAAACAAAAGCTACATTTATTCTACGGCACCTCAAGAAATCCAAACCCACCCACCTGTATGTGATATGTTTATGTTGCCACTTCTGGCCAGTGAGGGCGTATCGTCGTTTCCTGACGCTGAATCTGGATGCGCCGCCGAGCTCGTCGGGAACCCCACACCTGGGCCTCTTCATCCACCTGCAGGGTGGAGGTGCAGGAACCACGGGTCAAAACTCAACACACATTCTGCTGATTTTTTCCCAAGTTGTGAAAACCTGACAAGAGCAAAGTCCAATCCAGGGTAGGACATATTGACCCAAAAACAACGGCACACAATCTCCTGACGTTAGACACATTTAACGCCTCTCTCCATACACACACTGACACACAAGAGGTGCCTCACCTTATGGTGTTATCGCTACATCAAGCCAGAGAAGCAGCAGGGGGGGAAAAAGCAGACAAACTGTTAGCTTATCATATTTTACTCTGTTTCAGCCCTGTGGTAGAACAGATGTTCGTCCGCTGGCCACCGGATTGCAATCTTACAGTTCAGTGGCCAATCGGAGCTCATTTGCTCTTTGTAGCACAGATGGTATTTCACCGTCGGTGAGGACAAATATCAGTGAATGCAGTTTGCAGGTAGAAACAAATACAAGTCATGTCAGGATGCCCCAGTTAAAGGTAAGGCAATGTTGCGTTTACAGTGGCTATGACTTATGTTTTTACAAGGAAACCATTTTAGTAATAACTGGTTTAAAGTTCCACTTTTATTTAAGGGAGGGACATGTGGGTTTGCTCTCTACTTCACATTATCCTCTCTATTTTAAACAAGACATGTGGCTCATTTCCTGAGGTCTGACTGATGGAACAAGGAGTGACCAATCACTGTCCCTTTTCTTCTTCTTGTTCCTCTGCTGGGCATTAATACTGAGGCACTTTGTATCCTTTGATCTGACACCGGAGATGAACTGTTTGCAAAGGGTCCGTTTGATCAAATTAAAACACCTCACTTAATCTATGTCGGGACAACTTTGTGTCTAGCAGAACGCCTCCTCGCCTTCAGAATACAAAGTACAGCTGGAACGAGGACTGCGCTAATCATTCGCATCCCGACTTGAATGTGAAATCTCATCAAAATGTTTGAAATGTTTTACCCAGACGGGTTTCACTGTTCATGCAAAACGGTTTTGTCTGTTTCATGGCTTAAAGTTAAATAAGTGCATCCAAAAAGATGCACTTATTTATAAGGTCTTAAATAAGACCTTATCTTATTTAACTTGCGCTACATAATGTAACATATTTAAATTGAAGTGAAGAAAGGACATCATTCTCTTTGGAGGTCACATCTGTTTCCTGGTTAATGTGCTACAATTTTTTGTCAAAGTCGTCGCAGTTTATATCTATATGGATATATAATTTACACAAATAGGAAGTGGCAAACGTTGGGAGACAATTACAGGTGTACAAATAGGTTTAGCATAAAATTCACTAATTTATTTCACAAATTAAACTTTCTATTACTTCTGACGCATTGCTCAGGAAGCTTAAAAGCGTGTATTACTTACTCTATAGTGTTGCTGTCCAGATTCCCTGTGACATTTAGGCCATAGCGGCGCTGCATGGCAGCGATAGCAGTATGCATGACTCTGGCAGAACGCAGCACAGACATTCTGGGGTCTGCAGGAGGTAGGTAGCCATACCTCTGGAGCCACGCCTAAAGACAAGGAAACACAAGAGCAAAACATTATTATTTAAAAGATGCTTTTAAAACATTTGTTATCTTGTCGTTGTAACACGTCGGCAAAGAAAAGCTAACAGTGATGCTGAAACTAAGAGATAATTGGCTCTGCACCAGGGGGCCTGGTGCTCCCAAACTTAAAAACGTTTGTGGCAGATAGAAAGGGTATCTCAACTCTTTTTGTCATGTAAGCTTAACTAATCCTTCTTAGGTTTTATAGGTGACACACGTCAAATGAAGTGGTGTTAGCTGAACAAGCAAAAGGAATCCCTCTCCTTGAATATTTTAGTCACAGTAACTACAGTAATGTCTTGTTTGATATGACAACATTTTCTAACTGTAAATTTTACTCGCTAAAAATCGTTTCTTCATTACAGTAGCTCATTGTTCTATAAAAACATACATAAAAAATACATCAGGCCGTCGAAGGCTTTGTAGATTAAATTTTACACAACATGATGCTTTGCATGTAGGTGAAGAGCAGCATCACTGGTGTGACTGGTTTTTCAAAGAGTTATATACAAAATAATTAAATATCGGAAATCAACCACGTGACCAGAGTAAGTATGAGAGATAGAGTTACAAGGTAAGAAATGTCAAGATGCTTTAAGATCTCAAGCTCTCAGAACTTGATCTTGGTGACACATTACAGACTGAGAGCCTAATTAAAAAAAAGCAGGTTTACAAGAAAGAAAGAGCAAATGTCATAAAGCAAAGGTGGTGACGCTGGGTGCTGGGGACATAGATGGGCTAACTTCTGCTCCCAGGCCTCATCACAAAAATGCCAAACAGATTCACCATTTTCCGTTCAAACACAACAAAGCCAACAAGTTTGTTCTGGAGTTAACGGGCAGCAACGTCTCCGAGTCTCAGCGAGCCAACGAACCCAGAGCATTCCTCAATTCAGCAGATCAGCACTGCTGAATTGAGGAATCGAAGCTCTACTACGCCGCTGTTTCTGTCATCACGGTGGCCTGCTGTTCGGGACGGCGCAGGATACACTCTGGCAATGAAATCCTGTAAGCAGTGAGGGAAGCGCGGCGAGATCGGTGAGCGACGGGAAGGGAGGGAAGGAAAAACCATTACTCCTCCAGGGCAGAAATGTGACTCTGCGGATTCACTTACACTGAGTGGGAAAACGAGCCGCAAAAAGGAGCACTTCAGAAGCTTGTTTCATAATGTGGTGTTTATATTTGTAAATGCACACAATGCATGTTTGTTTTTTTTACAGGGAGGTAAGATATGTTGATAGTTCTTTACTGAATTATATGTGAGTTGATACTTGTAAAAAACCTTTTTCTTTGCATATGGTGAAATGAGGACTATGTGATCTGATTGCTAAAAGGTATGAGATTAACACTTTTTAAAATCATTTTAAGGAAACGTTATGTCATCCATCTTTTGCTGCTTTAGAGCAGAAGAGGGATTATGCAAAAAGCCCAAAGAGCTTTGCAGACGGTAATGTTTATTTCATTTCGGCTAAATGACGCCTCAACCAAAATATGTACATCCCAAATATTTATAGTAAAGTCAGTCAACGTAAAAGTGTTTTTTATTTTTTCTGGAAACTGTAAGCATTAAAAGACGACTCATTTTTTAAATGGATTTTCTTTCACGCATGTTACTTTACATGTAATTAAAACCATGAGAACTGATAAACGAGACAATAAATGCAGTAAAATAGGGACTTCCTGGATATTCCAACTTCATAAGTTTCTGAACTCTGAGCAGATTATGAGTTTTTTCCCTAAGAATGTAAACATAAAAAATAAAAGTGTGATGATGCATAAATGAAGGAATAATAAGACTATCCCTTTTTTGTCCCTAACCTTAATATTTCTTTTTTTATACTCAAAGAAAAGTACGTCAGAAGTCACTGTGTTTCATAGGCTCTTAGATTTAATGCAATTAACGAATGGTGAGGAGGGACAGTTTTCAGTGTTACACCAACTGATCAAGGGAAAAATAAACTAATTTACTTTCGTTGATTGCTTAAAAAAATCTCTCATTTACCACATTGGCATATCCCTGCACTACAAAAAGGCAGCAGTCTGTTTTAATTCATTCTCTCCTTGAAGATGAACAACACCACAACCAGCCATTTCTAGTATTGGTTTATCTGGCTTGATTATAACAGAAAGAACAAAAAATAGTTGCAATCTATTTACTGAGACAAAAAGGTGGACATTCACAGTCAGTCCAACTTACACTCATCTTGTTTTTCTATCAAAAGTACTGCTCCCACATATTTCTTTGTCTTTTCTCATACGTCTCTCTGTTTCTGTCTGCGCTCCTGTCAGCTTAGCGGTGAGAACATTACAATGTCTGTCAGGTTCATTGGTGCAATTTTTATTCAGCTGCTCAGCTGCTGAAGCTTCCCTCCGTCACCTCCTCCCCCCAACCCGGGCAAGCTGGCACGCAGATGCACATGCCCCATGAAGCCACAGACACAAATTCAGCGTGAAGATGTTGCAACGAGGTGCTGCAAGCGCCTATGTGGCCACAGAGATTTTGATGTTTGTGTGAGAATTTACAGCAAAGATGTGGTTCAAACAAGTCGCAGACATTCAGTTTGTTTTACCATGAAGGCAAGAGGTGTGAAGCAACACTTAAAAGTGTCTTAAAACTATATATATGAACTAAAAAAATGTGAAAAATCCACTGTAAAAACACAAAGTCTTACCAAGTACTTTTCATCTAAGTTCTAGTGCAAATATCTTTGTACACTTGCTAAAAAGTTCCTTTTTCCTGCTAAGAAATAGAGGCTTGTTTTATGTAAATATTTTTTTAATATTGATGAAAACGTATTTGTTTCTTTGGCAGATTATTTCACAAGTACTTTTTCCATCAATATCAAGAATTTATTTTCATAAAACCAGCCGCTCGATGTTGCTGAAAAGTTACTGTACAAAAACCCAACAAAAATTAACAGCAAGATCATTTGTATGGCACTAAAACCTTTAATCCACACAGAAACAGAGCACTAAGCACTAAGCTGCAAAAGCAAAGCTTTCCAGCCAGTGCAGCTTTCATCAGATACAGAGATGTATTAAAGCCGACCGGGAGACGATGAGCCGGTTTGGACTGACAGTTGTTGCGTCTGATGCTCCGACGGTGACAGAATGTCGGACGGTGTCAGGGCGCGCGCCGGAGGTGAAGCGCTGGTTCGGGGTCCCACGTGAGGCCGAGACAGATACATGGAGGTAGGATGCGCAGGGTGTAGCTGTCAAGCTGGTTCTTTATACACAACGCCACGGGGAAACAACCAGGCCGAGCAGGCGGTGAACATAACAGAAGAGGGCAGGCGGTGATTCCACGGAAATGTTCTGCACTGGCAGCAAATGCAGTAAAGCTAGTCCCTCTGGTCAATGTGTTTTTTTTTTTCTTCTTCTTCTTTACACCGGTCTTAGAACTACAGAAAAAACACTCTGACTGCAGAAGATGGAATCTCAGGATTTAATACGATTTTACGGCAAAATCCGAGGCGCACCAATAAAATTTCAAATCAGTTTTTCCCACACCAATCAAGAGCATTTGTTTTTGGGTAAATAAAAGAGCTAAAAGTCAGAACGCGTCAATTTCTTTTTCTGACAAAGTGAAGTTGTCGAAGTTGAAATCAGAAGAACGAAATTGGAAGCGGGGTAGAGGGTGGAAGAGATGTGAATCTTCCAGTGTCCAGCGATTTGATGCGATTTGATTTTTTAGGGTACAATTAAATTAAGAAACGATTTTTGATTCAGAAACCAACTTTTCAATTCAAACGCTCCGGAAATTCTCTTTAAATTATGTGACAGACGAGAGTAAAAGACGATGTAGACAAATAGAATATTTACTTAAAAAAATTCTGTAAGGCTCCATCAGCTTTTATTCAAGCAAAAGTAGAATAAATATTCCGTAACTTAAGTTGCCAGTATTACATTACGGTAGTTCAACTGCCTGGATTTATTGTTCAAAATATAATTTTACCGAACATTAAGCAGACTAAAATCAGTTTTTGAGCATTTTGAATCTATTAGGAATTGCCAGAGTAGAACCTGCAATTCTCTAAAGAATGAATTTTTTTTCAGCACCTCTAATTGGTAGCACTGTTTACTGTTTACTCGTAGCAAGAATGTTCTGGATTCAAATCCAAACTGGGGATCTGTCAGGATGTTTTTCCTGCAGGAAAACTTAAAACATGCAGCTGTACCTTTACAGCCAGACTCTCCCAAGCTCCAATCCTGGTTGATCCTGGTTGAATGCATAAACGTGCTGACATAGTGCAAAATTTCAAAGATTAAATCTTAGCCTTTTATCTTTTCATCCTTCATTATGACGAAGATGATACGTCACGCCAGTAGTTTTACTTTTTTTAGCATCCTGTGATCACTTTAGGAGTCCACAAAGCGCACATCACATTGTCAACACCTTAATTCATCCCAACACGATAACGACAAACTAAGTTTCCATGTTGCTATAGTCTTATTGAATAAGAGGAGACCGCTTTGCGCAGTCAGAGAGCGTTTCTTCCGTCTTTTCAGTCACCAGTCACTTCTTATCCGTTTCTGTTTACCTCCTAAATCCTTCCTTCTCTGTTGCCCACCTGTCCTGCTCATCGATTCACTCTTTCACGCAGTGATCTATGGCTGCCGGCATTCTGCAGATGTGAGGATTCCTGAGAGCAGGAGGCTCCGGCTCGACAGCCTCATTCATTCAATCCGACAGAAATTCCTCCCCGTCCTCAGTCTGCAAATGGATAGAAATGACAGCGAGGGAGACAGAGGGGAGATAGCGAGAGCTTGTGCAGCTCGTTCTGTGTTGGACTCCTTGGAAATGCATTAACTGTGACTGTAAATGGGGAAAACATAAAGGCTGGGAAGGGGGTTACCACTGCAGGAACTTTAAATGTAAACATATTAAAAGCACGCTAATTAATCCAACAAAGCCCAGAAAACAACTATAGATCTTCTCTACACAATTAAATCGTATTATTTTAAGAGGAATGGGTGTCCTGTGAGAGCTGAAAGAAAGAGTGTTTAAAGAGTTTGAACTTCTGCAGATATTCAGCTACTGTTGAAGGGAAGAGAAAGAGTGCAAAAATGATGTCCCGATAAACACCAAACTCCTGGAAATGTATCTTCACCTGCTTTAGGGGGTCTCCGCACTTCGTTTCACTTCCCCTCCAAATGGATTTCCCTTACAGACTAAAATATGAGAGGAATCTAGTCTGAGATCACAGACATTCACACTATTTTTCTTAGGGCGCTCTTGCAACTTTATTTCAAAAATTGTAAAGCAACTACACACATGGGTACTTAAACTATGAACGCATATCTGTCAAAAAAAAAAACAAATAATATTTTCCCCAAACCTATTCAACATCGTTTGTGCAGGGAAATAAAAAGTAAAACCAGAGTCAGCATAAGACTAAGCAGCTGCAGGTTAACCCAAGATGGTGACATAAGAACTTGGGCATGGAAGTGACTCAGACGTCTTGTCCTTCCACCGATGCCTCACACCGCCACTGAACCGAGGCGAACTTCAAGCCGTCACATCCCTTGGTCCCTCTCTATCAGCAAAGCTGACAAATAGAAGGCCACTCGATTAGCCGAAGGGTACCGCAAAAAAACCGGGACCAACTTGTAAGGCGGCCTGATCCGCCTTATTATGAATGAGATGCGAGTCAGGAAGCCTGGTCAGCCTGGTCAGCAACGTGCAGCCAACATGTGGTAGCTGGACGTCATTGTCATTTGTGACCAATCAGCTGACGAGACCTCGAGTTACAACGGGTCACGTGTGTGTTAATAGTTCATGGTGAGTCAGGAGCATGAGTGAGGTCTCAGGTCAGGACGAAGTGACATCAGGGGAGAGATCATATGACTCTTCAGGCAGCGAAGCATTATATATGACACCTCAGTGTTGCTGTATTGCACATGTGTGTCTTAAAAGCACATTAAATAATAATTTTCAGGTTCAAAAACCTAAATTAAAGGGGTGGTATTATGTATTTTCCAACAAAGTAGAGCCATTTTTAATCAAGAAACTTTGTCCTCTTTAATTGTTATGAAAATGCTGCATACATGACTTTGACTTTATAATTGAATGCCTTAAAATTGAGCCTCTGTCTCTTTAAGGACATTTCCAAATATGTTGTCTATCAGGAAATAGCAGTAGAACATGATGTAAAACTCAAAAAAGTTGATTTTACATAATATTGCCCCTTTAAGAAAATGGTGATTAGAAATAATAAATGTCCATAGGGACACAGCACCTTGCTTTTTGTTACATTTACAATCATGAAAGTTTAAAGGACCAACAAGAAATCGTTGAGTGACTGAAACTGGACAATTTTTAGCTAAAGTGGTCACGACCGGCAATTCACTGGTGAAAAACAAGAAAATTCATCCAATGTCTGATCAGCAAATTGACTTAAGCACTATAAGGAAATCCTAACAACACTCAACAGCATGCATATTGTAACATAATGAATAATATTAAGTATAATTACAATGTTTTCATATCCACATTTCTTCGAGGATGCCAGAGAATGAGAGGAAACATAACTTTTCCACCAGAACGGAAGAAAAGACTGAATTTATTACAGCGAACTATTCCTGTTTCATCCGTTTTGGCCGGGAATCTTTGAACACCATGGATTCAGGAGTTTGTCAGCACTTTTGGAAACTCATAGTTAAGGTAATGGAACTTAATTCTCTCGAGAGAACCTACACGGGTTTGTTAGTGCACCTGACACCAGCTGATGCATTACTCTTAGCAGCAGGGTACAGCACCGACTACCGAGCGAGGGAGATATGCCGCCTGAAGGTTTCAAACTGCCAACAGTTTCCACCACCGGCTTGTGCTAATCAGTCACGTTGAATACACCTACTAAAAGTCCCTCCACTCTTTTTATTCAGGTCATCTATTCAGTGATGGATTTCTGTCTATGCAGGAATGCTGAGGGGAAGTAGTTAGCTCCCTGCAAGGAGAGAAATTAAGGTGGAAGACTTTGCGCCGAGTCTTTTTTATTCCTGAAAAATAGGTCAACCAATTACTCAAAGGTCTATTTGACCATTACTGGTTAAGCACATTCAGGGATTTGATACATTAAGCATTCATCTAGCAGCGATATGACATTAAATGTCCAGCGATTCTGCTCTGCATTAACCTTCCTGTCACACCGCGGGTGGTAACAGGCAAAAAACAACTACAACAAAAAGCGCCTCCGTTTGTCCGGTAACAGACTTGAGATGGAGCTGTGAAACAACGGCTTTTTCTTTTTTTTTCCCAGGCACAGGTGAACGGTCGCAACGTGATCCCGTCCTCCAGAGGTTGCTCCGCCGCCTCTGACCGGCCTGAATTATTTATCCGGTACACGCCAGACCGCTGGAGAGTGTGCCAGGGTCGTCACGGCAACCGCTGCTGTTTTTTTTTTTTTTTTTTTAGACTACAAACCCACACACACATGCATTAATTCAAGCTGCTGTGCTTAAATAGATGGAATTTCAAAAGGAAAAATAAAATAAAATAAGACTTTTAATGAGACACAAACCGTGGTGTGCACCTCGTGGCCTCTGACAGGGTGTGATTATTGCAGGGGCCGAGCAGGGCATTGCTGCATCTTAAGCCCCGGGCGCCTACAGATTCACAAACACACACATTTGTTTTATGCATGCCATGCCTGCTATCTCGGTGGCCCCATTAGGATAAAATGCCACAAAAATGTCACCCAAAAATGTCACGGTGTGATCATACATACTGAACAGCGACTCTACAGTAGATGGTCTTTGGAGGTTTTAGGGGCCTAAAATAGAGATCAGAACCTTGTGTCCAATTTCTAGAGCTAAGAACGCTTTGATTTTGCTATAGAAATATAGTCTTGAAGTTATTTTTTTGTTGTTTTTTGCTGTTAATGTTATTTCACCTTGTTCTTTGACAACAGGATTGCAAAACAAAACTACAATGATTGCAATGTTGACATTCTAAGCTTTCGCTTTCCCTATGTTAGCTGGTAGTATTGATAAATTAGCAATCTGTTTTCTCTTTTCTAGAGAAAGTTTGCTTTCTAATCCATGCGGTAACTGTGACGCTTTGAAAAGGCTGCAAACATTTAAAGATCCAGAATATTCCATGACAAAGATTGAAGTACAAAAAAATATGAGCTCTGGTCGGCTTCGCTGCTGTCGGCGGTCTTGCTCTCTCACGCTTTATCGCAGCCTGATAAAATCAAATTTATGCATCAACGTTAAGGATGGGAAGACCCAGGACATGCTGATCGGACTCGGCTGGCCTAGGAACGCCCCGGAAGAGCTGGCTGGGGAGAGGGACGTCTGAAGCTGCTACCCCCGCGACCCGACCCCGGATAAAATGGAAGAAAACGGATGGATGGATGGATCTTTAGATATTTAATGTTTCAAATTCATAAGGCTGACAGGCAACTAAATCTACATCTATTATGCAGACCAATTTATGTTAGTTAGCCATGCATTACATGGGTAGCTAAATTTAAATTCATTTTAGTACTCTGTTATTCCTCCGGTACATATTCTTATATTTTATTTATAATTACAGACAAGTGTATTGCTGTCATTTGGTGCACACATGAAGCTAGTTTTTCTGCATCAGAAAACATGCAGTTGTTTTTACTAAAATCTGCAGATATTTTTTTTAACTATTTCACCTTCATTTAAAGATCTCTGGATTTTTGTATCCTGAACACGAAAGCCCTGGTTCCCAAGTACTAAATACATCATTTGTCACAGAAGTTGCAAAAGATGCAAGAAACAGAATTCACTACCCTGCTCTTTTTTAAGGAAACATCTTGATAATCCCGTAAGGTCACAGTAGGCTTAGCTTTGTTTTTACTACAGCTATCGTAATATTTGTAATACTGCCTCTCATGTTAGTTTCAAAATATTCACAGCATGCATGTGGTGTGCTATCTTGACAAGAGGGTGATAGTCGCATTACTTGTTCCATCGTCTCCCAGTTACTCTGTTGTTACAATAAAGCACTTCAGAGGTCTGCTTATTGCATTACTCAAAATTAGGTTATTATTTGACATCCACATAATGGACTAATCAGTCCATAGTACAATATTACCTTACATTTCTGTATTTGAGACTGAAGGTAGCTTACTAGGTTTTTGACAAAAAACGGAGTTTCCGACTGGACAGTCACCTGTCGAGGCCAATTAAGCAAATAAAACTGTTCTGTTGCATCTCCAACTTACAGCAACGTGACAAAACAGGCAAATAATTCTCGACTAAGGCAAAGCATCAATTTGACGGTTTTATGACGACTGTTGTAGTTATTAAATTTGAAGTTATGGAAAGAACAGCTTGCAACAGTTCACCATGACTCATAAAACGCTGCGTGTAAAAGAATCCGCGCACACTCACACTTGTGCTTTAGCATTTCTTCCAGAGGCTAAATTTACAGCCCCGCGTAGGACGCCCCACAGGCAACACGTAACATTGCGATCATCAGTCACATTTAAGATTTAACACCCCGGCAAGCTGTGACCAAAGACATGTCTCGGAAGAGGAGAGAACGTCTGTTCCCCCACAGAAAGGAGGACGTGAAACAATACATAACAGTAACAAGTGCTGAAGAGTGTCAGGTTGGTGCGCGCATGTGCTGAGGAATGTTTTAGGTCAGTGAAGGTGTTGTGTTTGTATCTGGGTGAACAGACTGACACAGACACCCTAGTGGTCCAGAAATCTGCTATCCTACCAAAGCCAAATGATGCAATCCATGAGTGCTCAAGGACGAGACGCACCGATAAAAATACACCAATACGTGCGCCTACGAGCGCTCAGACACTGGCGGTTAAGCTCCTCTCTATACTGGCCTGTCTGTGTGGAGAAATATAGCTAAAGGCAAAAGGCAGCCGCAAACTAATGTATTTACTTTGTTTAAGACGAGAAAATCCAAGACTACAGCTTCATGCAAATAAAAAGCCCGGTTGCATATGTGATTGATGGGATACGAAGGCAAACTTAATCGCTTTTACATTAACTGCCTTAGGAGTGAGGGAGGTGGGGGAAAGCCCCAGCTGCACAGGAAGTGATGCATTTTCAATTTTGGGCTATTTTGCTGAATTGTGTAGAGTAGATAAGTAGTTAATACCAATGCCGATAACCACCGTGCCGCAGGGAGGGAACGAAACATTCAAACTTCATTAACAGAAAGTTCAAGGAAAAACACACTGGAGCACAAAAGTACACTGACCGACTGCCAAGCAATTTCTGGGAAATGGCACAGCAAAAACGCACAGCGGGCGAGTGCCTATCATTAAAAATAGCATGCGAGATCTATTGGCCCAGTTATCTGTTTTCGGTAGTTATAATCCAGCCTGAATTAAAGCGTCTCCTTTGGTCTAGTGACCTGCAGGACTGCTGCGACTGCACGCAGGCAAGTGAACTCGCCCACCTTTCCAACCGACACATGCTCGAGACATTAGGAGGAAATCCCCAGAAGCTGGAGAACCCACACGCATTTCAAAGGCGCTCACACACGCGCGCTGCCTCACATTAGTTGCTTTCAAACGTTCAGGTGCCACTTCAGAGGCTGAACATGCAAACCGGGAAGACAAGCTGAGACGGTGATGTCAACAGCCCTGTGTTGTGCGCCACAAATACTCCCAAAAGCAAAGTGTTTTTCCATCTTGTAAAAGTACAGTGTGTTTAATAGACACAGCTTTGACAGATATCCCAGCCAAAATCGTAACAAGTAAATACGCCAATAATTTTGATACTGAGCCTTGAAACACATATATATGTATATATATATGTGTGTCTAAAATTTGCACGTTCACTCACTTACTTGTTATTCTTTCTTTTATTAGTTCACTAAACTCTATTGTCAACACATTTTATGAAGGTTACTACTTACTGTAGGATGGTGTTATTTTGGGTAGCAACACCTGACTACAAATTTAATTCACTTTGTTATCAAGTAATGCATTTTTCACAACTCAAGCACGTCTTATATTATGCACTGATTCTAAGAGTCTTACTTTTAATGAATGCATTTGCAGAAACTCTGGAGTTGGTCGCACAATAAAATAAAACATATCTGACCATATAACAAGGTTTCCCCCAGAGAACTTCTTAGCTCGGCGGTTGGGCACTACGGCTGTCGAGTTAAAAAATGTTTAAAGTTAAAGAAAATTTGAAAATATCACTTGATAATTAAGTGTTGTTAAAAGATTGGAAGATTTATACCTGAACAGCAACTAGAAAGCTTTAAAAAATGCAAACATTTGTTTAAAAATGAGCAGTGCTTAACCTGGAGGGGGCCCAAGTAAAGCCTGGTGGCCTGCCAGGCTTATAATACACTGGGGGAAACCCTGATGTGTGAAACCTTTGTGTTTGTTCCTACTTTCATTATGGTTCTAAATACTCTTGGAAACACCTCAATGCCTGATTTATTATTATTATTATTATTATTATTATTATCTGAGGATTGTATTACACTCTGTTTCTTTTTTTATATAACTTATCCACATTTGGGTTATCTGACATTCATGAAATAGGAGAGATTATGACTCATGATCAAAATGACAATTCTTACATCTCTTGTTCAGGTAAACTATATTTACTGAAATGTAATTATTCCATACTGTAGATTATTAGTAAAGAAAAGTACTTTCAATTTGTCAAAATAAGTACAAAATAATCCACCTGAAGATACAAATCACCGTATAGACGGTGCAAAAGCTCCTGTAGCAGACAGCTCCCGTTTCTGGATTAAAACTGAAAATGTCCAACATAGAGACAAAAAAAAAAAAGAGACCACGATTAGGACCTTTTATTCCAAAGAAAAGTCATAAGTCAATATTTTCCTCTCTTTTAGGCTGAAAAAGAAAACTAACAAAGCCCCTTACTGAAGATTTTAATGTCACCTGATAACTGAAAGGTTTGTCTCAACAGAGCCGACACCTCAGCATTATCTCATTTAGTGTTGTGTTTCGCCCATCTGGGACGTTTTCATGGATATGATCTTCAAGATTTAAAAAAATATATATATATATAGAAAATGATTACCAGCGACTCGCGGGCAAAGTTTACCTGATCCATAAATTCACTCATGCATTCACCTGAGACAAGATGTGTCAACAGATGGGAGAACAATTTCGCACTCTCTTTGTTGTACAGCAGATTATCTCTGACTAAGCAACTCCGCTCAGTCTCTGGTGAGCACAGAGGCATGACTCAAGCGCTTAATGTTAGTCAGAGCACAGCACTGCACCTGATGCCTCTGTGAGTAGAATCAAGCCGGTGCGACGCGCAGAAGGCTTTGACGTGTCTACAATGTGTTCCTTGAGCAATGCTTCATCAGCAAGACAAACAAAAGACAAATCTAGGTGGATCAAACGTGAATACATCTTAATTGTACAAATAACTGAATTAGGAAACCAGTGAATTATGTTTCATTTCTGTAAGAAAATGTAGGCTACACATGAACTAATTTACCTTGATTTAATAAGGTAAACCAAAGTATGATATCAAAAACTGCAAAAGAAACATGTCTAAAATTTTTTATCTTAATCCACAGAAACGAGTGGAGTGAGCAGTTTTCTCCAGCTGTGTAGACTTGCCCCTCCCCCACCTGTTGCTTTGCTACATTTTAGCACCAAGATGCACAGAGAAATGATCTCATAGTTTCAAGTCCTTCCTCTCTTGGGAATGAGTTGGTAAATTAGCAAAGTACCAAAATGACCCGCATCCATTTTCAAATGATACCAGACTGAGTTTTACTGTAAATCAACTTTGTCTTATTCTTTTGAGATTTTAGCCTCTACCAAAAATGACATGCAGGATTTAGAAATGCTAGCAGACTAAGAGAAAGGGTCTACTTTCTTTATGAATAAATTACATAAGTGCAGTGACTGACGATGCAAACACAAGATGCTACAAACAATGTAAATGATATGCCAGCAATATTTTAAATTTCTTTGTCGATGAGTGAAACATTTTTAAACAACTACTTGCTCACACTGTGAAACTGTCTCTTTGTCTATATGTTAATATCAATGTTCACAGGAGATCCATAATTTAATGTTGCTTAATTGTAATTATCAAAGAGAGGTTGGGATTAGCTATCAGTAGGAAGGCACCAATATGCCTTCCTACTGATAGGAAGGCATATATAGAGTCATTGTATATAAATGACTCTATATACAATATATAGGTATCTATATAAGCGACCACACTACCTGCAACACCTCATAATCACTAACACTGAAGAAATACCACATAACCAACCAAAACCCTTCATCCCCCCAAAATGCATAAAATAAAAGGCAACAAGACAGAAATAAACATCGGTTGTTAAAATCAGTCCAGTTTTATTTATTGGACCAATACCAATATATAAAAGAAAAAAAAAAAAAAACAGACTAACATGAAACCCTTAAAATCTGTATGGGCAGGTCAGAAACTGGTCACAGAAATCTGATGGGTCCAACTACACTATCCTTTCCAATTTTAGTTGGTTGCTATGCCAACTGATACTGCAAAATCGAAACCCTAATTTAAATGGACCATCTACTAGCATTGGTTATTACATCATATTTTCAAAGTTCTTCAGGGGGGAAACAATTGGACAACCAGCAGCTCATAACGATTCAAAGCACAGACGGACAGATATAGTGTTAATTTAAGTGTTAGAAGTTGGGACAAATTACCATTTTATCACTCCCTGGCAAGCTGCATGTGCTGTAAAATGTAATCCAAGGGAAGAGAAAAGGGGAAGGCAATGAGAGGAGTGTGGCATTCTACATTAATTAGTCCACAAAGCTGTCATTGAAGCTGCCACTCAAAGAGGTAATGTTTTCTAAAAGACAGCAGCCTGGCCAGCGATTACAGGGCAGCGGCAGAATCCTGTTATTTGGAGGAAATACTCACCTCTGCCTGCATTATCACCCTCTACAACCTGTGCTAGAGGTATGGGAGACAAACACATCTATCCTCGCCGTCATAACAAGTGCAGACAGCGGCTCCGGTGTAACTAGCTGAGTTTCCACCGTTTTTCTTTTTTGTTTGTTTGTTTGTTTAACAAACCTCCAGACGGACTGGAAGACAAGTCATTCCCAACTACCGGAAGCTAAGCTCTGCAAAAATGCATTAAAATGATGCATTTTTACATGATGCGAATGCAGAATGCATAATGCGAATGCTCAAATCAAGCTTTTATTTGCCAAGCACCTAATTCCAGTTTACTGTACGTTAGCATGTTGGGGGGGGGAAAGTGTCATTCGTATCTCAGTGAGAGAGAAATTAGCAGGATTATATAACAAGAGGTCCAGATTGGTCAGTGGAGAATATGTTACTTTTTTGATGCATTCCAGGATTGAGTACCACATGTTTATTAGAATCAGGAGTGAGGATTCACAGGAAGATTACTTTAAAGTAAATTAAATTTACCTTTAAGTAAATAAGGTGCTTTATTTACTTAAAGCACCTTATTGTTCTATTAAATTATAAAGAAAATAAGCACGCAGATGCTTAACATGTATAGAAAAAACATATTGTCATATCATCCATAATTCCCTAATTGGTTCTAATTCAAGCAGAAAATTATGGTGCATCTCCAATTTCCATGCTCTTATTTTGCCAGATTGCTGCTATATTATTGTCTATTTTTGGTCCACGTGTGTGGAAGCTTTGCATCATGTTGTGATGTCAGGAAGCTCAGGGATATCAAACTACTGAAACCGTATTTATTCAACACGGCAGCATAAATACTCTGACAAACACGCGCTCAGCGCTTTCTTCACAAGACGCAATCAGTGTCATTCAGTATCGGGATAGTCTTGCTTGTTCGCTCGCAGAAACACAGAGTTCTCAAATACTGTATCTTCCTTTGTTCATATGGAAACACATCGCTCCTTCTTCTCTGACTAGATGCATAATTCAGAAGAACATAAGCACGCTCAAGTCATACGGGGGCTGTACACTGCTTTACTATAAGTCGGAGATTTCTAAGCAACAAGTCACAGCATCGTGGCCGTGTTCCCACTAAAGCATTTCAAGGATGCGAAGGCTTGTTGGAGGACAATAAAACTTGAAGAGGATGGCAGCGTAAAAGGGAATGCTCTAATCCACCACAACGATGTTAATGTGAAAATTTACACTTTTTACTACATTGTGAATTGTGTTGTGCAGTGAAGAAATTTGGGTTAAAAATCACAGAAAAAGACGACTTTTTCTTCTTCAACATAAGACAGAGAAATCTGTCAAACAGCAGCTCAGTCCAAAACCAGTTTCCAAGAATTATGAACGACTCTCGTTCCAAACGAAGCCTGAATCTGTTGCCAAAGAGAGCTGGTTCGCAAAATGTGAAATCGTGTGGCTATGTGACCGCGAAGCTTGAATGACCTTCGGTAAACAACATGCCCGGACCATCTCGTTTGGTGTTCAGATGATCGATGAGATGATTTACTCTTAAAAAGTTGGATGTGAAGAGAGCAGATCAGGCTTTCTCCAAAAATCTGTGCCCTTTGCTTTAGCCTCCAGAGATCTCTTTCTGCTGAGCCCATATAGTGGGAGGCTGAAAAAACACAAACATCTGGCATCCATCCAGCTCAAATATTTGCTCCAGTGACCTTTGTGAGATCTTTGCTGATGTTGAAATCGCTAAGTTGTGCCTCTTTCTCATGAGGCCGGTCAGAAGGGGAGTTTCCATTCGCGAACATGACATGAACCACCAAGATATCTCAAACTGGACAGGTTTTTGTCTTGAATGATCCTTCTGTAAAGATCAATACCTCTTAGGCTGTATGAATAGTGGGGTTTTATCTTGTACATATGTTGCTGATTTCATCATTCTCTTCCCTTACAGCATGTGGGAGTTGTACTACTTCTACTCTAAAGTATGGCAATCTATTTAACCCCCCAAAAAGAGTGCTGATTGCACCAACTAGAACAAATCCTTCTTTACATTCAGCTGACAAAGACTTACAAGTGGTGAGCAAAGTACAGTACACCGGCCTCATCATAAGCAGTGATGTATGCGATGATGACAACGTGCAAAGGCAGTGCTGCAGGTTCTGCAGGCGAGCTCATATGTTGCCACTTAAATTTTACATGCGCAGGCAATGTCACAGTAGCTCCGTTTTACAGCCTATTGTGCTTCCTTTTCACACAGCTCACTTGCAGCAATTACAGAAAAGCCAAAATGACAAAACATCCAGCTGGCTTTTTACAATGCGTTAAAATTGAAATGTCTGACACGGAGGAGACGCTTTCAGTTAAAACAGAGATGCAACAATTCTCCCCTCCTGCTGCGCAGATAAGTGAATGCAGTGATTTATTTATTATCCTTTTGATTTCTGGTGAACAGACAGGAGCAAAAATGTAGAATAGCTCCAGAAGCTCCAGATTTCTCAGGAGCTTCTTGGAGGTTTCTGCAATTCTGCTTTAAATAGGACAACACAAGCACAGCAAGCTGGTAATTTGTTCATTTGGCGGTCCTCTCAGATCACCAGCCTGCAGCCCGCTGCTTTACAGACATGTCACTTGCAGCTTTAAAACCGCCTCACTTTATAAAAGTGATGGGTGGGGCTCTTTGCGTTTTCACAACACTCCTGTTTGTATATGTGGCAACAATAAAATACTTCCAAACACCCAAAGTCTTCTTGTCTCCCTTGTAAAATATGGGGGAAAAAAAAAAAAAGCAAAAAAAACCTGCCTTCTTTCAGCCAGCTGAGCGGCAATGTGCAGGGGAGCAAGCAGTTAGGAAAAAAAAAACTCCCATCACTTTGTCTGGCATATTGTTAGAAGGGAAACTATTGGAAGGTAAGGGTTGTAAAAGGGACAATGCAGCTTCTACAGCCTCTTGTACCTCGATATAGGTAACCGACATGTGCCTGCTTTCTGGCGATTACATCATATACAAATGAAAAACACATCATAAACAAAGAAAGGATATTAGCTAGGATCAAATTATAACTTTCTAAATCCTATGAAAAGGATTTAGAAGCAAACTATCAATACCTTGTCTAGTAAAAGATGCCATGTTTAACCTGTGGGTTGCTTTATTCCATCTCATCTCCTGCACATGACGGACATTGTGCATTAATGAACATATTGAACAACACAACGCAAAAGCAGCCTTTCTTCTATCGTTTATTTTCCTGTTTTTTGTTTTTATGCTTAAACGCATAGAAGGTGAATTGATAAAGTAGAGCTACAAACCAGTTGGGCTTTTCACAAAGACGCTGTTGTTGTTATTGTGGGAACAGGAGCTGCTGCACTCTGCCTGTAATACTTTTTATGGTTTGGCGTTACTATAGGCATAATACAGCCGCACAAAGGAGCAGGCGCGTTTCTTCGTAGGTAGAGATGCTTTGCTTTTTTTTAAAAAAAAAAACAAAAAAAACAGATACCGGTCCAGTTCTTACCTCCACGCTGAACGGCTGCTCCTCTCCGTTCACGGCACATAAAATCCACAGCAACAACTGCAAGCATAGCGTCCCCATACAGCGACCATTAAGACATCTCCTGCTGCGGAGAGCCAATAAAACCATAGTGAAGCCCGTCGTTGTTGTTGTTGTCGTAGCTCTCTTCTGTCCGTGCTCAGCTTTGTTCACAGTCTGTGCACGCACTCACACATACACGCACACATACACAAGCGCGCGCGCGCCAGCAAATCCTAGACGTTTAGCAGCAACATCGCGAGTGTCTCCTTGCTTTTCTTCTCTTAGCCGGGCTGAAATTTAAAGCTGGAGGAGATGTTTGAGATGGGAGAGAGAGAGAGCGAGAGAGAGAGAGAGAGAAGCGGATGCGAGCGGCGCTCTCTCCTCCTCCTCCTCTTCTTCGGCCGCGTTTCTTTTCTTTTCTTTTCTTTTTTTTTCTTTTCTTTTTTTGTCAGGGAGGAGGTTTCCCCCCGGGGAAGCGGTCGCCTGTCAGCAGCAGCCTCGCGGTGCAGCGGTCCCCGGGTCGGTCCTCCGTCGCAGCGGCCGTTGTTCCAGGCGGACGCGTCCAGCTCGTTCTCTGTGAGCGCGCGGCATAGCTGCCCGTTTTCAACTGCGAGTCCAATCGATTGCGCATGTGCGCACTGGCAGCACCGAGCAACCCCTCCCTCTCCATCCCTTCTCCATCCAGAGCCTCCAGTAAAAACAACTCGCATCCCGGCGGCTCTCTTTGCCAGGTTTGACACAAGCTGAACAGTTGCAGCCCTTTTTTTCCCTTCTTCTTTTTTCATTTTCTACTGTACTCCATTTGGATGTAAATAAACACTTATACAACCTCACAATGCTTAGTGTAGTTCCAGTTTGTGTCTTTTTTTTTCAGATGACAATATAAGTGTTGTACTAACAAAAAGAAATACATAAATAAAACACTGCTGTTACTTTAAAAATGCACAAAAAAATTTACTTATTCTTCATTGCACATAGAAAGAGATATGAGGGGGAAAAAATGTTGCTGTCCCTTTAAAAAACATAAACTTAAAATATATTTCACATATTTAGATTTTTTTAAAATAAATTTGTCTAAAGTTAGATTAAGCTTATGGTAAAATAAATAATTAAACAAATATATACACGTGTCATTGCATCTGTTTGGAGCAAATTTGAAATAAATTCTTCGCACAGCCAGTAGAGGGCGATGACAGGACCGATCCTGTTCAAGATCGCATTATTCAGTAGAACTGTTTAGGAGATGCTGATACTTACAGTCAAGGAAAATGAAGCAAGCGGACCTGCTGTTATAGCAGGAAGAATAAAGAGTTCAGCCCCACTTTGTGATAAAAATCCTCCTCCAGTTTGACTAATCTTTTAATGAAGATAAAGGGTGTTTTAACAATTCTGCATATTATGCAGGTCAACCTCAATAAATTAGGCTGTGTTAATGTATTTAGTGAGAGTGCAGAGCTTAATTTCAGGAATTTTAAGCAAACGAAAAGTGCAAAAATAGTTTTTCAGACATTTTGAACAACACAGTGGACAGATTTTTAATGTAGAGATGTTGCACAACGGCCTAAGTAATCATGAGGAGGACTGTCCATTTGACAACTGTCTGACACTTTGTGGAGTGGCGTATCAAAGCATATTGATGGAAAGTTTAAAGGAAGAAAAAAGTGTAGAAGTGTAGCAATAGGCGAAATGGCAACTGAGATTAAAGGACGGAAATCATATTGATTAGTTTGGCAGAGATTCACGTGGTGTAAATATTAGCAGGAGTCGATACGTCAAGAGCAAAACCATGCACAGATGTCGTGCTTGGGTGTTAAGCAAAATACATCCCAGTGTGTGTAGAACTAGATCCATAAAATAAATTGACTTTTCAAATGTACTAATGCACCTTTAACTAATCCTCTGACAGTTTTTGGATATTATCCGACACACAACCTTAAAGTCGTGTAATTAAGAACTTTCTCTCACTCGTTTGAAGTTTGTCAGATTTAGTTTGGTTTCTTCTGAGAATAACAAAAAGCTGAACGCGATGAGCCAGATCAATGTTTTTGCTGTTTAGCCTAACTCCAAGGGAGGATTCTGGTGAACGGCCGTGTCATAGCGTGTCGGAACAAAAAGTCAGACGGACTCCAAAATACACACATCCCCTCCCATCTTCCTCCGTGGATTTTTCTCCTTCAAAGCTGAACAGAAATTTCTACATTTTGGCTGCAGTTCAAGTACCTTGCAAAAAGTCGTTTTTTTTTCTTTTCGATGTTTCATCATATTACAACCACAAACCCGAATGCCCTCAAATAAGCACGTGCTTTGTTAAAATCCATTATCTTTTGAACCGCCGCCGTAGTCTCAAAGCTTTTGCTTGTTATTTTGCTTGTTTGAGCCATGTTGAGGGTGGCACAGTGTGTTTCGTTTTCACATGCTGCATTTTGCATGTAGGCAAAAACACTTGCAGTTGTCCTGTTAATAGATTCTGCCACCTAAGCTGTGCTTTTCTTGTCCATTTTTTATGGACGGCCATGTTTGATCAAACATGGCTGTCGGAGGGTTTTAGACGTTAAATATAGCTTTATAACCTCGCCGAACTTTGAACAAGTTTATCGTTGTGCGCTGCGTTCATTGTGCTGGTTCGTCAAAGATCTCTGCACACCTCTAAGGATTTCTCAGGACATCTGGCTTCATAATGTGCAGGAATTTTAGAGTGAAATTAACATAAAACCAATAGCATTGATAAAATAAAATAAATACAAAGTGTTGATTGAGCAAATTAAATTTTTTAAAAAATTGTATATACAGGTTCAAGTTAATACTGACACACATACACCTCTACAGATCCAAACTACAGCTCATCCATAAGTTACCTGACGCCTTCAGCAAGGCCCAGGTGTAATTATGACGGGATATTTGCGTATAACTCTTGCAAGTTTGGCAATGTTTTATTTTAATTCACCGTTTCATTCCACAGACTTTGCTTTTAAGCATAATCCTCAATTTGCAATAGTAGTAAGATTGCATGTTCTGTAACTGTGTTTCTTATTTAAGGGAAACACAACAAAATTGTGTTTTTATTCTTACATTAGTGGAATATTGACAAAGATTAGCGCACATTAGCAATGGAAACACAGCTACTGTGACCACTAGAGCACTAAGGACGTGTTTATGTTCCGACTTGAACAGCGAAAGTTGTACTCAACACCCATTATTTGTTGACGCCTCCTAAAGTGCTGAATATCCTATTTATAACAGAGGGCAATGAGGGGAAGCAGAGATTGCTGATATATCTCATCAGTGTACGCGGCAGAGCATAAATTAATGAGACAATTTATTACCAAGGAGATGATGATAATGTTGTTCCTGTCACTCAGATCAGTGGCTTCTTATGCGAAGGGTCTTCCTGTACTAATAACTGAGTTGCAGGAGGTGCAAGACTCAGCTTAAGTGTAAAACTTTCAGTCTAAAGAGGCATATTCTGGCTTATGAATGACCTCGTTTTGTGGTTAATGTTCAATTTAATGTTCAATTTACGAATAATAACCACAGTATGACAGTAACATTTTCCAATACAGAATTAGTGAATCTTATATTTAATTATTTCAACTGCACTGTAAGTTGTGCAGAAGTTTAAGGCAACGTCTGACACATAACTCCAGAAACGGAGGGTGTCTTGTAGGCGTGTTGCCTTCACTACCCAGTAATGCTGCTACCTGTTCACTTTAAAAAAAAATGTGGCCATGCAGAAACTGTGATTTACTGACCAGTTATGAGGAAAATCAACAGTTTAAAGGAGAACTACAAACACGTGCCTAATGTTCAGCTTTGTAAAATAATGCTAATCATCTATAGCAAGGAATGTGCAGTATGAGTTATTGTCAGCATTTTGTCATACTGCCAAATAAGTGCAAACAAAAAACCCCCCCAAAAATCATCAGGAATAACAATAAAAATCATCATGAATAATCTCCAGATGTGTTGGACTGCTTTTCTAACTTCCTGTATCAGCTGTGCTGTAAAATACCAGCAGAAGATACTATGCTTTTGTCTTCAGCAGAACACAATGGCAGAACGTTAATAGATGGATTTTTATCATGGTGGGTTTTAATCACCAACATTAAAGTAGCAATAATTTAAATTATTGAACATATGACAACAAAAACAACAACAACAAAAACGCAACATAGAAAACAACTAAAAAGAGAGAATAAATTTTAAATAAAAGCTGGACTTCTAAAACAGTATTTTGTTGGAATGTTAATTTGCTAGTTTTCTCAAATTTGAAACAATTTGCTTAAAGCCTCCAAACAGAAACGGGGACCAGAAACTTTTCCACTAGTCGACTTGAAGTAAATGTGCAATATTATAGTTTGAGAAGCTTTTACTTCTTCGCTGGTTGTTGTTAATGTCACTAAAGAATCCTTTGTTCAACCTGGAAACCAGGCTTCAACAAGGGACAGCGAAAGCCGGACATTCAGAAGAGAAAATAGTCTTCTCAGCTGCTTCCTTTCACATATTGCAGGAAAAATGTCCACAAAAGGATTAAAACTCTGAAAAAATCTATAGGATCAATAGAAACACAGTCAAAATCTCTGCAAAGCAAGAGAGAATGCAAAGAAATCATTTATAGCTACTTTAATTTGCACAAACAATGAAATTGAAGGTATGTTCTTCATCTGTATTTGTGGGATATAACTGAACTTGCCAACAGTCATTTATTTAGAAGCCTATTTTTAACGTAATTCTTTAAAAATAACTTTTACTTCCCTCCTCGTTTCTCTTCCTATTTTCCCCAAACAACTTCCCCTTGTCGCTCTGTAATCCTGAATACCCCGCTTCATTGTTTTAACGGTTCTGGCCCGTTCCACGCCGTCCTTCCACTCGTGCGGAGCGTTTGCCAGGACTCTCGAAAGCCTCTCTCTGCAAAGCGCAGCTCCGTCTCTTCACGGCTGCATCTGCTCCCGGTCAGACGTCGCTCATCTCCTGGCAGCATAAACACAAATCGTTCCGTCTGTCTCCCTCTCTCCAGGAGCAAAGAGGTCAGCGGAAAAGATACGATGAGGAGAGGCCTGCTCATAAATTGGATAAATTGCTCCTATTTTAAAAGCAAGCGCTCCAGAGATGCAATAAATAAGGCGTGGTGTCCTGGAGATGAACAGGTCGTTCACATTTCTGATTTGGCTGGACGTTCAAAAAGAAATTTAAAACCTCTTTAGGTTTTGTGACGTAAAACAAACAAAAAAAAAACTTTCTAAGTGTCCAGGTGTTTTGTTGGGACTTTATGAGATAGAACCAACATAAAGTAGTGAAGTGGTGAAATAATAGCAATGAAATAATTTGCAGTGTTAACATTTCTGCGGCTTCTCTGCGGATCCAGAGTCTAAAATTGTTGCCTATTCTTCAACGCAGAGAAACTCAAATCCAACAGATTGGACGGAGCACGACTGTGAACATCAATGTTCAAGTTTTACCAGCAGGTTCCCAATTGGACTTATGTTTGAACTTTGACTAGGACAATTCTGTAACTACTGTTGTCTGCCTGTAAGGTGAACATCAGATCCGCATTCAGTCTGAAGTTGTTGTTTTTTGACCCCCTAAACTTGTTCACTACCTTTTCCCTGACATGTTTGTTGGTTCTCATCATGGTGTCTAACAAACGGCCTTCACTAATTTACCTCTTAAGGGAAACAGTTGCGCTGAATTTGACTAAGGCAAACAGGGCTGAATCCACGGTGAAGAAGTAACACATAAAATACTGATTCTTTCACTTTGTTTGTGCGTGTGAGAGAATCCCGTCTTAGGAGGCTTTGTTTCCTATATTACTCCTGTGTCTGGGTGGGATCAGGAGCGGATCGCATTTCCTCTCCAGATGTTTGAATTTGAATTCGGCTCGGAGCTGCAGCGCAGGCAGTGAGACGGAGCCTTTTCGACAAGGCCAAAGACTGACTGATGTTCAATCAGCCAGCTGAGCCAAACTGAACAGGTCAAAAAGCTCAGAAAAGAGCTTCATATTCCAACAGTTGTGACGCTTATTTGGCTCTAAATCCCTCGTTGATGCAGAGTGGCTTAAGTTTACATGCAATTTTTCTCTCTCTCTCTTTTTCTCTGTCTATTGTTTGAAATGAATCAGGAAGTCTGATTTGGCTTTTAAATGAAAATTTCTCCACATTTAGTCATGCAGTTCAAAAATAGATGGAAACGTTATGTTTTGTTTCCCAGCTTGTACAGTAGCCGCCTCCTACATATCAGAAACAGCCTTGCCAAAAAAAAAAAAAAAACTGTGCAAAGAAGTAGAAGAAGAGGAGGAAGAAGAAGAGGAAGAAGAAACCCCCGGCTGTGTTTTTCACCAGCATGCATCCCAACTCGAGGAGCACATCCTTAAAAATCCGGCTTTGCTGTCCGAAACCTTTCATTTTGTCATTTCCAATCACGCGTTGGCTGGGCCCTGACGACCAAATGACACAGGAAATCCACACATCTGGGGTCCCTGGCTCCGACCACCCGCCCATCAGTGATGTAATTGCGCTTGCTTCCTGGACGTTTTAACACGAGGCAGAGAGGCTGCTCTCTATTAACCCAGCCGTAATGCCCTGCCATGTGAAGCTGTTGCGCTGGCTTGTTTAAACCTCAGGCACACACACACACACACACACACACACACACACACACACACGCACACACTCATATGGACGCACACACTCAAAATGGGGGCCTGTTTTGTATTAAAACAGCCTGATTACATCCCACACATTGCCATCACTGGGAAAAGAAGGAATATTTACATAATGTGCTCGACTTTACAGCCGCCTGGAATGAGAGGGGGGTCTCTCAGCTGTGGGTTTAGGATCAAAAAAAAAAAAAAAAAAAAATTAACCAACTTGCAAAACGCAATTCTACTTACTGCGACTCCGAACAGAAAGAAATTAATGAGACGAAGCTGCTCAGTTAGTAAAATGGGTGATTGATTTTGTTCCTAAATTAACCGGGGGATGCATGTGGATGACAATGGAGTCCTTTGGCTTACATTAAATATACTAAAAATATATGACACGTAGAGCTTAAAAGAAAGCTGAAGATGTAATAATCGAAGCATCTAACTGGCGTCTTTGAATGTTTTTTTAAGATAACCAAAAAAAAAAAAAAAAAAATTCTTTTTCTTTTTTTCCAGCAGCAGAGCTCATGATGAATCATCTGGGAAAATCTTGAGAAATGTTTTAAAGTAACTCACCCCAAACTAAGAGTATAGCAGATTCTGGAGTGATGCCAGAGAGATTAAAGCATTTATTTCCCACTTATTTCCTATACTCCCTATATGAAAAAACCTTACGCCTCCTATCCTGTCTATGTTTGAGACTCTTATTTTGAAGCAAGACAGGAAGTAGAGTTCCTCCCTGTAGAGTTGTGTTGTGTTGACAGTTTGTTGTGTTGCGTTGTTTGCGGGAGTGACTGACAACATTCAGTTAAAAAAAGGCATTAAAAAGCCCTCCAGGTTGTCAATCAATCCTGTGTACGCGCTGCTCAAGCAAATTACTGTTGGAGGAAAACTGTTAATTTGCCATCTTTGGTAGCAATGCTAACTAGTCTGAGCATTGCAGGCTCTGCTATGGGGAAGAAGCTGCAACACAGCATACAGCAAGGGGAAGGGCAGGAGTAGCATTTACACAAGCATGATAGACTCTGCTAAGACCCTCCTCCTGGCTCTGATTGGCTGTTTCTGACTGAGCTGGGTATTTCTGCAATTAGCCCTAGAAGAGCTACATTTTTCTCACAGATTATTTGTCTCATACTCTACTGTGATGGCATGGTGACAGTTTTAATAAATATGTATAAAAATAAATAAATAAATAAATAAATAAATAAATAAAAAATAATGAAATTGACAAACTGCAGCTTTAAATCTAAAAACATTTAATAGGTGAAGGGAAAGTAAATGAAAATAACACACCTCTTATCCTCTTACACACATAGTATTCAAATGAAGTAACACAAAAGTTCCTTTAATGTCTCAAGATTTGATACATGTAACATGTTTTTTTTAATATCCTGCCACACATGGTAAGATAGGAAGAAGTATGACAGCAAATTTGTCTTTTTTTTCAGATGTATCCATTTGAAAAGGGTACAAATCCCTGCTCTCTATTTATGAACTTAATCATCAGTTTCATAATCGTCACAGCAGAGTAAGAATTTAAGATAACAGAATTCGGGAACGTCGTTCCGAGTTTCCTTCCGTTTTAAATCCCGTCATCCCTTCTTAAATGTCTCTTTCATAAAACCTTCACATTAGACCTCTCCTTAGAAAATTATGACTGATCTAAAGCTCAGGAATTACTTCCAATCATTCTTCTGAAGTCTTGAGAGAAGTCATAAATCTACGGAGATCATAAGTTAATCATGTTTCTTCCCCCCGGGCTTAACACACTGTCAAACTCGCAGTTGTCTCTTCCTGCCAACTCTTAATAGACAGACAGAGCACTGGGAGACTAAAGGGGATGATTTCCTGTGTTTAATTTATTTTAATTTTTCTATTAAGTCACACTGTAAATTTCTGCTTCTGAAAGGACCAAATATCACAGTCCTCCAAATTACTGCTGCAAAGTAATTAGAAGGAAAAATGCCTGAACATAAAATATCCATTTTATCACTTTTAGTATTTTTGTGTGCAGACATGTTAGAAGAAGAAGCAAATGAGGCCAGATTCATGTTTCTCTCTCTCTCTCTCTCTCTCTCTCTTTTTTTTTTTTTCCCCCACCCTCTCAGCAGGTTGAAATCTCAAAACGTGAGTGTCCTGCAAAATGCTGTCAATCTGACAGATTTTTAATAACGTGTATCGAGCTTATAGACAGTTTGTGTAACAGCTCCTCGGAGAGACCTCTCATAAGCCTGGAAACTGTAAGCTTCAAAGGCGGAACAGGGGAAAGTAATTCACCACACTCGCACACAAACAACCTCCGGGGAGATTTTCCCTCTGACTGGACGTGGTTACAGTATCACAGAAAACTAGAGCCCCCCCACCCCTCTGCACCGAAAAACGTTCTGAACGTTTCCTGTAGGGAGCCAACAGTCCTACGCTGCCCGGTGCAACCACCCCTTCGTGTTCAGACCTGTGACTGATCCTCAACATGGAATTGGAAGTGGGTCAGATTGTGCTGCTGGCAAACGCTCTCGTTCCCTGGCTAAGAGATCAGGCAAGAGTTTATTCCTTTTTAGGCTTGGGCTCGTGGGACTACAGCAGATCGTAACAGAAACTGTCAATAATTTCTGTGGGAGAGGAAGTGCAACACCAAAAGAGGGAATGGCCACCCTGTAGCTCTCCTGTTTCAAGGTTGAAGCTGCAGTATGTAACTACTACACATAAAATAAATGTTTAAAATGTCTCAAGTGTGACAATGTCATCACTGTATATTATGTGACGGATAATCTGTGGGGGAAAAAAAATAAAACTCCTCTGCCTTTGTCCAGTTTTAACTACAGAAATACACAGCTCAGTCAGAAACAACCAAGCACAGCCAGCGGGAGGGTCTTAGCGCTGCCAATCATTCTTGTGTACAAAGCTCACACCCTCACCTTTTTTGTATGCTATGCTACAGCAGAGCCTGCCAAGAAAGCTCAGACTGTTTTCCTGTGACAATAAGTGCTAAAACACAGAAAACATCCAAACATTTTTTTTGTAAAGCATCATTTACATTAAGGCTGCAGCATCTGGTGTTTTAACACGGATTATGTTCGGGAAGCAGAAAGGATCATTCAGCAGAGAGAGAGAGAGAGAGAGAGAGAGAAAGAGAAAGAGGAGCCGCTGCAGCACGGTGAGCAATACCCTCAACACTCTACTTTTAGCCATTATAATCGATTATTGTTTCCAGAAACAGTCATCACGCCAGTCCTCGCCGATCGCTGAACTGGTTCTTGGCGCGTCGTCTTCCTCTGAACCAATTGGAAGAGCCGCCTGCAGCCCGGAAAAGTGGGTTAACCAAAACCGGTCCACGGGACAAAAAAAAAAAAAAAAAAAAAAAAAAAAAAAGAGAGATAGAGAGAGCACGAATTAATTCACTAGATGAGTTTTATTCTTATTCTAAGAGCGACTTCAGTAACCCAGCTGTCAGCACAGATTAGACCTCTGTGTGAATCGGCTGAACAGTGAACACCTTGAGTGTCTCGATTATTGCTGACGCTCGGGGCCAGTCAGCCACCCAAATGATTTTTCAAAAGTGTCTGACTTGTAGCCCAGGTTCATAAAGTGTGAAGCAGAACAAGACTTCACAGACTCAAAGTTTCTTTCTTTTTTTTTTTAACCCCCCACCCTTTCTCTCTTTCTTCTTTTGTCACTTCCGCTCAAATGTCGGAGGGGAAAACGCGCTCTACAGAAACTAAAGTCATTTTGAACAAATTCAATTCAAATTTATATTTGAAAAGTAAAGAAAAATAAAAGTTAAGTGTCTCGCTGTGCGTAACATATCAGAAGGAAATGTATTTTTAATTTTTGTTTGGTCAGACGGTTATAATCGTGCAAAGCTAAAATCCATAAGAAATGTCTTTGTTAGAAATATTTTTTAAAAATATATTTTCCATGCACATTTTTTTGCCTGATTGCTTTGTGATTAGCTTTAAGTTTTCTAGATTGTTTCCTAACTAAAGGTTTCTAGTCGCTTGCCTAAAAAAACATTTGAATTTTGCAGAATGCGTATGTACAATCATATAAAATAATATTATATAAATTGCCCACGTAAGACTCTTTGGATGGCACTTCTCAAATGCTATTCACTCAGCTGTTCTCAGGCAACACTGATACCCAATCATGGCCTATATAGTCTTTTTTCGAACCTCTTAACGAGTTCCTGTGATCACACTTCATCTCATTTAAAGCCAAATGTAGACCATAAATTCAAAAAGCAAAAAAGTAATTTTGCCTTTTCTTTGTCATGTTTTACTGCCTGGAAATTTTAAGGAAATCTTTCCGTTGCCTGGCACATTTTTCTTTATTTTATTTCACTTTTTTTCTTATCAACGTCCAGATATAACATCCTCCCGCCTCGGTGCTAAAGTGGCGAGGCTTTCGAGCTATCGCGTTTCACCAGGCATATGAAAATGTAAATGCACGAAAACCGCAACAAACCAAATGAGTTCAGGGCCGGGAACAATCGTGTGCCACAGGAAGAAAAAAAAAAATAAATAAATAAAAAAAAAAGGCCCGTTAGCCTGCAGACGCTGCTTCTCAGTTGAGCGATCAAGATAAAATAAAGGTGTTATGACAGTGGAGGCCTTTTAAAATGTTAATTGTAAGCAAAAAGCCCAGGGCCGTCGTTGGCAAATTGGCTTCATCTGCCGAGAAGCACTTCGGAAGAAGGCTATGTTGCAGATGTTAAGTGGATATAAATTGAAGTCAGGAGGACATTTTCATTTGAAATGTTATAGGAAATCTGTCTGTTATTAAGCTGGGGGTAGCATACTGATGGGGATGTGTTATGTTTCACTGAGCCGTGGATACAAGAACGAGTTTCAAACCGGCGGAGCGGGGAAACGACGGAGGATTTCAGGATCTACTTGACTCCAGCTCACAGAGTCTCACTTAAACATTTTTGTGAGAGTGCATCTGCAGCTCGGCTAATAAATTATGTATCCATATATTGTCTCAGAGGGCAACTGCACTTCATCTATTGTTTATTTCTTGTCTGAACCTGTTGTACTTAACGTAAATTCTTGCACGGCATCGTGATCGTTTTTGAAATAAGAGGGAAGAACAAAGAGAACCGAAATCTGCGTCTTCCAACAGGATGATAATTTAAAACAAAATCAGCACGGAATCGATATTTCTTGACGGAAATTTCAGCACCTCGACCTAAATCCAGTAGATAAAAGTCCTTTATATTTTCTCATCTTCTGTAAGGTTATAGGAGAAGATTGAGTGCGAAATGTAGTTGTTCTAAGACACCAACAAGGGCGCAATTTTGCGAAAAATTTGCACAAATGAGATTTGCCCCCGTGAAATTTCACCGACATGGCCTTTGTGAGATCGGTGCAGCCGTAATAGAAGATGAATTCATTTTAAGCCTCTTTAGACGTCTTTGCCAGGGCAGCCGATAAATATGGCCAGCGCTATAAAATACTAATAAATAATACAGTACACGTTTCAGTTCCCAGCTCTCCACGAGTTTGTCAAATTTGTGACAAGTGAGCAGTATATCAAAACGAAGGCTGAGAGAAACACTTCGCCGACTTCCACAGCGATCGGCGGAAATTTCAACGAAACAGGGGGCAAACGCACAGAGCGTGTATGCGTGTGTGTGCGTATGCGTGTGTGTGTGTCTCTGCGCCCCGGTCCCTGTCCAACACCATCCTGGCAGCTTCGCCGATGAGACAACATGTCTTTCCTGGCAGGGCCCCGGCCCCCCCACACACATATGTGACAGCATCACAGGAAGCATACCTGCTGTTTTTGACCCTGACTCATGAACCACACTGCCAACTAGGGTGAGGATGATGTATAATGTGTTTGTGTGCCGCACCAGTTTTTCTCTCGCTCTCTCTCCCTCTCCGCACAGAGGACGTAATAGGTCACATCCTGTGATATTTACTGTATGTTGACCTTTTTCCTGTTGAGCGCGATCTTCCGATGGCACGTACTTATGAAGTTCTCCCGTAGTCTGTAGTGCCGAGAGAAAGGTCCGGAACGTGACGTTTTCCGTCACGCGACAGCAAAGACGCCCGAAAATGAAATACCAGCAGCCTCTCCGATGGCGGGTTTGTGCAGAAGTAGCGATTCGCTTTCAGCTTCGAAAATGAGAAGGATGAACGCTGTTGACTGCAGGTTGGGAAAGCAGGTTTTTGTTGGGTTTCTATCCACAGCAGTCTGCTCCATTGGGGTAAAGGGCTGACCTTGATAAATACAGTGACCCACAAAACAACTCAATTCCTCTGTCTCTATTGAAAGACGTACAAAAATCTTGATTTTTTAATATTTTTTTCTTGATAAGCTGCTCATTGCTCTGGAAAGGTTTTCAATTCCCTCCTACTTTTTCCACAAATGGTCACAATAGAAACATATTTCAATTTATTATATTAGTATTTATAATACAGACACTAGTACATCACTGTGAAATGGAAGCAACATAATAGATAGCTATATAAATATCATCTAAACAAATTCAGAAAAGTTTGTTTTGATCTTAAAACATGGACCTTCTTTGATCGAAACTAAACTGCTTTAAACACCGATGGCATTGCATCCAGTGAGGTTCATTGTCACACACATCGAGTGAGTTATGAAGACAGTTGGTTGAACTGGTTCTCATTTAGGGGTGCCAGAGTAAAAGTGGATGAAGACAAACGCGTGCAGACTTACAAAATGCTAAAAATCACATCCCATTTTCCTTCAACTTCGCAATTTTGTGCTCATGTCTGTCAGTTTGTCAAATGAAACCCACCAAAAATAAATCAACTTGTAGGTGTAATCCAATAAAAAAAATAAAAAAATAAAAACGGTAAAGGTTTAAAGTACTTCCAAATGCCATTTCATCAGTTGAGAAAGGATATTGGCAAACTTCATACCTGTTTACCCTTCGAGACCTGAAGGTATTCACAAGACGATCACGTATTTGTTAATTCCGCTGCTCAATGGCAACGATTTCTCAGCGCAGATAGAGCCGGAGTTTGTAGTGACGCTGTTTATTTCCTCAGAGGAAAGCCGGGAATATGCACTGAACAATATGCAGATAATAACTCGCGCTGCCTGCTCGGGGAATTAAGGCCCCTCAAGCAACATTCAGAGCAGGTTCCCCTGATTTCTCTGGTCTCATCCTTTCTGATGAGCGCAAGGGATGACTCACATCATCAATATGCAGCCATTCCCCCCACCAGTTTGTTGTTGGATGTGATCTCTCAGGGCGTTCTGTGTGCCTCCGTCTGCACCCTTGAAGGACTCGTAAAACCCGGCCGCGGTTCTTCATCGCCGTCACGCCGCGTTAGATGTGCAAACGTTGCTCAACTGCTCCCGTTGTGTTTCGCAGTGAAGCCATCCAACGTCACCCACCTCACCAGCGGGCCAGCAGCCGATCCAAACAGCTGCCGCCGTCCGCTCGCCGTCGAGCATTATCACTCGTTTGACCCAGTAAAGCCTCGCAGCGCCCTGGCGCTAAAAGCTTTATCTAAAGCTGCAACAGGCAATCTGAGCAAGCTGTAATCAACGGCTAATAACCATCCAGGCGGCTCAGCCAATTGTTTAGACAGCCAGGTGGAATTGGATTAGCTGATTGGGTCGTTCGCAATTTAACTGCGAGGCTGCGGGGTTGGATGCTCCGAGTGGGAACCACGCCGGGACACGTAATCGAAAGAGTGTCGCAAACTCAAAAACGGGCGAGCAGAGAGGCGACCCGGAGACGGCGTCCAAAATGGCTGAGCAGTTTCTGCGATTTGATTTGTGGTTTTTAATATTTGGATGCCTAAGCTAAGTGGTGGCAGAGTCATCGTGGGTTCTGTAGATGCGAGAGCGTCTGTTATTAAAAGGGAGATAATGCCTGGTGTGGCCCGTCTAATTCACTTGTTAATTGTCGTCACAAGGAAAGCTAGTCGTGACAATGAGTCTGTATGGCTTGCAAGTACAAAACAAAGTGGTTATGTTGCATTGCTAATACCCAAAAGAGGTAGGATATTCTATGTGGTGAGTCATGTGAATATTTTCTGCAGATAAAACTTTAAAAGGGACATATGTCAAATTTCCATCTCACACATTTTTGCATGTCCATTTGGGTTTCTACTTCTTCTGAAAATAGTCCAAATGCTGGGTTACATTTATTTATTTATTTTTTTTTTGGTTCTGGAAAATGAGCCGTTTCCAAAAGAATGTAAAGTCACAAGTCAGCAAGCACTGCCCCTCACCTGGCGACCGCCAGTGAGGGGCAGTGCCTACCCCGCTAGGTAACAGGCAGGGGCCTGTTACCTAGCGACACAGGTGGAGCTCCAGCGTGGTCAGCTGGTTTAACTATGCGCTACGCAATGACTGCTGGAAAAGACAAGTGTTTTGTTGTTGACTTGCAATGCAGAAACCACTGCCTTCTTGTGCAGGAGGCTCAGATGTCTGCTTTTCAAAGACGTACGGTTGTATAATTGCACATCCGACTTCAGCCATCTTCACTTTCAATTTGGAAAGTATCTCAAAGTAGGCAGAACTTTTGCAAAATTACTAGAAGTAATTTTGCAAAAGCAATCCAACAGAAATGCAGTGAAAGATGATGAGCCAAACGATCGGCATGCTGCAGGGCTCCAATACGCGATTGTTGCCGGTGCGTGTCGATGCTGACCTGTAAGTGTTTTGTAATCAGAACATGTGCTTTTCCTTGATCAAAGGTGATCAGGTTTGGCTCCATTTGACTCACCGAGCTGCTGCAGTAACACAATCTGCTCTAGTGGGCCAATTTCACATCCCTATACAGCCTGTTAAAGAAAAAAGAATGCATTTCACCACACTGGAAAAAAAATTCATATATATATATATATATATATATATATATGTATGTATGTATATATATGTATGTATGTATATATATGTATGTATGTATAGTACGTAGTGTTTGAGTGCAGGAGTTGAATATTGCAATTGTAATTTCTCGTGACTTTTCACGTCACAAACATAAACTTTACATGATTAAGTGCTTTGCACCAAACTGACGTTGTGTGTAATAATGAGGTGAAATGAAAATGACGCATCTGCTTTTGTTGGATTATATTCTTCACTTTGAGGTGTCCAAAAATCTGAAATTGTCTAGAATCATTTCATCTGTTCAGCATTTTCCTGCTTTTTTCCCCCCCCTTTCTCCAGCAATGGTGGCCCCGATATCAAACAAGATACACATATCTTTTTATTTCTGTGTTTTTAAAAGCAGAATAATAATTTTATACTCCAAACAGGATTTTTGCAACGACTGAAAATGACATAGTTACTTGGTAGTGCTATAAAATAGAATCATGTGCCTGGACAACAGACGGTACTGCCCCTTTAAATGACCCAGTTCAAGTTTGATAAGTTTAGCTGCAGGTTAGCCTCTTTCTACAACAGAAAAACAACCTTCGCTGTCAGAAGCTGAGAACCGGATTCAGATTTTAGCATGGAAAACCTCCAGTCTCAGCATCATGCAGTGCCCAGAAAGATGCTTTTCAACAATCTCAAATAACATGAATCTTCAAAAAAAAAAAAAGTACAAATAAATTCATGACTCTGGCCAGAGTCCTGATTCTATGTGAGGAAATAGGATGTATTGCGGCACATTTCAGGGTATTCTGCTGGCCAAAGGGAAAAGCCAAATTAGACTGAAAATAACTAAAGAAGCTTGAAGTAGAAAGTAATTTGTCTCGCTTCTTTAGGTTTTGTTTCTTGTTGCAAGTCGGAGCAGAGCAAATCAAAATCAAGTGAGAATAGTTCCACGTGTGAGGGAGAGGTCAGCTGGGTTCACGCGCGGTGCGGAGCGAGACGTGACGCTCAGAAGTCAGCCGGCAGAGGGATGAAGAAAAACGGCGTTGGGCAAGAGAGAGGCCGCTCGGCGGCACCAAGACGTCCGGCGGCGGCAGCTCTCAAGCTGTTAGTCAGCAGCTGCTGAGTGAAACCCAATCGGGTCAAAGTTCAGACAGTTTTCATTAAAAACTAAAACTTCCTAAGACGGTCGTTCCCTTTGTTGCTAAATGAAAATTTTGCTCACAACAGCTGCAGAATCTGCTTAATGGATTGAATGTTTGCAAAACAGGTGTTAAACTGGATCCCATGCCAACAAGCTGTTTTTTTCTCGTTTTTTTTTTTTTTTTTTTTTGCGTTCAGCGTCTTACTTTGAGATTCTTGACTCCGTCTTTTCCTTCTATCCGTTTCTCCACAACTGTCAGCCTCTTTGATTAAAATCATGCTGTCATCTGCTTTCTGTGTTACTCACCCTCAGAAATGGGACATGTCCCACCCACTGCAATCTGTCTCTGTTACATAGCCGACATTAGGGAGGGACTCCGGTCACTACGCGCGCGCACGCGCACGCACACGCACACACACACACATGCACTCACTCCTGTCCTTACACACCCACTTGTCATTTGGTGCCCAGATGGAGCCCAGGCAGGCAAAGCAAGCTCGCTGTGCACCCTACTTTTCACAGAAGGATCTGCCTCAGGGCACGGACGGTAAAAGAAAAACATCAATGATTAACCGTGATATTCTATATGCAGTAGAGGAAGCAGCAAGGTGGTAAAAACTAGAGTTTCCTTGAAAAATAGCAAGACCAGAAAATAATTATGTTTGCATTCAAATTTGCAGGAATGCACGAGAAATATCTGTAGAAGTTTAATGATAAAGCGGGTGAAGTTGCTCTTAAAAGTTTAAACACGTTATGTGAAGAGTGTTTCTAATTTACAAACAATGTGACACGTGAAATAGCGTCAGAAGCTAAATTGACAGGGGACAAGTAAGCAGCTACAATAATTAGATGCTTGTGACTTCACATGATGACGCCAAGTGCCCCAAAGTTTCTTTGCTGTATGTTTTTAGTTCTCCCTCCCGGTACCGACAGCAGATCCTTCTTAAAACTCGATGGTCTGATAAATAGGATGCGCTAAACCACTAAAAGCTTTGAATACAGTACAAGCACCTGAAATCAATTCTTAAATGGACAGGTAGCCGGTGTGGGGGAGTTTAATATTGATGTGATGTGAGCTCGCTTTCTGGGCCTCATTAGTATTCCTCCGGATGGATTCAGGAGCCATAGATGTTGCAGGAGGATCAGAAAGCGAGGCATTACAATTGCCTATTCTAGACATTTTCAAAAGCCTGACCGTCTCTGGGTTGGACGTGGAGAGAAACGGCTACACTCTTGGCAACGCTTTTCAGCTGATGAAAGCGCTTTTTGTGACATTTTTGATGTTCTGTGTGAAATTAAAGTTGCAATAATCTGAATGGCTCACTTCCAGTGTTCCAAGTTGGGCTGCATGTTTCTCTCCACCTGAATGTCTGTTTCAATAACCAAAGCTTCGGTTTTGACATGATTTAGCCAAAGAATATTCTATGCCATTCATGACTTAATCTCAACAATACAACTATTAGCTTTATAGCATGTTATAATGTTATTCCCTTATCAAAAACACATCTAGAGTGTTGCTTTGATCCTTTCGTGTACGATTGAGAAATCCAATCTGCGACAGAAACCACTAAGCTGTGCTAAAGGTGGACCTTGTGACTCCCCCTCTCATCTCCTTCAGACTAGCCAGCAGCAATCAGCAAACACAAGACAGATTTTCATAAAGCACAAGAGATTTTTAGAAACAGACACCCAATTTCAAGCCGCTGAATTACAAAGTCAAATTTCTTTTAAGTCACGTTTGATACGTACAGCTTTTTTTTCTTTTTTTTTTTTTTACAACTGAAGGTAACGTAACAGAGTTATTTTACTGTCCTGCCCCTTTAAAAAGCTCATCAATGGATCAATATGCCTGAGGTAATCAGGAGAGATGACAGTATTCAGAAGAGCTGTGCAGCAAGAGGAGAACATGAAGCTCTGTCTGGAAGACCCAGTACTCTTAGTGGATATAATGCTGCGACTTGTATTTCTTGTAAGTTGGATAAGAGGGTTATGTAAGTGACAGTGATTAATCTGGAGCGCACTGTTGTGCGCTGAATGCAGTTTCCAGGAAAGCTCAAACACATTAAAGACGGAGCTCAAAGCCCATTTCGCCGCTGAATGCAGAGAAGGCCACTGCTGTGCATTAGAACTGACCTGGACTGCGACTCTGGATTAGCGTGAAATATGTCAGAGACGCTTTTGGACGACATGCAGACAGTTACACGGTGATGCCGGGAGATTTGCATTGTAATGCCTTCTGACCACAAACATTTTCAGAGAGGTTGTTTGAGCAAAACCTTTGGGTAAAATTGTGCAGAGTTAATCAAGGTCACTTATATTAATAATATTAACAATTTAAACAATACATAAGTCAGTCTGCGGCCTGTTTCTAGACACATCGATATGTACAAATAAGTTATACATATTAATTTGATAATACGTGTAGAGTTAATATATAACTTTTGGTGTTTGTGTATTAATCTTCTAGTTTAAACATTTTTTTAAAACTCAAAAACATGGCTGCCATCTGGATAATTGCCCTAGTGCCCTGAACAACGGGCTTACCAAGTATTCCATATTGTGGAATTATTCTATAGTTCCATAATTATTCCATAATATGGAGTAAATCAAATAAAATGCAGTTTCATAAAACATTGTAGAAAAAAGTTCTGCTGGGTAATAAACTAAGACCCTCATATTTATTCCCACTTAAAATTGCAATAACTGGCTATGGGTGGATCACATCAGTAAAAAAAAGTTGTTGCCTAACATGTTAGTTTTACTCACGAAACAAAAATTAACAACAAAAGTGGGATATGCTTCCCCTTTATAAAACCTAAGTACATTTTATTTGTTTACTTGTATTTAAATCAAGTTCTTTTCCAGAACAGAATTTTAAAAAAACATCAACAATTCATATTTCTTCCAAAGAAATGTAATGTCTTTATATCTTTGGACATCTTATCCCTGACCTCAGAAAAAAAAAATACACATTTAGTTAGTGCTCCGTTTTTTGTGTTTGGATTTATTCCCATTTTTGGAAACCAGAGCGCGAACGCCGTGGCTCTGCAGAGTCCGGCCGACAGGTCAGTCCTGTTGTTGGGAGATCTGTGGTCTCCACTCTGCAGTTGGCTGCCACACAGAGGATGCACGTTTCCCTTTGAACGTGTCGGCGCCGATGCCACACGTGCTACTTGATACTGGCGGGGAGGTGAGTCTCCGAAGAGATGAAATGCACTTCAGCGTGTTGTCAAAAAAAAGATGAAAAACACCAGAGGTTCTGGCACAAGACTCCCATCGGCCCGGAAGCGGGAGGCTCGGCTTGGATTACAGGTTATCCTGAAAATATATCCTCCCTCGTGGCCTGTAGAGACATCAGCTGCACACCCAACCTTCTCCTGGAAAACCCGTGTAACTAGTGCGCAGACTTATTTTCTCGCTCGACAACATGACTGAGCGGGGTTAAGTCAGCAATCCCGACAGCAAATATGACTAAAGATGCATTCATCGGAACCAGGATACTGACACCTGCGACTAAATTGGAAAAAACCCGACCTCAAACATGCCACAAAGACGGATATCTTACTTCTTATTGGCTTTTCCTCAATGATCTCTGCAGAGCCATTCCACTCACAAAACGTTGGTTTTTGTTTCAGTTGTGCGTCTTCCATCTTTGTCCAATTTAACTTTATGTGAAGAAAGTTTGGAATCCGTACCAGATTAAATTTGGATAATTAAACTAAGAAAGACTTGCAATTTGCTGCTACGACTTGGGTCAGAGTAATCAGTGGTGAAGTCAGCTTTTGTCAAAGTCAACCCAAAGTCTACAATTTCCACTCTGAGGTGATAAACTCTTGACATTGAAGAATGCCACTCCTCTTTCTATGTTTCTATGACTTTTTCCTTTTCTTCTGCGAGACGTTAGTGAACAGTTGCTAGGTAACTCATATAAATTTCCTACAAAGTCCCAGGTTGAATGATTAAAATGTCCAAAGTGCTTGCCAATACCAGTATTTGTGGTTATATTCACAGTATCCTATTTCATTAGTTTGTCTTGAAGGACCTTTACGTTTCAGAAAGTATTGGAAGGATAATAACGCAACAGGTGGCAGTTATCTATTTTTCATAACTCCCCTCCGGCAAAATGTCTAAAATCCCTTTTTCTTTTTTCTTTTTTTTTTTCCCAGCAGCAGCGTCTTGCAAATATCAGTCCTGCTTGTGTGTCGTTATTGGACAAACTTTCACGATGACAGTGCACCTACAAGAGCCATAACAATAAACTTGATCTTAATACGCAGAGAAATTTCCCGACGACATTATCCCGTTATTGTCTGTGCTGCAGGCAGGCGCTCTGAAAGTGGCTGGAAGACAGGAAAATCACCTAATCATCAGCGTCCATAAAAACCTAATGCTTGTCTAGCAATGCCGGTTATGGGAGGACATAAAGATTTTATGGAGTTAGAGATGACTGGGGCATAAAATTCAAGCTGGTAAGATTGCCTTGAGGGGGGCTTTTATGTCCAAACTGTATGAAACTTTGAAAAATTGGACACGTTGGATGGTGATGGGCGTTATCTATTCCAGACTCTCCACAGGAGCCTGTCAAGGTTTCATCAGCCTCCCTCTGTTTCAAGCCTTGCCGTACTGTGGGTTTTCACCCGGGTCACAGCGCATTGGCAAGAAGCAGCGACAGATAAATGTCGATTCGACCAGCACGCCGGACTCTGTCCAGGGAACGCCAGGGCCTCCGAGGGAGGGCGGCCGAGGCGGCGTCAACGGTGTCACTGGACTCTGTCTTTCAACGTTTCTTTGGGCGCAACGTGGCGTTCAGTGTCGCCGCAGCACATTGAGACTGCGCTTGCAGCGATTTTTCCTGTGTGTCTCAAGGCTGATTGGTCAAGGGCAAGCTAGCTGTAAATCTAATTGGGAGAGTTGGATCGCAGAGCCTGTCACTTAGTCCTGCCAACAGCCGTGCCCTGCCTTTGACTTATATCCAACATAATTCTGATGAGAGGATATGACCTGTCCTCTCTGTTTAATCTTCTTCTTCCCCTCTTTCCCTCTGCTTGCCTTTGTTCGTAACAGCTGAACCAAGGGAAAAAATGGCAAACAGGCAGTCGCAACGTCACATCTTACTCCATCTTTAGTCCAGAGCATACTAACTTTTTTTTGTTGTTGTTGCTTTTGCCACCATTAGATGATCAATATATTAAAAAAAAAACTGATTGTCTTTGCTGGTGCAAAATGAAATTAGGGTTACTGTGGAGAAAAAGAAAATATATTTTAGAATTTAATTTTAGAATTCTAAGAAAAGTGTCCGAATTTTTCAGCCTTTTTTCAACAGATGATGATATCCATCAACAGATGGATGTCATGTAGAAGCGCACTTCCAAGCGAGGCCGGCAGATGGCGGTACTTTAGGACTGGTTGCTTATCTACTCCCATAGAAAAAGAATGTTTTTCCAAAGGCATCAATGACATCAGGAGTGATGTCAGAACTCGATGATGCCACAGAGGAATCTCTCTTTTGAATCTAGCTCACAGACAGCGTTTTGTCAGACCTGTTCCACAGTTCTATCGCGGCAGATCACTCTACAGAGCACGTTCGAAAGTCATTGAAACAAGCGGCATATCGATTCCAGATATCACACGCCTTTCAGAGCAAGAATATCGACACGAAGCAACAACAACTTCTAAATTCATAGAACAGGAGGAAATGGTGACATCTCTGCAGGGTCAGGTTGCAGACCTGAAGATTAAGTTAAAACTTGCTCTGGAAAATAACCATCCTGAAGTCTCCACCCAACCAGAGGCCACCCTGCAACCACAGGATGACCCCTGGTTGACCTTGGATCAACCAGGGGTCTCCATCCATAGCCTGGCTCAGCCTTTGCACCGACCCACGCCCAGGTTGCAAAGAGAGGAGTCCACGCAAAGCCAGACCTCCACACAGACATGGAGGTCAGAGGAAGGACGGACGTCCATGCAACCAACCTCCAGTGGTTGCATGGAGGGCCTTCGTGTTGGCATAGGCAGGAAGGGTAAGCTGTGCCCGGCTCGACCTTTGCGCCGACCCACACCAGGGTGGTACTAACCTAGGTCACGATCCAAACCAAGGTTTTGCTAAAACTCAGCATTAATTAATTCATCAATTGGTCTCTCTAAATTGTTTTGTGTGAATGTGTGTGTGCAAGGATAAGTGTGTTAGGTGACGGATGTATGAATATTTGTTAAACGTGTCTGAAACACGTTTAACAAATATGAAACAGAGTATCTGTGAAAAGTCATCTGGCTCTGCTGCTGTCCAGAAACAACCAATCAGAACCAAAGGGTAAGCTTTTGGTTCTGATTGGTTCCTAATGTGTTGAACGTGTCGGAGCACATTCAACACATTAGACTACTAGTCTACTGCAGCTATGAAAAAAACTAATATGATGGAACGAATGCAGTGTTTCTCAATGCCCCTCCTCAGCCGGATCCCCTGCCCTGCATGTTTTAGGTGTTCCCTTCTGCCACACACCTGGACTGAATCTGTGGGTGATTAACAGGCTTCTGCGGTACTTGATGACTGCAAAATAGATCATGCAATCATTTGGATCAGCTGTTCTGAAATAGAGACACATCTAAAACATGCAGAGCAGGGAGGGCCTGAGGACTGGAGTTGAGAAGCACTGGCCTAATGTGACACTGGACATATAATGGTGCGTTCACACCAAATGCGTTTTGAGCATCAGGCCCGTCTGGTTTGCATCCAGTCTCTGTGGAGGCGAGTCCAGGGCCGTTGCGGCGCGCTTCGAGCGTCTAGCGCGGCGCGATTTGAACCGTTTGGAGCATTTGACACATCTAGTGCATCCAACGCTCCACGTAGACTTTGAACGTAAACCAGACTCACCTGACGCTCAATACGTGTTTGATGTGAACGGACCAGGAGAATGCTCAGTTCCACTGGTAACAATGACATCAGCACGGATGACATCACTCTTTGAAGCATCAAGTGAATCTCTCTCCTGAGTGAAGCACACAGGTTGTTTTTACGAACCTGTTTCTGTTTCAGACTTTTTAAGTTATAAGTTGTGAATCTTCAACAGGAGCATTGTTACAATTATTTGAAGGCAGAATCAGCCCAGTGCAGGTTCACATTCTCAGGTGAGAGAGACTCACCTGGTGTAAAGTTAATTTTTCGGTACTGGAATTACACCGAAGATAAATTAGTTCAATCAAAGCACATCATGAATATGTGAGCATGTTACCCGAAGCGTTAATGAATCAAACCCAAAGGCTCATCCTGAAGATAATCCCCGGTCATGGAGCACCAGTCTCATTAGGAATTGCTTAGTTGTTCTTGTCCATGTGTTCATTTATAACAGCTGAGTTAATTGTGCCAACGACGGATGACGCAGCTTACAAAACCCTTCTGATGTACGGCTGCCTCAGTGATGCGAGGCTCTCTACTCGGAGGCATATTGGGGTGAACGAGGGGACAGACGCGTCGAAGAGACGTTCATGTGGCATCGGTTCATCATCTGTTTCCAGAGGCAACCTTGGTCAAATGACAAAACAGTATGTTAGCTGCTTGATTCAAGGTGTCCTGATTGTGTTTTCATCAGTCAGGGGAGGCTGTCAAAAGAGAAGTCACGCGTATCCATGGTTCCCAAACACTCGTGGTACTCCGCTAACATTTTACGGTTCTCAGAAAGAAATTGGCGGCGATCAACAATTTGACAGTGTAAACAAAAGGCTGAATGCAGGACAATGAGATGAATTGCTTGAAACGGCTAAAAGAAGCGGGCCTTTTTAGTCAGAACATGGATCTGGGAATGACATCATTTCCATTTTAGGTGTTTTCAGCAAGATAAGCTATTGGGTGTTGGTAATGCTAAAAAAAAAAAAAAAAAGGCTTATTTCCGTAGCTTTAAACCTATACGTGCAGAAGCCTTGGAGTTGCTGCAATCTGCGATTTTGCCGACCAACCTGAAACACTGGAGTGCCTCTTGCAGTGTTTCAAAACCTTTCAGCCTGGATTGATTTAGATCTGTATCTGTACTCTTCGGATCCGGACAGACGGCGCACGTTTTTGATTCTATCAGCGTCGTTGTTCTTTACAAGGAATGTTCCAGGATTTTTCTCCGTGGCCAACATGGAGATATTTTACACCGTGTGCTTTTGAGCTGTTTTCTCTTGCTTCGCCTCAAACATTCATTCATACCGTTAGCCAGCCTTGACATTCTGAACCCACCGCATGGGGTCTTTTAATCAGTCTGTGCTTACCTGAATAAATGAACACAATATGTTCAAAGTTTTTTTTGATTTTCATGTCAGTAGGGAACGTCCAGTTTCCATTTTTAATGTGTTTTTTTATTATTATTATTATTATTGTTTCCCCGTTAGCTCAAGAACACAGTATCATTATGCTCCGATCACTACACAGGTTTCCAACTTCTGTAAGAGTTTTTTTTTTTTGTTTCTAAGATAGCACTAAAAAGCTCAGTGTTTAGAGAGCGCTACTATTGACAATCAAGGGTAACATCCAGTAACATTACCAGTGTTGGCTTTAAAAGCAGTTGTAAATCAGTGATATTTTCATCAAAGCTATTAGATTTTGTAGGAAAATTCAAAATATAAATTTTTTTTTTTTTCCCTTGAAGATTTAAAAGTTTGGACGGAAATTATCCAAGGATCCGTCCAGATTTGTGTGCGTTGTAATTCTACGAATTACAGATCGTCACAGCAATCTCTCGCTGTTGATGCCAAAAGACGGGAATTCGAATTGTTATGAATGATAAAACGTATCGATGCCCTGATAGATATAAGAGCACATCATGCAGTTCAAAGGGGTCTAAAAATTTTGTAGTCCAACTTATAATGTCAGTAAGAACAAGAACATTTTTTCTCAAACACTTGATGAGCTGAACCGAATCCTGTTATCTTCTCTGGCCCACTGATCACTTCTGACTTCCTGACCTAAAATATGCACAAATCGTCCCAGTAGATCAGCCAAGGCCATTAGATGACAACTGTCTTCAGTTGGCTGCTGGTAAAGGAAAGACCTCAATACTCAGCCAGTAGGACTTCGTTTTAGGCTCAGCAGGGCCTCTCTGAGCAGGTGTTTCAGCTTAAAGTCAGCAGACATGAACAATGGCAATAATGTTGAACAAACATGCAGAGGATCCCTCTGCTAGAATGGTATTTCCTTTTTTTTTTTTCCTTTCAAATCTGGAAACAATTTTAGCCAACTGGGTTTGCCAACTCCCTCTTTTCACCACTCACTGGCATGTGTTATATGGCAACGTACACACACACACACACACACACACACACACACTGTACCTGCTCTCTCCTTCTCCGTGGTCTCTGTAGCTTTCAGTATAGACGTCGTGTTTGATTGATGAGATTCTGCTTCATAGACCCATCTGGGCCCTTTGAAACTCAGAAGAAAGATGGAGGATAAAAAAAAAAAAAAGGTTTTGAAAATAGTTCCACGATAAGATAATGCTTTCAAAGTTGTCTTCCATGTGTGTGGTTTTCATTTTCGTTTTTAAGGATGGATAATACCACAATGAAAGATCGGTGCTTTGAAAGGTTTTCCTGAGGTTCGCTAAACCGTGAAATCATCAACATGAAGCTTATTATTTTTGACGAGAAGCCGAGGACATCTCCGCAAGGTACTCCTGATCTTGACCGATCTTGCCACACGTCTCCAAGGGTCACAAGAATTGATTGATTGATGGATTGATTTTTTTATTTTAATCAAAACTTTTTAATGTAAATCAGCTGGAAACTGAGCTTGACAGGCACCGAACTCTTGTCTCAATCGTCCCAATTCAAAACGGAAAACTTTCACACGCTTGCTGCTGCCGCATTCTCGTGGGGCCGAGTGGACAAAACACGACGAGAAAAACAAATCTTGTAAGAAAATCACACCAGACTTTAAGTTCTCAGACAGGCGGAAGTCGATTTGTCAGAGCGATGTTTAGCCGCTCGCATGCTGTCCTCTGTGGGAAAGGCCTGGCTGTGATTGGTTTGCGTTGAGGTTTAGAAACACGGCCGTCTCGGAGCCCTGCTGTCTGAGCGTGTGACTGTCCCCTAAGTGGTAACAAACCACTCTGACATGGTGTCAAGACAACGTTTGCTTTGTGCGAGTGCCTGGTGGTGAAGAGCCGCACTGCTCTCTGGGATCTTCATGAATTGAGTCTCCAGGCCTGCAGCTTGCCATCAAGACGTCCAGCAGAGATTGCGTCATGACACGCCTTCAGGGATGTGGCCACTCTACCCCTTGAGATACGTTTACTGTATTAATGGGCAAATCCCACCAATACATATATTGTACTGCGTGTCACGAGAGACGGCATAGAAGGGAAACTATGTGCTGAATTTGACAGGATAAACAGAAGTTATTAACTTATTCAGAGAAAATTGGTGAATAATAAATATTTAGATTTGTAACACGTGGTCCAGAAGTGACCTCCCACATTACTCTCTCATACATGGGACTTTTTCTAGGTTCGTTATTATTGCCGTTTAGGTTTGCCGTATTCTTCATTCCTCATTCATTCATTCCTACGGTTCAAGTAGGAATGAACCGTAGTGCCTAGAAGCTCCCAGTGTTTTAGTTTCCTAGTTTTTTTTTTGTTCATTTCAATTTAGTTTCCTTAACTTAGCGTTTGCCTTTTCCCCTTAGTTTATTGCTTATTTATGTCGGCTTCGGCCTCCGCCGTGTTTATTTGTCAGGATGTAAATAAAACCAAGTAGCTTCTGATTTCTCTAAAAGATAACGGGACGTCTTACTGAAAAGGCAAACTGAAGTGATGAGTGTGCGTTGGTTAACTTTCTTCCTAAATTGAATGAATGTAACTTAAAAATGAAGTAGCCGAAGAAAAATAAATAATGACAAAAATACTGAACACTTTTAGTGGTTTAACCAGCTGATTTATTTTGTTTGCTCAATTTTTTTTTTTCCATTAATTTTGACTTATGTTGTTAAATTCAGACCTTCTGCACTTAAAAATGTAATATCCATGCCATAGGATAATAACCACTGTGTTATTATGTTTTCTAATTTCATGGGATGTTCCATCAGCTCAACCTCTTTAACTCAGAAGTCGTCTGCTTGCAAGCTTTCACCAGCATCTTTATTCTATGCACAGCACACTAATGCCAAAAACGCCTTGGCAGAGCCGGAAACTTCTTTTTTCTTCCTCCATCATTGTAATTGCATTCAAGTTGAGATCAATATTTACGGCACACGGACCCCAAAGGACTAAGCATTTCTTCTTCTTCTTTTTTTTTTTTTTTTTCCCGGTCTTTCATTTGATTAAGGGAGACTGCAGGCGGAGCTCCAGCATGCCTGCTGATTAAAAGCTGAGGCAAACCGGGGGGGTTATTCTCTCCTGGTAAAAGGCGTCAACCTTTGACCTTTCACTGTACCTTTAGAGTAAATATGGGTCTTAGGAGAAAAACGCCTTAATTCGGAATTAACCTCACCAAACACCATTGAGATTCACGCAACTGACAGACAAATCAGACATGGGGAAAAAAAAGGGTGAAACTGAGTGGAGAATTTATTTATGAAGAATAAAGTGAGAAAGCTGGATGGCAGGAAAGACAACAACGGTTGGTGAAGGACAAGAAACACAGAGAAATGAAGTCTCCAGAGTGTGAAAGGCCAACGTCCCACACTGTGATTCCATCTGGCCTCCATCTCAGCGTGTGTGTGTGCGTGTGTGTGTGTGCGTGTTTGGGCGAGTGGAGGAGCGCCAGAGCGAGAAATGACCCTGTGTGTGTTTGTGCATGTGAGCACCAGGGCTGCATTTGTGTGTGTTTTTTTTTTTTTGTTTTGTGTGATGACATTCTTGCGGGCCTAAGCGTGCGAGCGGTTTCATATTTTGCGCGCCGCGTGTTCGTGCGCGTCGCCTCTTCTTGCCCTCATTACCTTGTGTGTCATTACCTGACCTGCTTGCAGAAACTCAACTGAGCCAACAGGGAGGCATCTGTGACACAAACGGGACACGCGGTCACCGGTACGACTGGAGGTGATGACGGAAATCACCCACTTGAATTTTCGAGTTCTGCTGTTTTGAACTTCCCAGCGAACAACCGTGTGGAGAGACGAGCGTTGAGTGGATCTTGCTTCTCATCGAGCTTCTTCGCCTGGGAGCCACTGGAGGGAACTAAATACAGCAAAGTGAGAAACCAGTTCGGTGGGTGACGCTGCTATTAGCTGAAGCTCAAACGGTTGGAAGGAAAATCTGCTGAAGACTCATGTGAGCGCCACTTGTTACTCGGAGTTGCCCTGAGTCCCACTCATTTTGGTCATTAACATGCAGTGGTTGCACAAATCACAGAAAATACTGTTTGTGACTGACTTTTCTTTACTTCCTACCAATATGTGCCTTGCACACTAATTTTGACCCATTTCAGCCGTTTTTATTCGGGCCAGTAACAAGTGGATATCCTCACTAAGCACAGACCTTTTACGACATCAGTGTCAATGTTTTGAAAAGTCATAATTTTGAAACATTTCTCCAGTTTTTTGTAAAGTGACTTGAAATGACTGAACTGAATTCAAACTGAGCAAAGTATTTATTGCACCATTCCTCTGGCTTATAGACATTCATTGTGATGGCTTTCCAGCCATAGGGACTATAATTCCCATAATGCACTACTTTCAGGGTCATAAAGCTAACAAGGGCTACAGCATTCCAGATATAGCTTTTCCTGCTGCAGTGAACCTCTGACATTGATAATCAACATTGTTAGTTGGACTCTGGAGATTGTTTGAAACAGCAAAACATGAGCGATTATCTTCTTTAAGCAAGTAACTACATTTCATTACACCTTTCAGACATATAGACCGCGAAGGGCTTCACAAAGGCAAAACTATTAAAACAAACAACAACAAAAAGCCTGCCTGAATTAAAACGTCTTTAGTTGTTTCTTAACAGAGTCTTTGCAGCGTAGGGACAGTGGGAGGGCACAGCAAAGCCCCAGAGCCGCTTGCTTGAAAAGGGTTTTAAAAATGGTCATGTACACGGCCAACAACATTTGACTCAAGGACCTCGGAGTCCTAGACGAAGCATGGAGGATTCAAAAGGTCCAGAATGTACTTAGGAGATTGGCCGTGGATTGCCTCGAAGGCTAAAACCCAAATTTTTGAAAGAATCCTCCGGTGCAGGGAGGCAGGAACGGGAGCTGTGTGTGATGTTCAGTACAGACTGAAGGCGAGCCAGAGACACTTCATTCAAACAAGTGGTCGCTAAATTTTGGTGTAAACTTATCTGATTTAGTGAGAACTAATGTGCCTAGATTTCCAAATTTCTCTGAAATAAATCTGGTTTCTTAACATGTACAGTTCAGACTGCGCTGTGAGATCATTCAGTCATTTTATTGGTTCTATTTCAATATTTGTCCTGTGTTTACCTTTGGTTGTTTATGAGATTCGTCTTTGTTTTTCTCAGTAGTTAGTTGAGTGTAACTGGAGTTTGCTGATTGAAGTGTAAAGTGTTTAATTTACTATTGTACATTGGAGACAAGTGATCTCTGTTCACTCCATGCTCATGTGTAGCATATTATTTTCCAGGCGTGGGACTTATGTCTCCATTTATCATTTTCAAAAACCTAAGCCTCATCAGGCTGGTATTTCTAACGCACTTAACTACTTTGCTTCTATTTTCTGAATTCCCCAGTGGTGCCCTGACTTGGTCATTTTAATTTAAGTGACCAGTTGTATTTATTATTTCCCAAAGCAATTACTTTAAAATTATTCCCAACCAAAGCAGGCTTCTCTGTGGCACAACAAGCGGATGCCAGAAAAAGTGTGGCACTGTCCAGTTTCAGAACCGCCTGCCGCTTTGGAACAAAGAGTCATAAAGCTCAACCATGTGCGAAGGATTAACCTGAAGCTAGACGAAGAATTGGGTGTTTGGGCTCAACACGACGACAGAGCGACTGGGACGAGAAACGAAAAGGAAACCAATAAGAAAAAGATGGAGAGGAAGAGGAAGAGGAAGAGGAAGCGGTGGGGATGGACGGACGTTAGACAGCCAGATGCACGTTCGGTTTAAAAGTTCTCCAGGTCACTCTTCGAAGGTTTGAAAAGCCTTTTCAAAGCCGTCTGTCTCCGTAAGACGGCTGGTCTCAAAAGACGACCCTCATCGGTCCAACTTTGGGTTTTGGTCAGTTTCCTGTCAGTGACGTCTCCAGCTCAGTGAATACTGGGGAATGCCGTTCTGTTAGTTCATTTGAGTGAAATGGATGATTGTTTTGTGTCCCTTGTTGTTGGTCAACAACAAGGCGTTTTGCTCTTCGTGCTTTGGATTTTTTTTCTCCTTTTGCTCAGTGTTGTTGTTTTTTCTTCTTTTTCCTGTTTTTGTAGTTTCCTTGCGTCCCATCTGTTCTCCCGTGTTCGTTCACCTCCCCTCCCGTTTGCTCGCTCCCACAGCTGTTTTCTATCTCCTGATTTTCCTCGGCCGGCGCTCTCCCTCAGCTGTTTCCTATTTTCCTCTGAGCGGTTTGTCTGGTTCCGCTGTCGTTTCCCGCCGCTGCCTCTGAACTTCTGGACTTCCTTTGTTCTTCACTCCTGCTTGCAATTCGGTCCATACAAAACATGACATATAGAAGGTGTTTTTCGTAAATTGTGACATTGATCTATGTACTAACATTGAAATAAATTGGTAGCCTTGTGCATTAAAACTTTATTGATAAAGTATTGTAGCAACAGAGCGCACATTTTTTGTTGTCCTGTTTCAGAAAGGCAGCTATGTCATGTTGGAAACTTTATTTTTTCTGGGTTCTTCTTGGTATTTTTTTTTCTCAAGGTCATCATGTCATGAATATCTATTTGTCCAAGTGTGTTTCTTTCTCTAACTTTGCTGTTTCTATTGAACGCAGGTGAGCTGCGACAACAGAGATCGATTATTTAGCTTTATTTTTAATGAAAAGATAAATATTCAAAACAAAAAAAAAAAAAAACAACAGGTAAATAATACTGGTAGCTGTTAAAATTGTACATTTCGTTTAAAACAAATGCAGTGCACACAACACGTATTTGAAATTAGCTCAGTCAGTGGAAGGCGATTCTGTCGATGGCCGGTTCTTGGAAGCTCTTTGCGGCACCTATTAGATTAAATGTAAAGAAGCCATCAGCAAATTCCCTGCAGGTTTTCCTCGGGAGAAACACTAATGTGTCGGAGCGTCCGTTGTAGCCGCTGGGTAGCGAAAATGTGGTTTATGCAAGAGAATGAAGGCGCACGAATGAAGAAAACTATAAAATGAAAAGATCATTTTAAATTGAAGCTAAAATATTTAAGTCCGATGTTGTGAATCGAGGTTGAACCACATCAACAGGCAGACAAAACCTGAGACTGAAACAACCACAGCAGTTTGGAAAAAAATTAACAGCACGCCGGCTGTCAGGCACAGTGGCGGCAGTGTGATGACGTGGGGCTGCTTTGCTACGCCGGCTGACGCAACCGCGAATCAATTCGCCACGCGAACGTCTCAATTTGTCTCTGCAGTGGCTTCAAGCAAACCTGCAAGTCCACCTTTGAATAGCTCGAAGCGACAGAATAGATTTGTAGAGTGGAATAATCCAGATTTTTGCGTTTATTCTGGACTTTAGCTACGCCACTCGATGTACTGCAGCCTGACTTGAAGCAAAGCAGTTGTGTTTCAAAATCCTCTCAAGTCAGTGAATCAAAAGAACTTTTGCATTAAACAGTAAGGAGCAGAGATTTGAGTCAACTACTTTGCCACGTAAGGCCGAATTGCTGCGAATAGCTTTCCATCTGCAAATCATCATTTGAAAACCGTGTTTTAGCATCTGAGTCTGAATACTGACTTCCTGATGTAATGTTGCTGATGAAATTTTTGACTTGGATTCATTGCAATAGGAGAATCTGGCTTCTTCGTAGGGCGAGTGGTCAGACAAGAATGTGGAGTCGAAACAAGACAAGGGAGAAAGCGCGCAAAAGGAAACGCACAGACGACGTTGCGAAAGAAGACGGACAACAGTTAAGTCCTCTTCTTCCTGGCGAGAATAATGCACGGAGCACATGAAAGGACATATTGATCTTCTTTTTCAATGAGTGACAGCAGCAAAGCGGAAGGTAGTCTGAGCCATAATTACGTCCATTGTGCTTCGACATCAGCTCTTTTAATTCCACCGGTTGCTGTGTAACTTGTAAGATCTTCTGCAGATCTGCTTTTCAAACTTTGACCGCTTCCCCCCCCCGTATGGCTCCCTGAACAATCCCGGTTTCCTGTGACATCTGCACGGCCCACCTGCACGGCATACACACACACACACACACACGCACACGCACACACACACACACACACAATACAAGGCAGCTCCCTGCACATTAAACCAATTACACGCCGATCTCTTGTCTGCATGTGTACCAAATTACATTCAAATCAAATCTTTTTTTCCCCAAGTTTCTCGACTTTTGTTGTTGTTGTTGTTGTTGTTGTTGTCAGCGAGCGCGCATGCAGCTGTGGATACCTTCCTGTGCGTATCAATCAAACATCTGAGCATGTGTTACAAAGCACTGCAGAATCCAAATCTGATGCTTCGCGAACCTCGCGTAGACGGGAGCAACAGGCCCGCCTGGAGTACTCTCCAGGGTCTGACAACGAAACATCAAGCGATTGTTTTGCGGTAATTTTGTGTATCATGTACGCCTATGTTGGCTCTACAGAGTGTATTCTCTCTGTTTCTTTAGTAAGTTTTGGTGGAATAAGTCAGAATACCTTGGTTCTGTACGAGTTCTCTATTTCGCTTGTCCTATTAAGGAATTAATAATCGATGTGGTGAAAGTCAGAAAGCAAAAACAATCACTAAATAAATACCCAGGCAACTTATTATGTAAAAAGCTTACAGAGAGTCGGAGACCTCAAAAGAATCTTTTTGCATTTTACGAAGCGCTGCCCTTTCGGCCCGGACTGCCTTAGCAAACGCAAACTCCATCTAGTGCTGAAAGAGTGACAGAAAAATGCAACCCCAGCAGTATGATCCGAACCGCCTCGCTAACAAATGGTGATGAAACAAACAGCTCCATAAATCCCTCTGATTCTTCCCTCCTTGCCTCCCCGGGCTCTCTTATCCCTAAATATCCCCTGACCCACTTCAGGCTTTTGTTGAGGCCCAGTTTAGATGGTCTTGCATAAATTGTTGTCTGGAGTTGCTGGAACGGTGCCTGATCCACTGACAAAATGGGGGCGGTGGGGCTAGAGGGGAGGCGTATAAGTTTGGCACTGTTAGAAAAAATGTAGCTTTATTTTACGGGCAGATTATGTGGGTTAAATAAGGAAATGAGCAGGGAGTTTGGAGGCATTAGTTTGCATTTGTCAGAGATTTATTGTACAGTAATTGTGGAGTCAGTGTTACATTATTGTGTTGGTTGACGGACCAGAGTATGGCAAAGCTGTACAGCAGAAGGAACATTTTAAAGAAAGATATGTGTAAAAAATAAAAAATAAATTACAGAGCCGCTGCTCCTCCACATCGAGAGGGGATGGATGGATGGATGGATGGATGGATGGATGGATGGATGGATGGATGGATGGATGGATGGATGGATGGATGGATGGATGGATGGATGGACGGATGGACGGATGGATGGACGGACGGACGAACGGACATAATATCTTTTTTAACCTTCAGCAATAAAGCTTAGAGATTCTAAACAAACTTTCCCCCCCCCAGTATTCAGTTTTGTGTAAACGGAAAAAAAAAACTGGAAGTTGTTGCCAACAAAATTTCATCGGTGAAAAAAAAAGAGACCCCTCTAAGCCCCACAATGTGCCTCAGGCTGACCTTTATCTAGTCTATGTGGTTTTTTTTTTATTTGCACTACGCGGGTCAAAGTTTCTATTTCGTATTCTACCCCTGTGCTGCTTCACATTTGAGTTCCAGGAATGAGAAGCAGGGAAAAGATTTTAAAAAGGAAGGGGGTTAAAGAGAAAAAAAAAAAAAAAAAGTGTGCATGGAGACATTCTGTCTGTGCAGACGCAGCCTTTTGACGTGTCTTTCACAGCCCGCATGAAACGACGGGATGAGCACATATTTAGAGCGAATTCAATGAAATCTACAGACTCGTACGAGCCGGCCAGATGGTGCCGGGAAGATTTTTCTTCTTCTGCCTGAAGGATCCAGACAGAGTGGCCTTTTACAGCGCTGCAATAAAGAATGCTGGCCTCCTCCAGCTATTCATTATCTTAAGTGTGTCTGCAGCAGACTGTGAGCAGGGAGCATTCGGACGCACAAGCGAAAGGACTGCTGAAACAAGCTTCTGAAAGGAGAGAATCTCGGCGGACGCTGTTAATTAAGCAGAGGACGTGATGGCTCTGACTGAGAGGGCTGACATGTTCGTCCTGTCAGCTTGTTGTTCGACGATGTTTGACTCGCTGCTCTAAAAGGATAATGCATTGCTTAAAAAAAAAAAAAAAAAAAAAAAGCCCGCAGCCTTCCTGTTAAGGTCTACTGAAAATGTCTGTGCAGTTTGTAAGTTTATAAGCTGAAAACTATGCAAGGATTATGAGACAAAAACAAAAAAACTAAAAAGATTTTTGTAGGGTACATTGAATAAAAGTCAGCATCCTGAACTTGTGGCTGGAATGAATTAATATTTTCGCGGATGGTGATCAGCTGCTGCATTAGGCTTTAATATTCAGTCATATTTAACCAACACTTAGTCATAATGTACTATAAAAACAGGGTTTCTTAAACTACTCCGAGACAAAATACCTTCCTTCATTATCCATTGATTGAACCTTGCCGACGTAAAACAACTATTGCTGCGTAAAAGTGAGACTGTTTGTACAAGAGTGGGCCAAGTTAACCAAGCCAACAGCAAGTGGTGCACTTTTGATCATCTAAAATACAAAAATAGGCAAATTCACACCAGCTGCTTTTATCCCGCTTTAATCAAACTCCGGTTCGTTTGGGGAGGTGTGAATGCGCAATTAAACGAACCGGAAAAGAGAGAAGTCTGGTCCGCCCAAAAAACCTTCGTGTTGGTTCTGTGTAAGCGACACGGACGCGTGTGTGGATGCAAGCGGACCAGAAGCTGCACCCAAAGCAGGAAGCGAACTATAATGTAGGGAATGCTGGGTAAGAGTCTCACACTGTCGAAGAGAAATGGGTCGTGGTCCTTCACCAGAGACAGGAGAAATCCTAAAATGGCTCAAATCTGACACTACTCCGTTTCATTTTGCAAAGTTTTGGTCCCCGGCGTAACCAAGACAACCGGATTAACGGACATAAGTACAGCCTGAGTGTTCATTCATCCTTAGAGATTATTTCTCCTAACTTGAGTGTTTTCTCATATGCGACCATTACTAGAGCGACCCTGACCCAGCAGCTGAGTTGGGAATGTGGAACGGCGAGAACCCATCGTAGTTCCTAATATCACGATCGGTAGATTGATTTTATCAGTAGGAATTTCTGTTTCTAGTAATCATGTGCAGCACACACCTGAATGACACAAGCATGTTATTGCTTGAAATAATCCCCTCGTCGTTCAACCAGGGAACTAGTTCTCCACGGCCTCCACAGTAAAGCGTCTGTTATCTTCCTTAAATCGCTGCAGGTTGTTCCTGTATACAAAGCGAGTGTTTACTTTTTCAGAGGTAAGAAAAGATCGAGCTTACAAGTTTCATCTTCCTCGTATATTGAGCTCATAAAAGAAATATATGAGCACAAGGGAAGCAAGCAAAATGTGGCGATGCGACAAGGAGCCAACTGCAACTGAAGTTACACTATTTGTCTCACAGCATCAACTAACTATATAAAATCTAGGCACAGCTCAAGAAATACTGAAAATGAATGCGTTTTTTTAAATGATTGTTATTTAACTGTTTCAATCTGCGTTTTGAGCTTTGAGTCGGTTTTATAAACCGGCTTGTTTGGTTTTTTTTTTTTTTTTTCTTTGTTTTAGCAAATACAGTCATATCAAATGAATTGAACATTGCCTTTATTTAGATAATTCAAGTTAAATGAGGCAGATTAATTTACACAAAGGCTGATGCTTTCAAGTTTTAGAGCCTTGGCTAGATATTCAACATTTTCAGGCATTTATCTTTTTTTATTGGCACATTAATGTGATTGGGGATGTAATATGAGTCAAGAAATTATGTTCTTCTTCTTCTTCTTCTTCTTCTTCTCCTTTCTGAAACACTGACTTCGTTACATTTTTAGCATTCCACAAACATCCACCGTTTCCATAAGAGCGTGGCGTCAGGCTTCTTGTCTAATTGGTTTTAAAATATCCAGCTTGCTGGCTTTGGGTGGATTACTTTACTTTTCTTGAACGCTAATTATGATTGGTGCCAAACAAGTCATTTGAGCAGCCATGTTGGATCCCAAAAGCAGAAAGCGCCGCCATTGTCGAGTTTGAATCAATCACCGTGCCATTTCCTTTCCAATCAAAGCAAACAAAGAGCCAATTTGGAAACATAATAGAAAGGCAGATAAAAGGTGATATTTTGGTGGAAGCTAAAATAATTTTTTCCTGTGATATCATTTTTTTTTTTTTCCTCCCGTTTCTGCGACGGCACAGGAGGTTAGAGGAAGGAAAACGCAATCAGAATTAGAAAAGGCAAATCTGCTTTAAGTCACATTTCCCATTCAGCCTCCACTTGTAAGAAGCCGGTCATGCTTTCAGCAACACAAAGACAAGAAAATTCAAAAGACAGCTCCTTATCTTTCCAGTTCCGCAACAATGAAAACCCAATATATTTTATTACTTACAGGAATTGTAATTAATGTCTGCTTTCTAAAAAAAAAAAAAAAAAAAAAAAAGAGAGAGAGAGAGACGACAATCGCTCGGGTTTTATCTCCAACTGGAGCTCGACGCATTGAAGCCGTGGAGGAAAAATAGCGAGGACTCCGAGATGACAGAGCGTTATATCTCATTTCTGAGTAAGGAAAAAAGTGGAGCCGGCTGCAGCCGGCGCTCCAGACTTTCTTTATGGTGAACGGCCTGACGCTGCATCTCGGCCTGCCTCGTTCTGCTTCACTTCACTCACTTTGCAGATGAGGTTGGCAGTGGCAGCCTGCTCCATATTTCAGACTAATTTACAGCCTCTGCAGAGCAGCGTGCATTAGGAAGATAAGCCACGTCAACGGTTGCCATGCGGCAACCACTGGCCACGAGGCCCGGCAACGGTGCAGGACACGAGGAAGCAAATACCTGTGCATTCAGTGGAAACCGAAATTTATCAAACCTGAAGAACTTTGGGTTCCTCTTTAAAGGTTTAGCTGTTCAAGTGCTTTTTGTGGTTAGTTATAGTTAATTGGTTAAAAACAATGCAAAAACATACAATCTTACCAAGTACTTCTTGTGTGTTTTCTAGTGTAAATATCCCAGTACACTGGAATTAATACAAAACTAGCATTGAAATAACTTATCACCCAGATACAGCAGCTTGTTCTAAGTAAATGATTGCTTGATATTAATGAAAAAGTGCTTAATGAATTGGCAAATTATTTCACTTTTACCATAGAGAAATTGTCCTGCAGTAAGTTATCTGCCAGTGGAACTACTTTTTCATAATATTAAGAAATTACTTACTTAAAACAAGCTCTGATGTCTGGCTGAAAGGAAACTTGCGCTAGAAATTAGACTAAAATAGTTGGTACGATTTTGTTCTTTTGTAGTGAAACTGAAAAAGCATAAATCATTTTGTTGAGCCTAAGAAAATGGATGGTAAAGGACAGAGCAATGACTTAACTGACCTTTCTGTCTAAAACAGGCGGATTGCCCCGGTAACCATCGGCACAGGAGCCCGACGTTTCTCTCAGCAATCAGTTGTGTACGAGCCTCTTTTCCTTTTTTCCTCCATCCTTTTTTTTTTTTTTTTTTTTTTTTTTTTTTTGCGCCCCCCTGATGACGGAAGGGGAGGTGTATAGCCAACAGGACGCAGCCACAGCTTTGCCTGTAGCGCTGACCTCCTCTGATGACAGCCATATGTTTCTGCATTAAATATTTATGGCTGTGGGAAGATCTGACAGAAATGCAGTGTGGTCCAACCGGCCTGGGTCGATCAAACCTCACACTTCGATGGGGCTTCATGTCAACAGCCTGAATTTATGCGATTAATCTAAAAAGTTTTAACGGGGTTAATATTGTATAGTGGAGAATGACAGCTCAGAAAGTTAAACCCGGCGATTAAGAACAGATTAATCTGATTACATTATCTAATTAGCGTTGGCATTTTTGCCTTTGTTTGTGTGTTTTGTCACATTGCAACCTGTGTTTCAATGTTTTCTTGTCAACTAAACCTCCAAATGTAAATTTCCTTTGTTTTAAAAAAGAAGAGCTACACCTCGTTAGCCACATTGCTAGCCTATGTGAAACAACACTTATCAGTAAGCGATGACGCAAGGAAGTACATCTATTGTGTATTCAGAAGCACTCTTGCTCATATTGAAGAATCACGACGACCTGCATCAATTCTTTTAATGCCTCTGTAGCTCTGACTGAAGGGCGACGCGTGGAGCATGTTCCCGAGGTTCCTCGTCAGAGAGCGCCTGCTCGCACGCGCACCGGGGGAGACGGGACGCCGGCTTGTCGAGCTGAAGTGCTCCTTCTCCTCTAGCTGTGTGGTAATTGCTCCACAAATCACAATGACTTCCCGGAGAAGTGGGAAAGACAGCAGCCCTTGCCGCCGCTCTCCATTTAGTGGAAGGTTGCTATGGTCACAGATGCATTTTGTTTTTTGCCTCCCGCCCTCCTGGCCGTCGTCGCAGAAAATGTAATTTTCCTAATTTGGAGAAGTGACTCAACACGCTAACTTAATTCTATTGCATCAGAACATCCTGAAGCTAAAGGAAAAACTTTTTATTGGCGTTCCCCTTCCTCGCAGTTTTACTTCCATCCTAATATGCGGTTGACAGTCATTAGCGTGTGGGTATGCTTCTAGTGCTCAGAGCTTCAGGTGAGCTGCCATGTGGCTTCTATGAAAGACAGGCTTTCTTCAGGTGACTCTGTGCGTCGACCCTCTGCCAGGGTGACCACCAGCGTTTTGATCACTTCCCTGGCCCGACACCGTGCAATATTTTCAGTAGCTGTGTTCAATTCAGACTCGAGCTGTACGCCCACGTCACGGCGTTCAATAATTCACCGCTTGCATGTTCTGACACTGTGCAACCCGCGGCTTGGATGTAACCCGACTGCTCATAATATATGTAAGTTGGCAGCAGGTTGTCGCCTTGAATCTCAAGCAATGCAGTAATGTTTAGATAAAGGACAGTACGAACCAATTATTTGCAGATACGGCTGCCTCTGTCTTGGCAAAGGTTGGTAACATAATCAACCCTGCAGCAGCAGCAGCAGCACCAGGAGTGAGGTGGTTATAGGCAAAATGGGTTCCATTTTCCACCTTGAATGTTCAATATCGTCACCTTCCTAAAACAATGCCCTAAGTCCTTTTATTTCCGAAAGTGATTTTTTTTTTTTTTTTTTTTTTCATCTTTTGGTAATAAAAAAGTTTTTTTTTTTTTTGTTCCATCACTGAGGTTCATGTATTTGATAACGCTATGGAGAAATCATTACTGTCCTTGGTGAGTTGAACGACTTCAATCAGCATACGAAAGAAGAAAAGCCTGACCTACTGAGAGGCAGCAATATATAAATTTCGGTAAGAAGCAAATTTTACCTCTTTTCTGTATGTTAAAGCTGTCTATTTACATTTCTTTTGTTGTTTTTTTTTATTCACAGAAAACGCTACATTTTCTGCAATACATTTGCCAGCTGCTGTTTAAAAGAGGCGGCGTTATGTATTTTTCACCTCATAGAATCATTTTACAGCAAAATCAAGTCACTATGTTTCATTCAGTCATTATAAAAATACGATATACCAAACATAACTAAATTTCACTTTATAATTTACCGCCTTGAAACTGGGCCTCTGTCTCTTTAAGAAAGTCTTTCCCTCAAGTCAGTAGAAACGTAGACGCCGTTCGCAGCCTCAGGAGAGGCCAAGCACAGAAATAAGTAGATGCAGCATTGTGCAAGTCCACGACTTTTATACGCTTCTGCTTCAGGATAGAGAACATTACGACTAGATTCTATTATGCGAGCATGTAAATTCCTCCAGGTTGAGGCCCGTATCACCTCGCCGCATTTTCCCGAAAGCGTGCGGTTAGAGGTTTCATTGGCCCTCTGTACCAGCTTTTATTGGAGCCGAGCACTGCCTTTCAAATTAGATGGAAAAGAGATAGCTGTTTTGCCTAATGCCATGCACTGATCAGTCTTTATCGAGCGTGACATTGAGAGCCACGCTGGCATGCTCCTGCATCTGAACCGCAGCCAGTAAAACCAATCAGAGCACGGAGAGAGACCCTCCGGCCACCGAGAAGCGGTGGGAGGAGGAGAGGAGACTGGAAAGAGAAAGTCGGGACGAGAGAACACAGGGAAGAAGTCTTTAAGTCAAACTTCGGGACGCATCTTCAAGGACACTTGGAGAGTACTTCTGAAGCCTTGTTTAGAGCAACTCTTTTAATCTCACTCTCTTCAATCGCAACACTGATGGAGGAAGGAGATATATGTGGAATAGCATTTTTTTTTAAAGAATGGCGTAGCAATGTTTGTGAAATGGCGCTATTCTGAGTGAGTTAACGAGCAAGCAACAGTTTTGGACCGCAGCGGGAGACGGGAACATGCTTCCTACCCTTGGCTCACCGCTGTTCTCTGTCCTTCAAATAGAGCTGGTATCCAAGGATCCCCGCGTGGAGGGTTTGCCGAACGAACTTTTATCTCAGGCGGGGGAGACAATCGCACAACTTTCCAACTGGCCTTTATACTTTGCAAAGGGCATGCTGCGTTCTTCTTTATTGCTTTCTTTCATCCCTCATTTCTTTCTCTCCTTTCCAGTCGTTCGGCTTCTATGCGCCGCGGATCTGGAACAGGCGTCCCAGAAAACTGCACATCAGCCTGAACACCGAGCTCCTTTAAGTCAAGGCTGAAAACCCACCTGTTTAAAGCCGCTTTAGATTGGTAGTAAACAGGACACCATGTGTATTTGCCTGAGTATTTTTGACGACGGCGTTTCTCGAAATGCGAAGTTTATTGTGTGTTTCACAATTGACGACTGTGATGTTTTGGTCAGTCTTTATTGGTCGGGTTCTGCACAAGGCGGACTTCACAAACGTGACAGAACACCTGTCACGAACACGAGGGAGTCTTCATATATGTTTACCACCGTTGTCATGAAGCGTCACTCGGTAAATGACGACGGCGTTGTTGTAAAGCCGCATTGAAACCCGTCTTTAAAAGTCCATTAAAATGGGCAATTCTGCATGAAAAGTGTCGTTATTTATCGAACGTCGTGGCAACAGTCATAAACATTCACAAAGAGTCATTCATCTTCATGACAGGTGTTATATCAGTCTCATGCACACCCCGACAAATAACGTGTGACCAATGTTTTTATGATATGATGCACTTTGGATTGCCGTGTTGATGTAATGTGCTATCCAAATAAACTTGGCTTTCTTGCTTTTTTTCCTTTCTTCCACCGTTCTACTACTTTTTGCCATCTGTCACATAAAAAAAACAACAACAAAAAAAAAAAACTGAGTAGTTCCTGAAACTGTATTTTGCATTCCTGTCTTTCAGTTTTACTCTAATTGCAGTAAAAAGAAAGTTCAGGCCACCTTCACAGCTAAGTGATTGTTGACATCAGCCACATCTCCCTGATCCCTGCAGGAAACCAACGAACTTCCTGGGATTTGTTGATCGTCGTTCTGCGATCACGAGCGCGTAGCTCGACTTTTAAAGATTTGCCCGTTCTTTGTGGATCAGTGCCGTTTCTGCTCTCTGACCCGGTGTCCTTGCCGGACTGCTCTGTTTGTTTCGAGCCTGCGGCTCGCTCGCTCGCTCGCTCGCTCCGCTTCTTCCTCCGTCCGCCTCACAGGTTTGGGTTTTGTTTGTCCCACTCTTGGCAAGCCGTGGGTGTCGAGTTGTTATTCTGTTCGCGTCCTGGCTCTGAAGCTGCCCAAAAACACACTCTCTTCAAGGCCTCTGGGCTCTTTTTAAGCCGGTTTTCTGCCGGCCCACATGGTTGGGAGCTTAGCTAAGTCAGGTTTTTTTTTTTTGTTTGTTTGTTTGTGTGTTTGCTTTGCTAAGGGTGTCTCTCCGGCCTCGGTCTGTTCAAGATTCCCTCTGCAAAAAGTCAATAACCTAAGAATTTCACTGACCTTTCCTTTTGTTGAGGAGAAAAACCAACTTTCTGCAAAAACTCAAGTCTGGGTCAAACTTTCTTTTTCAGTACTTTACAGAGCAAAAAATGCGAGAGTGAACTTCTTCAAACCGAATTAGGAAATGCTCTATGTCTCTTTGATGTTGTAAGACATTACTGTGGATTTTGCACAGCCTTGTGGCTTATAGAGTCTTATTTCCGCTCTATGTCAATTGGGGCTTTGCAAATAGCAAAGTGGGCAAAGTCAAAACGGATCGTTTCCTGAGTAAAAGCAAAACGATTTAATTCATTAAAAGAAACTCACCCAACCAGAGCCAACGTGGATCTATGTGAAAAGATAATGCTCCTGTAATTGAATAACTGGTTGAGCCACCCTTGATGGGCGACAGCTTTCAAAGGGTCCTGCGATCGCTGTGAATAATTTTTTTTTTTTTTGCCTGCATCTCAGTCAGGACAGTCGATTGCGTCAGGACAATGCAGTTCACCCGAACACCTGAAACTCTCCTTTGGGCTTTTCTGAATAAGGTAGGTAAGGTAAAGTCGTTTTATTCATACAGCACATTTTCCGCAACGACAAAACTCAAAGTGCTTTACATGAATTAGAAGGAAATGCAAACAAAATAAGCCAAAGGAAAGAGCAAAAGAAGAAGAAGAAAAAAAACCACATATTAGTTCCCCATGTTTAAGAATAAGTGGTCTGTAATGTATGAACCAGCAGGGGGCGTTTCTCTGGATTCTTGGTCTGATGATGCTGATCTAAAGTAGTGAGGTGAGTTCCTCTGGACTCTTCAGTTTGTTCTAATTCCTTTTCTGGGCCGCAAGATAATTCTAGGTGTTCCATGATCTGTAAGGCTGCATCGACTGCAGCCAACCAGAACTGCAATCGCAGTAACTCTGCAGCGTTTGACTGTCAGTAAGAGGTTTTCTTTTTTGAAACGCTGCGTCAGCTTTACAGCAGATGTGATTGCGCACGCACCTTCCAAAAGGTTCTACTTGTGTCCTGCAAGTCAACAAAGTATTTCCCCGCAAGTCTCGGGGATCACAAAGTTTGTTTTTGGCAAATGGGAAATGTGTTATTTCATGTCCTCTCAGTTTCTTTTAAATCTTTAAACTCTGCTGTGTCTTGGGCCAGCCTACTCCATGAACGCTGTCCCTAACCGAGCTTAATGAGGCCTGTGGTGCTGCAGAGGCTTTTTGTTGTTATTTTTCCCTGACGTCCTGGACGAGTCGTTTTTGTTTTCAGGGCATAATTAGCCCTTGGACTTCCCTCTGCTGGGGAAAGTCCAGGTTATTTTTTGATTCTGCATGTTTTTTTCCACTTCTCCGTTTCAGACTACTGTGCACATAAAAGCTTTCTGACAAAATGTGAAAAAAGCCAACAGAGTTTAGATAATTGCACAAAGCCCTGGTTGCCTGTCAGGATTCGGCAATAAAATCTGGGACTTCTTCGTTTAAATGAATAAATGAAAACATTGTCTAAGCGTCTGAAGTCGTCCGCCTGGTCCCTCCAGGACGTGCGCGGAGGGAGTGAGGAATGGACCTCCCACTGCGTACGACTCTCCTGATTCATAACTGCTGTTGCCGTGACCTTTTCGGTGACGCGTAATTGCCTCCTCGACGACGTCAAGAACGTCGTTTCGAGTCAGGAGGACTTAACAAGGGTAGGACAGAGCGAGCCGTGTTGCAGGAAGCACCAACATAAATTTTGAGAAGGGGTGAAAAGTTGAACTTCTGAACAGGTTTAAGTGAGCGATCCTTCTCCTTCAGCACTAACGAGGTCCAGGAGAGCATTTTATTGGCGCTTAGATCATGGCTACGTCGATAGCTGGTAATCCTCCTTTAATGAATGAAGTAGATTATTTAAACACTGAACAAATGAGATGTTGTATTCCTGCTGACGGAGGGAGAGTTTAGTCGCATAACGAGAAAACTCACTATCGTTTTGTCTGATTCACAAGCAGGACCATCCACAGTTGTCAGCACTCCAATGTGAAAATTTCTTGATTTTATTTATTTCTTCATTTTTTTCAGCAACACCAAAAATAAATGAAAAAAAAAAAAAAGTTGGGAGAAATTCAACCCTCCGAGTCCATTTACTCAGAGGGAATGAAATCCCGCGGTATGAATAAATAAATGTTTATCACAATCAAAGACCTCAGAGGAACTTTCAATTATTCACAACCGTCTGTTTGCTGACGAATGTGACGCGACGCGGCGGCCCGTGATTCAAAACGGGAAGGACAAGAGAACATGGCGCAACATGGCGACGATTTAAACAAGTACAGTTTGAAAAAAAAAAACAAACCTGTTTTTTAAAAAAATAAAAAGTCACTGCAGCTTTAAACAGCGTTTCCACCCTCAGGCCTTCATCCTTCATTTGTATTTGATGCCAAAATCTCTTTTAAATTAATGAAATAAAGTTGACCAGGCGAGGAGCTAAAATATGCATCACACATTTTTTTTATTTTTTTTATTGTTTGGCCTTAAGTTGTTGCGCTTCATTTATTGATGTTTTGCCTCCTTGAGCAGCAACAAACTTTTTCCTAAAGCGGCTAAGAATTTAAACGTGATCCATATTCTTTGGAAGTTTTCACTTCCTTGAAACAAATCATTTCTCCTGAGGCCCAAATGTCTGTGCAAAGTTTTGGACTTGTGGCTCTGCATTATAATGCCGAGTCCATTACCTCAGTGGCTCCTCATTCAGTCAAGACTTCGTGGATCAGCTTATCAGAAGACGTGTGTACAAAGTGCTGTCAAGTCCTCCTGCTTGGAGCAGAATGGGTTTGGCTCCCGCATTCTTGAATTCTCAGAGGAAACTTTAAGAGTTCGGTGTAAGCAAATCCTTCTCCAGAACGCCACTTATTGACTTATTATTAAAATTATTACAATAATTATTGAATACGGGGTCCTAGAGAACAAAGACGCCATGGTGGTTTCGCATGATCCGCCTTTGCTTGTTGGGTTTAGAACGATTTGAAGGCCTTTTTTGGCCAGTAAAAAAGCAGCTTAGTTTTGAAAACGGTAATATAAAAAAAAAAAAGAAAGAAAACAAAAGTCATGACTGTAAAGCAGGAACAGCTTCTAAGATGCCGGTATTCTCACGCAGCGGTGGGGGGTGAACATTTGGAGGTAACAGACAGCCGCTCACAGGATCAAGCAAACTTCAAAAGACCTTCAGGAAAACGTAAGACTAAAAAGCAGAAGTGCTGCGCTCCGTTTCCCCTCGAGGAATCTTAAATCCTCGGGAAAGGTATTCGAAGAAAAGCTTTTCCTGAAATCACAAATGCATTTCTAAACATGCCAGGCACCTGATCTCACAGCGGGGGGCCGGAGGGGGGGTCCGGGGGGGACCCGAACAGGCGACCTGTCTGTCACAGGGGGGAAGCGGGTCTCGTTTGGCAGAAGAAGTTAACAATGAAAGGACTGTGCCCGTCAAAAGTTTAAAAAGTATGTCTTGATTATGTGCTGCATAAATTTTTCACTGTGAGGAGAAGGAGAAACGAGCGAAAGCAATGAAAACTTAATTAATGTGTCATTGTAGTCAGGTTTAAATGAGGGTTAATTCTTTTTAAAAGCAGTGTTCATGAGGGTAAAAGGGTGAAAGCAACGCGTTCATGCTTCAGTCATATTCAATAAATTGAGACATGCGTTCAGATGAGGCCCATTTGTCGCATTAAAGTACCTTTGGAAAATAAACATTAAACAATGAAACATACTTTTCATTAAATTATTACATATATTCTAATGGGCTGGTGTTATGTGTTCATTTTAAATGTCTATTTGAGAGTCTAGTTTTAAGCCTGTCATGACAATCAATAAATCAATGAATCACACGATAAATTACAACAAACTCAATCATATCGATTGGCATGATTTATTGTTTTTGAATCGTAAAAGTCTTCTGTCTGGTGCTTTGGTCTCATCTGGACCTTTTTGTTGAAGGACAATTTGTTTACAGAGACTAATTCATAATTTATTCTGTATTGTTAAAAATGTCTTCCAGTGTTTCACTGTTCATTAGAGTTGAAAGTTTATTGATCTTTTAGAATGTATTCTTGCGCTATTTTGCCGTTACCATTATAACAATGCAAAATGGTCCCAAAACAACAATATTATCGTTTATCACAATGGAACGATTCATCGTGCAGCAAAAACTTGCTATCGCGACAGTTCACAGAAATACAGGGTTTTATGCATTTATCTGTTATAGATTGCAATCAATCCATAATCAATGCGTTTGACTTACATGACAGTCTTCTTGAGGTAAATGGTGTTTTAAATGATATACATATTCACTGAATGGATCTGTGTAAATGCAATGTGATGTAATGTCGGGATCAAGTCGAGCACGGCTGAACGTTTTTGGGATATTATCCAAACAGCATCGCTGTGACCTGCTGAGCTACGCATTCAGGAAAGTCGCTTCAACAATTAATCGCGGTAACTATTGCGCAGACAAAAAAAAAAAAAATGTTCTCAAATAAACAAGATGCTGACAAATCAATGAGCAGACAGATGCGAACGTTTACGTTCAGGTTGGTAGACCTCCGTTTGGCTCTGATCTCTGTCGTGTGTTTGCCCGGCAACGCACCCGATGCGGTTTCTTTCTCCGCCATTTACCTTCCAAACCGTTGTTGATAAATTTACTGAGTCATAAATACTTGCGGATTTGACATCACCTCACTTTGACCACAGACCGATATACACACAGTTCCTCAGAGTGAAATATGCTGATTTTCTCTCAGTTGTGTCTTGTTCCTTCCTGTTTTCGAGAGCATTTGCAGAGAGGAAACTGAAATGCGACCGCGCTCAGTCTGAGCCGCAAGTCACAAGCAATAATGCGGTTCTTCTCAACCACGGCGCGCCGGTTCTGTCAAATCAAACTAGGCCGACAGATAAAACTTACTTATCTGGAAGGAAGCCTCAGTCATGCCCTTTGGCATGGTGTAAATCTCAAGCGCGCACTGTTTCGCCCCCCATCGGCCCCCCGTTTGTCTGCGGTCACCTGCGTCCCGGGATGCTCCTGTGAGGCAGAGTCTGCTCCCTGCCGGGCATCAGCGCCAGCCGCCATCAGCCGTTTGCTTCTCTTTAACATTTCATAAGAAATGTGACGTGCAGGAGCCGCTGCTGACGCCGGCAGGCAATTTGTGTTTGCGGGAGACTGTTGCATCGGCGTCTATAAGAGTGTGTGTCGGCGCGGGGTGAGGGCTGTGCGTGGCGCACGCCTCCGTCATCCCCTCTTCCACTAATGCGATGAGTTCCCGGGCCCATCGGGCCGCGGCCAGAAAGACCGCAGTGCTGCATCAGGCCCCCCCCTCATTGTTCTCTTTACTGCCTCTCCACCCTCAGCTTGGTAACAACGCGAGTTTATAATCTTATTTGGAGCTGCTGTGAAGTCCTGGCAAAGAAATAAAATAAAAAATGAAACGTAAAAAAAAAAGTACAGCTCATGAAGTTGTGCATTATTGTGCAAATAATTGGCCATCTTTTTGCGGTCAAATAATGTTTTTGTAAAGCATAAACATTTAACTTATAAGGCCCTTGTGTTTGTTTGGTTGTTTTTTCATCCCAGGTTCTTATGTGTCATCTTTGGATCTGCGCTGATGCACTTTGAGTTCAGTCTTGTTTAATGGTTGTGTGTAAAAAAAAAAAAAACACAACTTAAATTGTTGAGCGGTAAAACTTAATTAAATTAATTACGTTTAATGGAGGCTTTCTGGCTAAATGGATGCACCCATCACACTTTACTATCAACGATGAGAGAGACTAGGGAGGGAAGACAGCTGCGTCGAGCTAAACTGGTGCACCAGATAATTTAAGTGTTTCAGGATTTATTTATCTGAAAGCAAACAGAGGCCACTTGTTTAGCTTAAAAAATCCAATCCAATTAAATAATACAGATATGATCTTTACTGGGTTTGTTTTTTTTTTTTTTTTTACCTTTGACCTTTTCTAGAATTGGTATTTGGAGGTTGAAAAAAAAAAAAAAGACGTTCGTGAATTCCTGCGATTTTCAGATTTTGATGCTCGTTTAAAAAGAAACGCAAAAGTCTAACAAATAAAACCTTTGTATACTTGTGTAGTTGTCACTTTCGCAACAAGGCGTTGCGCTTGCCTTCCTGGTTTTCTTTCAACGTGCTCCATTTATTCGGGTCTCCTTTTCTGTCTAATCCCGGTTCATTTCCCCGCCAAGCAAAAACGAATGTGTCATTCTCCTACCTTAACGGGCTGAAAAAACGACCTAACGGGCGTGATGTTCTTCGAAAATGGCAGCGCCGAGCGGGGATTCTTCCGTCTGTGTTCCCGCGGTGACTCATCAGGGAGTTGGATGACACTTCAGCCAGCAGACGTCAAACTCGCCCCTCAACGAGGACCACCGCAGCAGAGCGACGGGCGTTTTAAGCCGTGAAAAGCAGAAAATAACTTGGATTCGAGACTCGTGCGTGTGCAGATGAATGTGCCTTCGCCTGTGTGGGCGAGTCTGTGTGGGCACGGTCACAGACATAATGAAAGTTTTGGGAGACGTGACGCCGACGACGCCTTGACGCGTTGACAGCCGGCACATTGAGCACATCTGACATGAATTCAGTCGCAAGACAGCGTCTCTTGTCTCCGAGTTGCAAACAGATGTCTGTCATCCCCTTCCGAGTGGCAGCTCCCGGAAGCCCTATTTTGGGAACGTGAATTTTCCTTTTTCACCTTTGTTTGGGTTTTAACTTTCTCCAGAGGTGCTTAAAAATGGAAATAGGGGAGCCGCAGGGCGGTCTATTTGAGAAGATGGAAATTTGTCGTCTTCTCGTTTCGCATGACACCTTCGAGCGTTTCTGTGACTTGGGAAGAAATATGCTTAAATGACTGTTTTCATGAATATGCATCTCCACAAAGCAAGCAGGACACCGTTATGCAAAAGTATTGAAATGTTTGAAAAAATAACAAGCATATAAAATGCATTTTTGTTGGTCTGTAACATAACAGTTTCCTGTTCGCTGATAAAATAACAACAAAAGTCACTAAAAGTGCCAGTAAATCAAAGCCGTTATGACAGAATGAGCATTCATTTCCTCCTGCTGCCATAATTCTCAGTAAAATAGTTCTACATAAGAACTGGAGGGCGTTTCAGGGCAGAGTTAAGTTTCAGTGTTCTGCTCAGACGCTGAAGTGAAATCAGGTCAGACACTTAGCCGTGTTTGTCCTTATAACACAGATTGGTGATACGTCGGCATCTTTGCCCCGGGCCGTTAACGGATCGGCTGTCGACCCTCAAGTTTCACTTATAATCTCCTCCCCGTAGACTTGATGAGATTTAAGACCTTCCTAAAAAAAAAAAAAAAAAAAAAAAAACACGAACAGCAGCTCTGCAGGGAATTAGAAAAGAAAGTTCTGGGGGGGAAAAGAAGAATATGCGTCGCTGCAAAAATAGCTTTTTACTCAGACAGGGATTAAAGTCCATGAAAACCTTTGCCTTTGGATGTTGGGAAGGAACCGTTTAGATACAAATTATCTTTTTTTTTTATTTATTTATTTTGTTGCTAGGGTTTATTTGAGTTGTCAGTCATCCTCTTAATCTCTGCTCCGCTGTTTACGATCTGGCAACAAACTCGGATAGTTTGCGGTAGCCTCACAAATGAACTGGAATTTTTTTTTTTCACTTTCATATCTTGCATATAAATCAGAAAAAGTTTCTCTGAACTGAACGTTTTAATCTAGTCGTACCGGGTTCTGATAACTTATCTCACGAACAAACGTATTCACTCGGGATCTTACGCACGTTTTAAACGTTCCAGATCTCTAGTTTTTGTCCTAGTCAATGATGATCCAGCATACTTTCTTCTTGCATTGCTGTTGGCACATACAAATATGGCGTCTTGCGTGAAGAGATTTTCACTCTTCACGTTGGAAAATCTCCAAAGTGGGACGATGCAGGTCACTATGTCCCTGACAAACGACTTTCATCAACCTCTGTCAGTGAGCTCAGTAAGTCGGCTGCTGCACGACCAACAAAGCCTCTTTGCTGGATCAAGCTGCCTCCAGGTTCCCATCCAGAAGCTACTTTTTAGCTTCCGTGACCTTTAAGCCACACTGCTGAACGTCTTCGCTTTGTCCTCTCGGTCGCCCACATGAACTTTGTTTTGTGGGTTTCTTTTTGTCCCTCCTCACTGAGGCCCCTTTTGCTTACACAGCTTCATTACCCCCCGCCCCCCATTCCCTCCTATTTTTGTGAGTTTTGGCAGTTTTTCTGCTTTTTATTATGTATATTCCTGTGATTTATGTTTGTGTTTATTTTTGTGCTTAGTCTGGTCCTGTTTAGTTATGATTTCCTCTCTGGTGTTTGTTCGGCCTCCCTCCCTCCCTCCGTCCCCTCCAGCTTTCTGCAACGCAGCTGCTTCGACTCTTCAGCTGCAATCGGTCTCGGCTGTTCTTAGTCCACCTCCTGATTCACTCAGTCCCACATCAGATCCGTCTGCTCTGATCTGATGCGAGCTGGTGCTTGTGTGGCATCGGTCACAATCTGTTGTTCCCGGCGTTTTCCTGGTGCCGCCGCCCTGCTCGAATTTTGTTGCCACACTAGGAGATCGACTGCATTTCATCGTTTCATCGTTTTTTTTTCCATACATTCGATCAAGGGTGCCATACATTTGCATCTTTGCAGCACAACCACAGTTTTTCTGGCTCTTTTTCATCGATTCAACACCGTACTTGTGTTGATGTGACCTTCTATAAGAGTGTGATTTTTATCCCCGTCCCATAGGAATCCAAGAAATGTCATCGTGATAAATTTCTGAGCTTCTCTCCGTATTACAAGCAGCAGCATGGCGCAAGTAAATCAGTCGAGTTCACGTTGTCTTGTCACACCGTCCTCCGCACGGCCGGCCACGTTTGGCCGCTGCAGGCCGACAACAAATGAAAACAATAACCATAAGCGTATGACATGAGAAGAAAAAAAAAAAAAAAAAAAGATCGCTGTTCCAATCGCTTTGAACGCCTTTTAATCATCTGAAGAAGTAAGGGGCCCGGTCAGGCGCGTGCACATCCGATGGAGACGGTAAAAAGCAATGAGATGTGCAGATAAACGTAATGGACTCTATGCCAGGGAACTGAAGAAAAGGGCATTTCAACACTTAGCATTGTGGTTTCGGTCCTAGAAATTCACCGTAACGAAGTAACAGCATCATGAAACCAGCAGACCCATAAGTGATGTTTTGATCAAACCAAATAAGAGCAAAAGAAAAAAAAAAAAAAGACACAACAAAGTGCCTATTTTTTTGTTTTTTATTCTGCTTTAAAGTGGGACGGATTGATCCTTGTGTCGAACTGTCGATCCTTCGCTAAATTGTTCATTTCAATCTGAGTTCTTACGTTGTTCTGGAAACGCTCCAACCCGCATTATTCCATGAAGAGAAGCTCATTGCCTCCTAACCGAATCGATGCTAGTTACGGTGGAGCTGCAGTTCGCCATGCAACATGCATCATCCTGAGCACGTCTCTTTTTAAGATGTACATTAAATCAGAAAAAAAAAATTTTTTTTAATCATGCACAAAATATCTCCTGTTTAAAGGAACAGGAGATTGCAGATTAGAGTTCTTTTCCTCTTCTCTCCTCTTCGAGTTTGTCGAACGCCTTGTTGCAGCTAAATCTTCGTTTGAGATGACCTTTTCTGCCAGTGACTCACTGGCCTCTTTTCGAGCTCCCGGTGGGGTGAGTCAGCACACAATCGCTACTTGATCGCTCCAAATATCATCCCGTCATCAGAGGCGGCAGCTTTGCTGGGGCTTGATGGAGCATTTATGAGGAGGGAAAATGGTTCGTAAAAAAACTGGCGAGGAGGGCCGTTTCTCACGGGCGTCTCAACCGTCTAAACGAGGCAGATGCCTGGTGGTGACGCGCGACGCAAATGCTTGCCGGCTAACGCCAACTCAAGCCGACTGTGAAGTCCTCTGCCTATCAAAGTTTTTTCTGAAAGTTTTCGCCAGCGAATACGGACAACCGATGCGGTTTTTCATGTCGTGCTTCAAAGCCGAGCAGAAATCAGTCGGCTCCGTTCTGATTTTCCGACGCCGTGTTCCTGTTTTCAAAAGCATCCGACTTCAAATTCGATACCACGGGCATTGATCGTTGCCTTTGTTTCCACCTCCCAATCGTTCGCTCAGGTTTTCTGTGAAACTGCATTTGATCGTCTTTAATCAGCAAAGGTTCGAGCGTAACTTGATGCGCTTCGATAAGGCCTGAGCACGTCGTGATCCTGAACGGGGGCGGGGGGGGGAAGGACAAAACGGAGAGTATCAGAGAGATTCGCCGAGTCGGAACTCGGAAGGTGAAGTGAAAAGCAGCTGTCGCACGGCCCGTCGCTTAAGCCGATAAACTGATGATGTCTGAGAAGCCGAACGGCGTAGACTCACCACGGGGGCGCCGGATCAGTTACAGCGGCTGAAACCATCTCATAACTGAGCCTCATCTGCAGACACAGGAGAGGAATTATGGGAACACATGGGGGGATCCCTACATCTAATTCCTGCCTTTAACTCTTTCAGCTTTTGCGGGAATGAAATACTTTATTCAACGCTGTCACAGCTGTGTTGACGCCTCAAAAAACCCCAACTGAATGACCACAATGTCTCATGGAAAATGAATGGTCCTGTCTGGCCACGGGACGGAACGAACACTCAGCTCCGTTTGTCAATATATAAAGTCCACATTAGAACGTGGCCACCGCATTAAGCAGCATTACTCAACCGCTGCTCTGGGGCATTTCCAACTCGATCCGGAGACCGGCTTTATTTACAATCCTCAACTCTCTGCTGAATTTGGAAAATCTGCTTTTCGCTGTTGGTGCCACAGGGTTTCGCGGGGCGCACAGAAAATCAATTACTGTGGCAACCTGAAGTCAAACGGTGGCAAGTCTTTTTGGCAGGTTCCGCACCCGTTAAAACACTTTGTTTCACAAAGGCCGGGTCACGACTTGCTCCTGCATACAAGGTATTACACTTCTGCAAGAGCGTGTGCTATTTTCTCAGTGGAACAATGGAACGTTATCAAATTATTTCAGAGTAGTTTTCCAGCTAATTTACTGATCCTTTGCAAAAAGGACGTCGACGTTGATGATAATGACGTTGAGATGCTATGATGGACGTCAGCAGTGAGGAACAGGACAGGGTGCAGCTGGGGTTAAGTACGACCCCCTGGAAGGGGTCTCTTTACTTACTTTCCTGTCATTGCACTTTCAAATAAAGGCCATTAGAGCCAAAAAAAGAAAAAAAAATGAACTGGAGTATTGTACAGAGAGACTGCGATCACACTTTCTGGTACATGGTAAGGATTCAAGGTGGGGATGATGCTTTATGTGCTTTGGTTTATGTCTATTCAGCTTATGCCAAACATGTCCTTTTTTATAGTTGCCAGATAATTTGAATTTAGACTATTCTGACCAAAGAGTCTTATTTATCCTTAGAAATGAACAATCTCCTTGTATACCTATAAGCTGACATTTCCTGAAAGTTATCGGATGGTTAAATTATAGAAAATAACTAGTTGATTGTCAAAGCAGGTATGAAACTGGGTCGAATGGATTCAAGAACGGCATGAAATGTCCATTTGATGAACGACTCCATCTTGTACCTGAAAAGTTGGTCGAGATACCAAAGACAGGAGGTCGGTGACACTCCATGTGCAGCAGCTGGGACGTACACCATCATGGCAAAGAGGCAAAGCGTCGAACTGTTGTCCTGTGACTTGTTTTGGTTCTTAGGAAAGACCCGAACGGTCGGGTTCTCTGCGGGCTTCTGTTCTCTCCGTTGCAGAGCAGCATCCTTCACCTCTCCACTGCTCTCCATCAATCACTGGCTCCGAATCCGACCCGGGGCTTTTCCGGGAAACGCAGTTGTTTTTCAGCATGCAGATAGCGGAGGCAATCTCGTCAGAGTTTCTTTATCTTGGAATGAGTTACGCTGCTGAGTGTCTGAACAGCTCTCCGGAGAGTTTAGAGGCTCGTGTACAATAAAGAGAGTGATTTTATTGATTGCCCAGTGGAAATGTGGCTTCTGTAAAACTTCGTCTTCACGTCTGCTTGTCGGGTCTTCGCTGCCTAATTTGGTCCTAGTGACAGCTACTCCTAGAACATATTCGGTTTCTTCCTACAACGTTTCTCCCTGTCGGCCCTGCGCACCAGCCTTGACGCACCTCAACCTGACACCATTGTCTTTACAGTCTTCCTCCCTCGTGAGTAATCGAATTAAGTCCTTCTGATCTGATCTGAGAGGGAATTCATCAAAAATAATCTTGCGTCATGTGTAAAGTTTCTTCTCGCGATCCATATATTTGACGGTAACTGCTCTCACTGCGCTATCGAGTTACTGTTAGTACACATCTTATAGATCCATTTTGCCCTCGGAGAGGTACGCTCAGAGTGATCTCATCAAGTGAGCGTCTCCTGGACGATGCCAGCGCAGACCTGGCAACCGCCTCCACGCTGGATCTGAAAAGTGCTGCAACCTGAGACCTCGTAGGTGTCCCACGGCTCCATGACGTCACATCATCCACGACTGTGAGCTCGGGCCCTTTCCCAACCTTCCCTGACCACTCAGTTCCTCCGCGTGGATGCGCTCATGAGCGTGACTAGACACGGTTGAAACTGTGCCAGACCGGGGAAGAGAGAGCACCCGCGCCCTTCGAGGCCCGAGCTTGAAGACGTTGCGTCGCAGCCCCATAATCATAGACCCAAACCTGGAGTGAACCCGCCACATTTCATTTGAGATTTAACCGCTTTCATTTTTAGACCACAGTTTGAGGAAGCGGTGTAGCTTCTTCCGTTTATAGGATTTGTTTAACATCTTCCCACTCCATTTTGTCGCTTGTTGGAATGCGACAAAACGGATCAATCATCGGGGACGTGTGATTGACAGGAGTGGTGCAGTTACTGTCTAATGATCATCAGCACCTTACTTTCTTCAGATCAAGTACATGGTAGATTATATTCCAACCATTTTTACATAGCATGGATGAAAAAAAAATAATAATAAAAAAATTCTTCTTCTTCTTCTTCTCCTCCCAGCCCTGAAGTTGCATATCGCCACCTACCGAAAAGGATGTGTAGTGTGCAACACAAACTACACAAACAAGGCCAGCAGAAATAATAAGTAACAAAAGCTTTTAGAGAAATGAAGAGGAGTAAAAACTTTGACTTGTATCCTTAAAATATAATGTAGCGAAAGTAATAACGCTTTCAAAAAAATGCTGCTAAAGCAAAGCACAAATTCCCTAAAAGCGTACTTCAGTACAGAACCCGAACAAATGTGCTTTGTCACCACCCACCCGGTTCCACGTTTAAACACATAAATATATGAAGACATTTTATTTTTCTTCCTCTCATGCCTATACGTAAAGCGTTTTCACAAAGAGGAAGGCGAGGTTGAAAGTGGAGCAGCAATGTGCATCATGTCAGGACACTGAGTGAGCAGGAAACTTTACCTCCAGATTCCTGGTGTACAAGATACTGACCTACATCTAGGTCTTGCCAAGTGCGCACTTTTAAACACTGACAAAGCCTATGTTTGGAGGTACGTGGGAGGACAGCTTGACAATGAAGCTGCAGGAGTTCATGCAGAAGCTTCTCTCTAGTCTAGATTATATCATCAGCACAGTCTGCTTTCTCTGCCCATTTGTTCATTTCGCTTGTTCCACATAACGTTTTCAGTTGCATGGTCATGACTTGTAGTCTTCTGTTTTGACACTTTGACCCCCGCAGTGCACTGCTTTCCTCGTTTTTGGCTTGTTTGATTCACTTAGTTTGCCTCGCTCTGCTGAAAAGCTCTCTTAAAGAAAGTTGCAGTGCTTATTTAATTCAACTCCTGTTCCTGAGATAAAAACGGCGCATCACAAAAGCAATCAATTTCAGTCTTTAGATCCGTAAAACTGGCGGGGTTCTTGAACATGTTTGGACGTCACCAGAAGTACCGCCGGTCTCTTGCAGAACATAAGCGGGATGATTATAAGGTGGGTCGTAAATTCAACCTTTTAAAAAATGGTTTGAAAAGCTAAAATGTGAGACAGATTTCTGCGACAGCAAATTGAATATAGAATCTAGAAACAGGGACACTATTATACATTACACATTTCAAGAACCTGCTTCGGCCCTAAACCTTTATAAGCACTGGACCCATTTACTGCCATTTTACTAGATCAGAAGGCGGGTTACAAATGAGCTGAGAGGTTCAAATAAAACAGAATGTTATTGTGGAGCTATACTGCCATCTTGTGGCCGGAGAGTTTGTCACTCCGTCAGGCAATGAATTTCTAAAATTTTAAGACAAAACGTTTTCCAAGCAAGTATCCATAAGAAACTGTACTGAATCACTCATGTATTTTTATTTAGACACTTTCGTGTCTAAATAAATATTTTTCTAAATGAAAATATTTGTCTAAATATTTTTATTTAGACACTTTCGTGTCTAAATAAAAATAAATGGGTCCAGATTGCAATACCTAATTAGAGAGAACAGTTTGATGAGCTTATTGTTATATTAATTTCTATTACGAAAAAATATTTTGTAGACCTAAAAGAAGAGATATTTTGTGTAATTATCATTAGATAATAGAATGGAAATGTCATTGTATGTGAAAACGATTCGTTGAACCTAAACGTAAGGTGCTTCTTCTGTGCCAAAAACATTTCCACAGTTTTCAGAATGAGCCTGCCACTCCCAACATGGCGGACTACCTTACGTGTGGTTGCTTCAGACAAACACCTTGGACGCAGACTCATTATTCCCAGCATGCAAAGCGTCCTGGGAAGAGGTTTTATGACCGTGAGGATTGTTTAGTTTTAACCTCTGGGACTTTCAAGTCTCCTGTAAAAGTAAGTTAGTGAGCTACACCTTTGAAGTGCTTTAATAATCACGCGAAAACCTTCAGAAATTAAAATCAAAACCATTTAATATCGAGCAGAAGAATTTGCCACTATAAATAGTTGTCAGGGAAGATGGTTTTTCCGGTTGGTCCGAAGGTGGTGAGGTTTCAATTGATTGCTACAGTGAGTAACAGAACTTCTACGTTTCTTCTCTCCCCTCCCTCACCGCCGGTATAGACTAGCCTTTTACCCCGATGGTTGATTTAATCAAAGGAAGTTGTTGGCTTGAAATGACACCAAACTCGTACGGCTCTTTTCAGAACCATCAAAGACTTTACAATGAAATTACGTCATCTCACTGGAGGCACACATCCATAAATTACAACTCAGTATCAATCTGTTTTTTTTTTTTTCACTGCCGTTTCTTGTATTTACCTTCATCAGATTGGAACGCCTCTTTCTCCCATCGCATTGCGTGTAGGTCATAAAGTTTTATTTTGGTTTAATCAGCACCTTAAATGTTTGTCTTCTTGTTGCAAACTCCTTCAGGCTTTCTTAGATTTGCATTTACTAATTAGATGACTTCTGAAGGCAGATGCTTAAAATAAGTCTGTATCCTTGTGCTTACTCTTAATTATGCAGTACTTTGCCTATTATATAAAACACAATATTGCTACTTATAGCCGTGCAAAGATGTTAAAACTTTATTTCAGTGCATATGATTGGGTGATAAAGTTCTGTAGACAATAGTTTTCCTGATTAGTTTCATTTTAATGACTATATAAAACTGTAGGTAAGAACCACTTCAGAAGTTTTATAGTTGGAGAAATGAAACCACATCATGAAGAAGAATATCATTTATTAGAAATATTAACCAGATTCAAACACAACAAAAAAGGAGCCATGAAAACCGGTTCAAGTGACAGCTAGAACTCTGTTTAATTTACATCTGGCCCACCTTCTGGCTTACACGCGTCTGAAAACAACTCTGCAGCAGCCCGGCTGAAAACTTCTGACCTGGAATGGACAATCAAATATATTTTGGAGAAAGTAACCTAAGCATGTTGTTGAATTTTCTACGTCCAGCAGCTTTCACAGCAATCCCAGTTTGTATTCGACCATCATGTGAGGCTCGCCCATCGCTTCACTCTGGCCTGGATCTGCAGGCAAACAAACAAACAGACAGGTGATCAGGCTTCATGTTGACACCGATCAGCGTTCAATCACATTCACGTAAACACAACCGACTCTGGACCTCTAAACGACCTGCATGGGACACATGCTTTGGATTTTATTGTTTAACCCATTTAAGATTCATCTCAGCTTGGGCTTGATCAATCGTTAATGAAGTGAAGTCTTCACTGAGGAAGGAGACACTAACCGCAGAGGATGTCCTCGAAGCCGATGCACTCATCGCTTCCTCGCAGGGTGTCCAGAGCCAGGTTGGAGCTGGGTAAGAAGGGCAGACGCTGGATCTGGAACACAGAAGCACCCTTCATCAGGACTGATAGCGGAGACTTTGAAATAAAGGTATAAAAACAGGGAGGTAAAAGGGAAGGGGCTGTCAACGGGGTGGACTGCCACTCACCTGTCTGGCTGCTCTGTACTCCATCTGCAATTTGAGTGGAGCGTGAAGACCCTGGATGTTTCTGAGCGTAGAGAAATTCATCTTGTCCTGGTTGAGCTGGAACTGCAAACCACAGAGAGACACCGCGGTAAATCAGCCTGAGTTGGATTAGCAGCATATGGCAACAACTGCTGGTCATCCAGGACAAAGCGGAATATTAGCTCTGAAGGTAATCGAGCCGCCAAAATGTCACAACAGTCATGAAGCTGTTACAAAGCAACAGTCTTCAGTCAGAGGCCTCTTCAGATTCACTGCAAGACTGACTGCTACTGGATATCCTTCCTCCCCACAGTGTGACCATCCACAGTGACTCTTTGAGGGTGCTGGGAGGAAATGAGTTATGACGACATTTATTTTTCATTTGAGATGAACGAAATAGGTCGAATTTGAATACTGATGGTTCTCAAACTGTGGTCGAAGTGCTACTGGTGGCATACCAGCTGTGTTTAGTGGAATTAAGATAGAATAGTTAAAACACGAAAAACCTGATTGGTCAGAGCCCTGCAGCGTTTCCATTTTATTAGTTATTCCCAATCCACACTTCTCAAACTTTAATTTCCAAGCAAAAAGGGGTGAAGCAAAATTAATTAAAAACTTGGAACAAAAACAAAACAGGTGTCGTAATAACAGGTTTCTAGGTTTTTTGTGTGTATCACTGAAAACATACCCAGCCCCTCCTTTCCAGTAATTCAAATACAGACTCAAAAATATCTGAACAGGCATCTGTTGAGCTGCCAATGAAGGGGTCTTATTCATCCAGGGTATCTTTTAAAGTTTGAGCCATGAGGACAAAACTCAAAGGACACAAACTGGACAACTTACATTCTTCTCTGACAGCTCCAGTGGGTGGCTTGGAAGAAGCTCATTCTTCACACTCGTGAAGCTGTTGCAGAGAAAAGCAACAAAAATAAGCCATAATTGAAGTCACAATTTCAATTATGTACATACACATCCCATAGTTTCTTACCCGCTCCGCAGAGAGTCCTGCACCCCGTAAGCTCCCTGAGGACACAGTCCGGCCACAGGTACGCTGTCTTTGAGCTGAGAACGGAGTCCGCGGCTGTTCTGTGACGCACAAATATATATATATATATATATAAATAAAAAAAACATATCAAACCTTCATATCTGCTCACTATAAGCTAACACAAAATGTATGCAAACATTAGGAGCTGACTTTGTATGAGAAAACATCGATGTTAGCTAGCGTTAGCTCTAATTTAGCATTAGCTCCAGATTAGCATTAGCTCTAGTGACTAATCAAATTCAGGAGTCAGCGCCACAACATGAGCAGACGAAACGCTACGTAGGACGGGACGATACAATGTGTAAATGTAAATACAATGGCGCAACGGTCTCGAGTCTGTCGCCGACAGAAAATGTAAAAAGTGATATAAACAAGCCACGGTACCATTGTGAATCTTTTCCTTACGCTTTCCTTTTCGTGCGCTCGTGCATCCGCCTGCGTCGAGTGGTACAAACGAAACATCCGGTCGAAACTCCGCCCCTACAAACGGCCTCGTAATGCGTGAAATGCTTTCACGAGATGATGTGGTGCTGACATCACATAGTTTGTTGTAATGAAATTCCGATTTTATTAAAATCCATAAGTACCATATTTCGCTGCTCCTTCCACACATGACCTACATATGCCTAATACCAAAGTGCTGGAGTGACAGAGACAACGGGGGTATAGCTCAGTGGTAGAGCATTTGACTGCAGATCAAGAGGTCCCCGGTTCAAATCCGGGTGCCCCCTCTTTTGTTCTTTGCTTGAACCTTTTGACAAAATATTTTTCAACGATTGTTGCGCTTCTCATCATTTTTAGTGGTGGATGTTGTCCAAAACATGCGAGGTGACAAAATACCAGAAAAACATAAAAATAACATAGAATCAGTCTATTTTTGCAACTTTTTTCCTATACATATGACTTTAAAATGTCATGCACAGATATGATCAATAATAACTTAAAAAATAACCTTATGTACAGGTCATTCTCGAGTCCCCAAGGGAGAGTAAAGTGTTGGTATTATATAATTCACAGACTCTTCCCTAGGAATAGAAGTTTAGGCCTGTAAAGCACATACAAATTGATTTTATTTTGCAAAGCAGAGCTGCTTTGCAAAATAGCAAAGCAGCTATTTTAATCCACTAGGATTATTAGTGGAAAACGTTACAGAGGTCCAAGTAATCCATTCTTCTTCAAGTTAAAATTAATTAAATTTTACTTCTTGGTTGGCTATTATATTCTGTAAGATAAGTTTAAAATACATTTGCAAAATACATTTGTCAAATTTATAATTCGAGAAGATCTGAGATTTTTTTTTTTTTAACCCAAAGGCCAGAACTAAACAGATAGAACATTGCACTTTTGTTTGTGCAAAAAAAAAAAAAACTTGTAGAACAATATGTCTAAACCGGAAGAGAGTAGATGAATTTATTACTTTTTCTTACCTCTTCTGTATTCAACTTCTGAAGATACTTCAAATTGGATGAGTACATAATCTTATTTACAGCAGAAACTCACAGAGTGGTGAATTAAAAACGACTTGATCACACAAATGGTAGCAATGTAATGTAGTAAATACCCAGTAAAGCTTTTGGAGACAGAGTCCAGTTGCCATTCTGATTTTTATTCTAGTTAGTGGAGCTCCTAGGTGAGTCAGATCCACTGGCGATATTGTTGGACGATCTGTTTTGGGGAAACAGAGAACATTGAAGTGAAATACCACAAATGATTTTCTTGAAATCATATTTAATCCATGAAGGCTAAAAAACCCATTTTGATTTAAAAAAAAAAAAAAAAAAAAAAAAAAAAGGAGAAAAAAAAAAAAAAAAATATTTTTTTAAAAAAATATAAAAAAAAAAAAATAAAAAAAAACCATTTTTAATTAAAAAAAAAAAAAAAAAAAAAAAAAGCAGTGCGATGAAAAGGTAAATGTACCTTTTGTCAAAGGTTCACAAAAAACATTTGTTAACCTTTGGTCAGCTCCGACGTCTCACTGCAGGCCTGGCATTTCCACTGTTCCCAGTAACTGCATAAGCAAAAATATCAAGGCAAAACTTAACATAGGAGATGGATAGGACAGTCTTTGTCGTTTCATCAGGTGAAAAATGAAATTAGAGAACCAAAGAGAGAAACAAACAAAACAACTTTTAAAGTGGTGCTATTTTATGCGGATCATGAAGACAACTGCAAAAACCTGGGGGGACCAATGAGTGTGAAAAGAAAGGAATGAAAGTCGGAAGTTTCCCATCTGTCCAATGGAACCAAGTCCGTTGGCCCACGGTGTGGAAGCACCTTTAGTTTGACAGGACAATGTAAAAATGCACATTGAGAAGAAATGATGAGAGAGCTCACTCCTCAAAGTTGAGGCTGCTTGTCCAAGCTAATATTTCGTCCAGCTCCCAGTCCAGTATTTCATCTTCTCCTCTATCTTCGATAGAGTGCATCACGTCCTTCACTGTTTTCGTCGCCACTGTCAACAACTCAGATTTATCGGACTGCTTCTGCTCCTCTTCCTCTCGGCCCTCTCTGTACCTTTATGTAGCAGGAAGATAAGTAATAATCAAATGCGCTTCTATTAGATTTTAGACAGCTGAGATGCTTTTCTGTGTTTTTTATCTTGTAGACCAGAGACAGAACTTTGAAAAACCAGCAATTGAAACAAAAATCTCTAAAATGGAGATATTTAAGGAATCTGTTTTTGTGTAAAAGTGTGGACTGAATACCTGGAGATAAAAA
>VMRN01000051.1:2696592-2883944 GCA_010277015.1 Poeciliopsis turrubarensis
TGGTCAGTAGTTTTATCCACTGACAGCCTCTATTCTGCCTTCATTTGGCCTCCTTTTGACTCCTGTGTTGCTCCGATTGGCCTTTCTTCTCAGGTCCCTGTAGGCTGCAGTTCATCTTTTTTTCCCCCCCAACACCTTTTTCTTCCACTCTACATGCCATTAATGTGATTGCATACAGAACTCAGTGACCAGCTCGATACCTTTTTTTGACCTTTTTCACTTATTCTCCTGATGGAGAGTGTCACCGACTCCATCCTGGACAGCTCACCAGCATTCTTCTCTTTATTATTGTAGGTCAATAAGGTGAATTATTTGATCAGATTTATTTATTTTTTTGATATTTCATCTGCTGAATATTACAACCGCAAAAGTGTATATTTTTTTACAGACAGGCTCGTGGCTCGTCTCTGGGTTTTTTTTCCGGGATTTCAGGGTTCTGTGAAAGAAGCCGATCCGACATGGTCATCTCTGGCATTTTTCTGCTGATGGTTTGGCATTTGATTGAGAGTGGGGGAGACCTTTGTTTGCCATGCCACCCAGGCGAATGCCTCAAGATCAAATGCAGTCAGGGAGTTTGCTCTCCTAAATGTCAGCTGCAAACCTAACTCCGTCTTAATGGCTCTCAGAAGGGAACATATTACTGTAAACTGTGCTGTATTTAAAGAGACAGTCCAGAAATGCATTTTTTCTCGTTGTGTTGGTCTTACTCACGTCAAGACTGCATTTTGAGTAGGTGGGCTAAATTTAGATAGCCTATGTGTCACTAAATGATGCTGTCCCCCCCTCTTACTCCTCATCAGCCACACACTGCAGCTGTGTCATTTCCTCCTCTGGTTACAGATTGCTTGCAGTATCTCAATAGCAGCTAAAATGAGTTTCCCTCCGGGCCCGGCAGAGATGTCACCCGTGTTGCAGTTCCATTCAAAGCAGAGATGATTCGCCTTCCCAGACTTTTATCAGCTGCGTTTCAGTATTCGGCGATGTTCAGGGAGGCGGAAGACTCGCATCGTTTCATATTTTTGCGGCACGCAGCTCGCAAATGCTGAAAAATCTCGGCTTATCGTGGTCCATCCATCCGTGTATAGATAACTGTATCCATATGTGATGATCTAACTTCGTTATCTCACAGACTTTGAAACGCTGTTGATACCAGCCAGCATCATCGCCGTGACAACATCCTTCTCTGTGGACGCTCTCACATTCAACAGGATGTTTAAATCTAGTCCAAGGACCTTTGACTTCTTCTTCTCTATGCTAAGACACATGACTTTTATCAGCTTTCTTAGTCTCCCTCACTTACTGTCACATGTGAACAAATACTCATATTATTTACCAATATCAAAATAAAATGCACTTTTTTGTGAAATTTAGCCCTCCAGTAAATCAACCAGCAATTTCCTTGAAATACAGTCAACAACAGTCGCAGCTAAACGCTGCCAAGTGAAAACCTTTTATCAATGTTTCTTTTATTATATTTTATTTTTTATGTCCTACCTGCAAATACTTCTGGTGTTCTCCATCGTATGCCAGAAAGATTCCTCCATTAAGGAGGCATCGCTCTCCATTATCCGCTTCTCTGCGTCACAAGCCTTCTCCAGTTTACCCGTTTGCCTTCTTGCCTTTGAAATCCATCGATTCAAACATGTAAGCTGAACTCTAAGCCGTCCCAGTTTGTGTACAGCATCTGATGCTGTTTGTTGGTCAAAATTAATAGGTTGAACAGTAGCTAAGGGCCTGAGTGGTGACAAAAATGTGCTTAGCTCAAACAGTGAATAACCCTCGATTGTCGAGACTGTGGGGTGTTTCCTTGATTACTCCCTTGTGTATTTAATGCCACCCCTGTCTGTGCTTTCTCGTCTATTGTCGCGTCACATGTCTTTGGCTTTATGCCAGTTACTACCAGTGTGAGAGTCATTGCCGTTCCCTAAATTGTGCTGCCTTGAAGTTTGAACCACTTTGAGCTCCTTGCCACTGCTCACCTGTGCTGCCTGGATTGTATATGCGTGACTCACCACTTCTGTCACTTCCACCACCTCACAGCCAATTCCTGACAAAGTAAATGAAATTGATATTTCAGGCAGGAGGAATGCACAAATATCAATTTGCATCTGATAGCATCTGCTCCGGTCTAATACCGGAGCAGATGCTATCAATTGACGAAGCGATCCAACTCAAAAGCCGGCGACCTACAGAGATTGTCGGATTCTTGTGACAACGGAAAAGCTGCACTGCTTTACAGATCTCTGCCGTAAAGCAATTGGAAAAAAAACAAACAACAAACAACAAAAAAACCCCAATAAATTTTAAATTTGAGGCAGTTCATTTCCAAATTTATTCGTTATCCTGTTGCCATGTCTTGTGTCTATGATATTATTGTACAGAACAGGTGAAAGAAGGAATTTATGCTATTTCCAGTATCCATGCATAATTGCTGTCCCTTTTCCATATTTAAAACTCCCCCTTTAACGAAAATGATTATACTCCTGTCACATCATAGCTTATATACCTTGTGCTTTCGTGGCCTAGCATCAGGAAAACGATTTTTTCCAGCATTGCTTTCCTATGCATTTTACACAGAAGTGTAAAATTACCTCAAAATTTTATTTCCATCTTCTATGTCTTACGGACATGTCGGAGAATGGCCCAAGTCAGAGACAATATGGACACATGTGAACCTCTGAAACAGAGTGAAAACAAGTAGAAGTCAAATTTTCCAGCACGGAGCCAATGCTAACATGCAGCTACACTATGCAAACCCTCTGTCTGCACCGATAAAGACTGAGAAAGTGGTGAAGAAGACTGAAGTATTTCAGATAATTATTTACTGACGTTGCCACTTTCATTCGCACTGCGTGGGACGATTGATGTTCATCTGAAATGTCAAAAAGAAAATTAAGAACGACGGCGAGATCGTAAAGTTACGTGACCTTGCCTTGACATTGCACAACGCTGAATTTCACACACTTCATTCCCAATATACACACACTGTGCAAAACTCTTATTAACTCTAAGTCACATCCATATCATAGAGATTTGATTGGAAATGTTTGCCACACAATGTTCTTAATTCCTTTACACTGAGACTCATGCAGGGCGTGTTTTTAGATGTGGAAACGAATCTGATAACGGTCAGAGTCAGACCACAAGTGGGAGAAGTCGAAGGCAGACGTTAAAAACTCTTCTTTTAAGGTCAGGGCTAATTAAATGAAAAAAAAAAAAAAGCTGCCATGCCAAATGGGAGTTTAGTTCAGCTTAATCAAAAATATAAAAGCCTGGGCTCTCCTCCAAAGACTCCTGTAAAACACCGTGATGAGAAATAGCCAGGACGCTCCAGCACTGACCTGTAAGATATTCCAGGTCTCAAAAAAGGAAACGCGTCATCAGAGCGCTCAAGCATGTACACACGTAAATCAATACGAGGTGTATTTAGTCAAGACTTCCACCAATTGGAGCGGTATTAAATTGGGAGGGGATGGACGGGTGACTGGGGGTAATGAAAGTTAGTTTTTTTAACGAACACTCCTCCACTGATCCGTGTATGTCGTTTTTGATGTTTTGTTTTTTTCCTGCCTATGAATCGGAACGACTCTCCACTGAGTCTCTCTCTCCTACTTTTGTGTTCACATCTTTGGAAATTCCTTGTTGCCTCAGTGATTCAGTCGTGTGTGGGTGGCTGTGGTTTGAGGCTATATGCGACGCTAGTTCATCTTGATGGTGGAGCTCCATTAGTATTTTTCCCTCTTAGGTCGAAGCAGCTCATGCCGTTTCATATTCAATAGATTACGGAACTGGGCGCTAATTTGCCATTTGCTGTATCTCTGCCCAGATTACATTTCCTTCCCTCGATGTCTTTCTCAGTCGTTTCAAAGCATATGAAATGCTCTCCTCCTCAAGGTTCACTTTAATAACTCAATCTATACTGTGACTGTCTGTCTGCAGGCTCTCTGCCAAGCTCTGGGTCCCTTTTCCTTATTATTCAATTGGCTATCCACTAACTTCAGTCTGTCTGAAGCGCCTCGTGACTCTGTCACTGCAGCTTTTATGCAAACCGGCCCTTTATGTCCCTTTTGTTTCTTTTACAGATTCGCTGTTTTGAAATGCAGCACATTTGGCGAAATGTTACATTTTTTAAAATTATTTGTCAGGTGTTGAAATGATTAATTGAGGTTATTTTGCAGTGAGTTTCTCTGAAGTTACAGTTGGTTCTAGATGGCCTAAAAAGACGCGGCCTCGATGAGTCCGTTGGGAAAATGGGCACACAAGTGGTGGAGATCTAACAAGCTGAGGAGGATGGATGACGATCTGCCACATGAGCTGACGACGAGTGAAGATCCAGCCTGCTGCACACACACACACGATCCAAAGGTTCGTCCTGTTCTCGACGGAGGAGGAAAAGTGGTGAATTATTAAAACCACGAAACTCGGCGAACCATAAATGCACTAAAACACAATATGTAGTGCAAATCATACCCACTAACACAACGTTCTATCCCACTCGTTAAGGACGTTTTCAGTATAAATGTAATCAAATACCTCAAGTGAACCAGCTGTTGAGGTTGAACAAATCTCACTGAGATTCAAAGAAGCTTCGCATTTTTGTTTCTTTTTTCTTTCAAATCACATTTCCTCTTCGACCAAATGTGCAGATTACAGTTGCCACATGAGTTTCTTTCATCTTGGAGATGTGTGATAATCAGCTGAGATCAGATCAGAAACAGCTGACGCCTGCCTGCATGCAGGACTTTGCTGGTTTTCTCTCTGCTCTGCCTCCCGTATTAATGCTCAGGTTTGCTCTTCATGATTGCCTTTCGAGGCTTCGCAAACGTTGCATCTTTCAGCACGATGCTTTTTATCTTATGTTTCGAGTCTTTTTTTTTATTGTTGCTAAAAAAAAAAAAAAATTCATTTGATACACCACAAAATACAATATCCTGCATTAAAAATATGTACATCGGGCTCTGCTTGTAGAGAGTGTAAAAGGTCCAATAGCAGCAATGAAAACAATAGATTAATTCATAAATTGCTTGAATCCTTTTATTAACAAAGCATCATTGGGAACAACGTACAATGTTGTAGTTGTGACAATGACAAACAAGAGAAATGCATCTATTTGAAGGTTGAAGAGAGCTAGCAGTGTGTACACGAGAATGATTGACAGCACTAAGGCCCTCCCCCTGATTCTGATTGGTTGTTTCTGCAGATGTCAATAGGACAACAGGAAAGCGGCAGAGGAGCTTGATTTTTTTTCCCCACAGATAATCTGTTTCAGGACATGGTCACACTTTTAACAAATATATAATATGGTTAATTTCTTCTACAATACAAACATAAAGACATGGCATTTTGATTAAATCTTTTGTTTGATGTGAGGCTGGTTGCTTTATGTAATATATTATAGGTGTAGAGAATAGTGATAATGCTTTGTTTAGAGAAAAACAACACGTTATCTGCCAGCAAAGCACTGACAATGGACAAAAAATACATTTCATTTCAGACCATATAGATAATGCATACCAACTGCTGAAACAGAACGAAGTCAGAAAGTGAGACTAGATTTGATCTTTTTGTTCTTGCTGTGTGAAGCCAGAAGGAAAAAAACCATTTATTTGCTTATTTGTTTGAAATAGATATCAGGTATGGGTGTGTGTCAGGACAAGTTTGCTCTTAATTGTCGATACTGACAAACCCGCTCAGACACACACACACACACACACGCACACACACGCAGCCTCTCCTCCTATCTTTCACTGGTGCCTTTTTGTCTCGTTGTTATTCATTTAAAGACGAGCCTGATAGGATTCAGGGCTTCATTAGGCGAAGCCTTCCTGTTTCCCATCTAAATAATGGAATGTAAACAAATAAGCGCTCATAAACAAACTGGCTTACGATTGCCTCTGCTGCTGCACGTTTTAATTATTGCTGACAGTTTAGAATAAATGGTTGTTGTGGCGTTTTAAGAAACTAATTCAAAGAGATCATGCAAAAAAACACAGAGCGACAGACAGAAAGGAGAGAAAAATACGGTAATAAGTTACATTATCTTCTTGGTTATGAGAGATTCTACGGCAGGTTTTTTTTTCTTCTTCTTCTTCTTTTTTGCCACAGTTAAAGATTTCAGATCCAAACACATTTTATGAGAATAATTATAATTTTTTTTTATTGAATGATGACAATAAAAAATGATGACGTCCAAACCAATTTGTCGCCACGTGTAAAGAAGTAACTGCATTCGCCGCCTTCAGCCCGACTCTTCTTACTAAATCAGTTTAAAAGCGGTTCTCCTCATTTTCTGAGGTCGGCAGAATTCCAAGATGCATCCAGGCTTGAATCTCATAAAACCTCTCTAACAAGGTGAAACCGGCAAAGCCATCTAAAATAAAAAAATTAAAAAAACCATTGTCTTAATCAAAAGAAAGGATACACACAAAGTGATTGATCAATCTGGAAAGGACTGCAGATTAGTTCCAGAGGCTTTGGTAAATAAATGCAGGTTTTTCTGCGTCAGAAAGTGTTGAACGAGAAAGTGAGGCCTGCAGTTCCTGACCTTAATCTTCAGCGCGATCAGGCAGACCCACAAATACACCTCTTAATTTCTCAAAAGAAGAAGAAGACGAAGAAAAAAAAAAAAGGTTTCTGAGTCATATGTGTGAGAAAATCTGGAAAGTCTAACCACTTGCTTCAGAGGTTATAGTGGTGACTGTATGGAGGCGGGTCTGTATTGTATCAGCGAAGACAGAGTGTTGCTAAAAGACGCAGGTGCTTCCTCCCCTGGCCGCTTTTCTCCAGCGACCTTTGCTCCAAAGATAACTTTACGTGCACTGATATCAACAGCGCACACACATCCAGATATTTCTCTTCTTATTTTTAGGCGCCTGACTCATGCGAGCCTCCATTGTTCAGGATTAGAGCCAAACAGTATATGAGACTTTAATACATCCTGAAACAGCCTCAGCTGGGTGTTTCTGTTGTTGTCGCCGTCTAAACACAGATTCAATTAAGGCGTTTTCTTTTTTTTGTTTTGTTTTGTTTTTGTGGTTGGCTTTTTTTTCTCACCAATTGTAAAGGTTTGATTGTGTCGTGTTTTCCCACCGAGCTAATTGACAGACGAGGGGGACATTAGGAGCCTCCGACGTTGTCCAGGCGAAACGGGGGACGCAATCAGGAGAACGCGCCGGGCAACATTTGCATTTCCTCGAACTCCAGCTGAGAGTCGGCAAACTTCGTGATTAGGGAATTACAATCAGCTGGTTACAGAGGCGGACTTTTAATAGGCTTTTTAAAAGGACACGAGCGGACTCACAAAAACGTCACATGAACAGAAAGGAGCCTGGGGGTTTCCTCAGGATGGGCGACCTGGTGTTTGGCACGTGCAGGACCGCCATGCGTCCAGCACGTTCAGATGCTGCCGTCGTCAAGGAAGAAGGCAGGAAGATATATCCGATGTGCCGACGGTCAATAAAAAAGGGAAGCAGGAACATATCACGACAAAGCTCCAGGTGGTTGGGTCGTTAGCGATGTGCGGCCTGAGGCGCTTAATGGCCAATAAGGAGAAGGGACTCTCCATGCGGGGGAAGAGGAAACTGCTTAGTGGTTATTTATGACCGCCGTCGAACCGGAAAGAGCTGCAAACATCCGTGAGCAAATAAGTGGGATTGTGATCATTCTTAGTCCCAGAGTCACCAGCAGCAGACTCTCCGAGAAACACAAACAGTGAGCTGCAAAAGGAAACATTCAAAAAAAAAAAAAAAAAGAATGCCATCACAAGCACCTAACTCAGTTCTTTACATTTTATTTTTCTTGAAATTTCCACAAAAAGTGGAAATTTCTTTTTCATCTTGATAATGATGAAAAAACAAAACCCAAATCACTTGAAATTCATTCTTGATTATGAGTAGTCCTCTGAAGCGAAAGCCAACAACGGCATATTTTTCAGAAAAGATAAGAAAAAGCTGATTACTTCCAAATATCTATACATCTTGGATTGAAAAACTAATTTTCGATCCTTTTTTTTCTCTCTCTCTCTTTTGTCACATTTTGAAAGCAGCTTCCGCTTAAGGACGAGAAAAAGAGAAGATTTATTCCTCTAAAGGCCTGGTCGAGTGTGTCTGTTTAAGTTAGAAAAATGAAAAGCAATCCTGATGAAAGTGCTGCACATCACAGCCACTGAAGCTTCGTAGACTCCGAACCCTTCATCTGATTATGGCAGCAGACGCGCCACAGCGATGGAAATAGATGTGCTGTGGGCGGTTCTGCCAATCAGTGTTGGAGTAATTACAGCTTTTTTTTTTCTCCCTTCCGTTATTGGATTTGACTCCTTTATTTTACATCTTGCAACGCATTAGCGCAACACGACCCCGGCGGACACGACCCCACCGCTCTGTGTTGAGTCGTGAAGGATACGCGAAAACTGATTTCCGCTTTCTTTTCAGATCATTAAGAATGTATGTCGAATTTACGTAGCGTGTCGTTCTTTATCAGAAGAAAACTAGCACTTGTGCCTCGGTTTATTACAGTGAAGTGTTTTTCACGTCTGAAAGACATTCAGTGGCGAAGGCTGATGGTCACATGAAGGAGACTCTCAGAGGAAATGTTCAGGCGGTTAAAGTGATTTGTGATGAACTCTAAGCAAACGCATCTGATTCATTGTTTCAGGCTCAGGATCACTTTGCTGATTAAGGCCTTTCTGGCTTGTTTCATGACCTACGAGCAACTGAGCTTACCTTTTGATTTTCAGCGGAAAGGATGGGAGTTGGTGAGACAAAAACTTTAGCATTAGTTTATTAAATACACGGCTGACAACAAGCGGAGTACTGCACTTGTTTTCTTGGTGGTCCTTGTCAATCCTTGCATTCATGTTTTCTATGCCGCTTGAGAATTTGAGATTTTATTAACTTATAGAATGTTCTGCATAGGTTGGGATCAACATGTGCTGTTTCTGAACAAGAAGTTGACAAATCCAGCAGCGGGTTGCATCCGTTTCCAGTAAAATATCTTTAGATCAGACGTTTAGTTTATGTTCAGTCGAGTGTTTGATCAATTCAGCAACCAGCTTCTTCGCCAGTTCCACTTTGCTGATTTTTCTCATCAGCTGACGGAGGAATCGCTGTGTGTGAGGGCGAGTTTGCCCTGACGTACAGCTTGATATTATTATTTGCTCAGGCAGTGGCGTATAAAAATTATATACCATCAGTGCTCTGTGAAGGCAGCCTTCAATACAGGGCTGTGCAAATACTGCAAAAAACAAAAAGTCAGCTCAAGGCTCAAGGCTCAGCTGTAGATCCAATAAAGCATTGACAAAAAAAAAAGAAAAGAAAAAAAGACGATGATATAAAACCTGACCTCTCAACAATTGACACCTTTATTAATAAGAGATGATCATGTAAAGAGAGAGTTGCTCATAAATCAGCAAATGAGTGAGTCCAACTCTTGTATTATCGTTGTTGGATTTAAAGACATAGGAAGATTTTGTCTCAGCTTTATTTAATAGTAATTTGTCAGAAAACAGACCAGAGAGAGAAGGGGAAGACTTTCAGTAACGGAACTGATGCTGACAGTCAAACCCGTAACTAAAGCCTCCATAGGCAGTGTCCTAAATATTACCAGGTTTAGGTAAATTACGCTCCAGAATCATCTTTCCTCCCTGAACTGAACTGATCAGCAGCTAAGTAAAGACGCTACTCATTTATTTTGGCAATACAAAATAAATAAATAAATAAATAAAAAATAGCTCAGAGGCGTTATATAATCTATATGCAACACAGACATAAGTACTTATTAGAAACCTCTCATGCTACACTATGCAGACTCTCAATCTGCACCGTTGAAGAGTGGCTCACTTAAAAATGCTGAACTGTTAAACTGAAGACAAACTGATTAGTCCATTTTTACCACTATGGGACACCCACACTCCATCAGCCTGGTCATCCTTAAATAGGAAGAAAATCAAAAGAGATGATGATGTCGCTCCTTTTTTTTTTTTTTTTTATCCTGATGCAACAGAACATTGTGATTTCCACTCCACCTTCAGAAACAAACGATACAAACAGGCGGAAGATAAAGTGCAGCAAACATCCTTAATGGATGTGACATGGAAGCAAAAACGTTTTACCGCAAATGTTTAAAAAGAAAATGTGACTGTAGAGGTGACATCATCAATATTTCTTAAATTTAGAGAGTATAGTTTGATCACAGTCACTCTGTGTGCGAAGGAGTTTCTAACAATTTCACATTTCCTTCCCTAAAACTACTGCGGCAGGCTGAACTCTTTGCAGCTTTTCTACAGAAAACACATCAATGACTGTCAGTAAAAAAAAAAAACAAAAAAAAAACAAAAAAAAAAAACATGGACCACAGCAAGGAGGCGATCGAAAATGATCTTTGCCTGAAAAGTGCTGAACAGTTTGGTTTTATAAAATCATCCCGCTGCACTGCATAGAATATTCACAAAAACAGCTTCAGGATCTGCAAACACGATTCTGATGAGTGTGCGCTTTCTGCGAGCAGTTTTCAGGGGAATGATTCACCGCTCCGTCTAAATGGCATGTAGGTGTGGATGCACCGACTTAATGGCCAATAACAACCAGCGTTAGGGCTCTGTCAGCTTTCAAACCGAGCTAAACTGCCGGGTTTAACATTTATTTAAGCTCACACTTTACATTTTTAAAAAAAGAAGAGTAGAGAAAAAAAGTATAGATTATGCAGCAACCAAAATCCAAAAACAAGCTAATTTAATTCAACATTAATTACTTCTATCAAATACCTTAGGTTTGCATTTTGATCTTATTTGTGAACATTTGTGAGCCATTATAGATTACAAAACTTTGTTCAGTTGAGAGGCTAAATGCAAGGAGAGAGCTTGTTGAACATATTGAAGATGAAAACAAGACACTCTCTGGATCTCATGAAGAACACAGTTGCTTTTATATTTGAAAACAGATTTTTTTTTTTTTTTTTTTCTAATATCCACAGACGTACACCATGAATAGTGTAAGCCATGAACTCTGGGCAGCTCATCAGCCAGCTACGCATGAAGGTAGCTCTCCACTGACTATAAAACCCGGACATAGTGAAGTGAGGAAAATGTTAGTAATCTAGCTTTAAGAGTTTTTATCCAACCACAATCAATACACCCCACTGCACACAGAGCTGCTGATCAACAGACCCACTAAGTTTTCCATGACCGGCAATTGCGAAGGTCGTTTAAGCGTCCCGTGAATGCTAATCTGGAGTCACGTGTCGCTGACGTTTCATCAAAATGCATGAACAGTTGTGCGCGCTATAGCGGATGGGAAGAGGCCGCGGTTTTTGAGGCGCGTGAGGTCAGCCGCAGAGGGTTGTGAAGCGTCTTTGCTGACAGGTGCAGATGGCGGCATTCACAGCGCAGCCCACAAAAACTAAATTACGTCTCCACCGCCTGCCGCCCTGCAATCAACATCATGCCCCACAGATGCCTGGATCTTGGGCAACACCTTGAAAACTCAACGAAAAGCTAGGAATTGCCGACTTCTTGCCAGCTTCGTTTTTATATGATCATGAGCTGCAGCGGGTGCAGATGCCCAGTACGAGTCGATACGATTCCTGCTGAGTCTCCAGGCCCTCATTTGCACTCTCCCCGGTGTCAAAAGGTGAGGACACATGAAATACGGTGCGCAGATGCTGCTCCTGATAATCAACGGCCAACAGACGGCGTGCGACTTTGCTTCTTGCATACTTATTTTGACTGAGCTTCCTGCAATAAAGACAGCAAGTCAGCATTAAAAATGTGATCACTTGAACTTTGCTGCAGAGGGATGGTTACCAGGCAGCAGGGAATTTGCATATGCGTAGATATTTTTTTTTTCTTTCTAAACAGAAAAGCTGATGCAACGGCAGCCAGCAGCTGTGATTTTCTGATGGCACGTCCCGATTGTGATCTGTTGGAAAGTGCATCCGTTTGTGGTCTTAAGTTGAGGACAGAAAGACGCGGAAAATAAAGGAAATGGTTTATGTGGGTTTGAAATAAAATAATGTGTTTCTTGCCAATTGAAATCACGGTCATTTCTTATGTTGGACTAGCAATTACAATCTATATGAGAGCAATTAGAAATCAACCCAAGGTTTAAAGTACATTTAAGCGTGAAACTCACCTGCTGTCAATGTTCAACATGGTTTGAAAAGCACATGTGGAAAAACTCCCAAGAGATGTGAATGCTTTAGCTAGGCACTTCAATTGACATTGAATTGATTTGCATAAACTAATACCGTCATCTGCTTGAAAACAGACATTTTTAAGCATCCCATGGTGTGAACTCAAATGTGGCATGAAAAATTGGAGCTGGCACTCGGAAATGTTGACTTTTTTTCGGTTTAGCTTTCCAGCAAAGCACTTGGAAGGAGAATGGTTATTTCATGAAGCTCAATTTGAAAGGCAAACCAAAGGAATAATTTGCCTGGAGACAATTACAGTTTGGGACAACCCAACGAAAATGAGAGAAGGGATTCCATAATTGCTCATATCCTTGTGAATTTGTGGAAGATAGGCATCTTCCTCCTTTCTTCAACTTCCTGTACCCTCGTCTTTCACATTATGCACCGCTGTCTCCCATAATAACGCATCCATCCTCTCATCCTCTGCTCTCTAGATCCTTTTCTTGTGCGACGCTGCCGTCATCGCGCCCCGCTTCCATTTCGCTCGTTCTTACTTTGTGTTTGTCTTCGTTCCCTCCAGCATGCAACATCCTCTCCCCTAATCCTCCCTTTTGTATGCTCTTTATTCTTCCTAATCTGAGCCGCAGTCTCGGCGAATCCGACATGAATCTCCTTGAATCCAATTACGTCTCTTCATAAAACCTCCACCCCTCCGAGGCCAGAACTAAGATCTGCGAGAGGCACCCAAGGACACGGCGGACGACTCTGCAGGACTTATTGCCTAGACGGCGTGTATGGGAGTGTCTGCTAGAGTATTGAACGCATAATGAGCCCTATATTGAGACAAACGGGGCTGTGGCTCCATCGGCTACGTGCGGTGAAACAAAAAAAGCGGACGAGGTCGCGCGCATCTGATTGTGTCCGGGAAAGTTGCAGACGAATCTCGAGGCCGTTCTGCGGCCGTCTCTTGAGAATGCGACGGTCTGCCGCGGGAACCGCAGGGCCGAGCGATAACTTCACCGTGGTTTGAAACGCCGAGCGTCCGTCTCAGTTACGTCAAACTTCGGTGGATGTTAAAACTTCCGCTCGCGAAAGCCTCATTTGAGCACAGAGAAAAGTTGCCAGCTTTTCCGTGCTGTCAGCAGACAGAACCCCTAATTTATTTCCCTAACATAAACTGTAAACGCCTTCTCGCGTGCAGGTTTGTCAGCATCACTCTCAGTTTTATTTCTGAACGACCAAGTGAAAATTGATGCCAAGAAGCTTTACGTTATGCAGTAGGCTTTCATTGCCTCTCGCTGTGAAGTAATGGCTAAAAACAAAAAAACAAAAAAAAAAACAGATCAGCTGATAATGGCTGTCCTTTTTCTACCCCTCATCATTTAAATTTCAAACAGCATGCAGCATGCAGCCTGCGGCGTTTCATCTTCAAAAGGATAAAAGGAAGCGCAGAGCATGTTGCTGTTCGTGTCGGATCTCTTGTTGGCTGCTTCGGTGTGCTGGTTTAGCTGCAGCATTTGTTAAGCAGCTCTGATCTAATTAGCGCCTTGATTTGAGTTATTGGACCGTCTGTCCCTGTGTGGGCAGGACCTGGACGGTGCTTTTAAGCAAGACAGCACATAAAAGCGAACGAGCTCAAAGTTGTGAAACCGCTGCAGAACATTTTGGTCAACAGATTCAAACAAACAAAAAAAAAAATCATTTTCTTGACACGGCAGAAAGTGGTGCCCTGGTTTTAAAAGAAGACAATTGTTTTTTGTTTTTTTTTCAGTTTTAACAAAGGTGGCTAATCGTGGTTTTGAGTTTGTCACAGGTGAATGAAAATTACAAACAGTTCAGACCGAAATCTGACTGAATCAGAAGCTACTTTAAAAAAAAACTTTCAGGGCATCTCCTCACTAGTAATAGTTGATTTTTTGGGGGTGGGGATTTGGACCCACTTTTATTCCACTGTATTATTCCAACATGATCATTTTATGTCATTTCTATTCAAGCATCAAATTGTGCTCTGAAAGCAGCGCGCTGATGTGCAGCTGTATGTTTCTATGAGCTTGGCTGACATTGATGTTTACATTTTGTGCATTGTTGGCCTTTACTTCCAGCACCCCTCCTCCTCCACTCCCCCTTTCCTGCAAAGGGGGAGTGGAGGCCACCTACTGTGAGCCTGCTTCACATTAACGTTTCATTCCCAGCACCGACGTACCGTCACGCTGTCAGAGACGGTGGTCATGAGTGTCGCCGCATGACACGGTGCTCGGTCCCGTGAGTTCAAAACGAGTAAGCAGGGTTGTTTGCTGCGATAATGTGATAGTTTTTGATAATTATTGTTATACTTGGGTAAGAAGAGGACAAAACACGGCAACAACAAGCCTGACCACTGGCCTCCTATGCTGTTGCGCTCAATTCTCATTAGGTCTTCCTTGGCTTTCCAAACTAAATGAAATCACAAAACTATGATTAAAGTGACTAACCCACAAACTAACCCATGTTATTTCTATGAGCTTGGCTGACACTGATGCTACGTCTTCTGAAACCCGGCAGTAGTACTCAGTCAGTGTAAAAAGGATGTTTATATCTGTTTCCACGTTTTTTTTGCTTGATATCTCAAATGTGCTCCTGGAGTCTTTTCCGACTGAAAGTCGTTGTTGGTTAGATCACCTTTGAGGCCCAGCGAGTATATCTGCTACCATTCATCACAAAGTTATTCATTGCTCCTTCTCTGCTGGGGATGATGGATGACTCGAACAAGCCGTTTTGACAAAACGCCGAGAAAATGAGTGATTTTATAAAGCTTGTGTCGAAAGGCCGAGAGGATGGAAAAATCTTTTGTGTCAACGTATTTAGGCCCATTTTCTGGTCAGATGCTCTTTCACACTGGCTTTGAATTTCCATGAAAATAGAAGCATTTCTGGCTGTGTGTATATATATTTGTTTTCCCTTGACCTTGCTGGATTATTGACTGAATTTACAAGTTCACTTTTACAGATCAGTCAGTTTTTACATAAAGAGCGTATCTCATTCACCTGAGAAAGAAAAAATAAGCTCACATCAAATAAAAAACAAGAGAAACAAGCATTTGTCAAATAAATTCACAAGCAAAATTAGTTAAAATTACACTGGTGCCTCAGCTCCTAGTCTCAGATTCGGTCCAATCAGCGCATTTTTTTAAATGATCAGTACTAACTCAAAAGTTTATCTGTCATTAATGGATTTCAACTCCTGATAAATGCGTTGTGTGGTGTCTACAAGTTTGTCGGCACCTGTGATTTTTTTTAAAACACGCAGCTCCCTGTCTGTGCAAATTGGTTTGTTTATTATGTGTTTCCATAACTTAATTCAATAATAAGAGAATATATCTTAGTGTGGTTAAAATACAAACAAAAATACTAACTTTCAGTGTTTGTTAAACAGTTGACTAATCTGTCATGGAACCTGAATAAATTGCGCTTGTGAGAAACACACTGAATCTCCAGCCTTTCTCTTAATGGACATTCAATTCTTAAGAGTCTGTGTCCGTTCGTGTAAATATTGTTTCATACCCGTCATATTTTTTCAGAGCGCTCATTGTGGAATACAAGCCTATCGCAGGTTCATCCAAAGTCGGTCGGCTTGTGGGGAAAAGTAAACTCAGGCTCCTTAATTTATCTGTTTTTACAACCACAGCCGTGTGCACATACAAACACAGAGAGCTCTTACGGCAGGAGGCGAGGAGTCCTGTTATTGCTCATTACCTTACTTTCTCATCAGCACACGGCTTACTGGAGAAGTGATGCTGCCAGGAAATAATTGACTTTGGAGCACGGGTCAGTGGGTTGAGACCGCCTTCCTTCTGCTGACGCCTCGGGGAAGCTGTGGCAGGACGGCACGCTGCGAGAAGGAAGCTCTCGACCCGGAGAAAGACTTGGATCCTTTTAAAAAATGTTACTGTATGCAACACAGGTGTAGTAAAAACACTGATTTACCACATTTAAATCTTCCTGAATCTTTAAATGTTCCTAGGTTGTGTCAAAATTTTAGAACAGGCTGCCTACATGTTCAGATATTTTACACGTGTGGTGCAACAAAACCAAAAGTAAAGCAATCGCGCAAGTAAACCTTTCTTTTCGTCTCGTTACAAAGAGGAGAGGAATCCCCTACGTTCTGTCAGGGCCACTGACAAATGCGAGGGTGTTGGACTAGAACAGAAGTTGGTCTTCTGCAGCCACACACACACACACACACACACACACACACGCAACATGGGGTGAAAGTGTTGAGCTGCTCGTAAAAAGCGATCACCAATCCATCTAACGTCAGCGAGCTGGCCGACGTGCAATTGCATTATGACAAATGGAGGCCCACACAGACGTTTCCGTCTGATTGAGATGGGCGATCAGAGGATCAGAGGTTGCATTCACGGGAGTGCCGAGACGTTTCGCCACCTCTTCCTGTGTCCTTTCACGACGCCGTAGAAACCTCCTTTTTACGACGCTTCCCAAAAGCACCAAGAGAGGAACTTTATCAACAAAACGCTGCCTGTCAGGTTGACGGCGCCGTGATGGAATACGGCAATATGAGTCGCTGCATAAATGCGGGAATTTGCATTCATAACTCAGAGACTTTACTGTTCCCGCCAGGCCTTCATCACTCTTCTCGAAGTAAACAATTCACAGATCTCTGCTGCAGATTGATGCTTTTCATGAGAACCATTACAGTTATGACAAATACTACAGCCCGCCGTCTGCACGTCTTCAAAAACATGGCTCCTGCAGCCCCGTTAAAGCCTCGGTGTCTAATTAGGGAACGCTCTGAGACAGTCGGGTATAACTACGAAAGCACATCGCTTCTTGTAAAAACTTTCCAAATACACAAAAGGCTCCAAAGCAGATGTCGCCGAAGTGAGCAGGAAGCACTATGCGGTTAATCGCTGCCATTTGTTTTGTTTGTTCCCCGCTAAGAGGGACGAGAGCAGTGAGCTTATCTTCAGGGAGAAAATTAAATTAGCGCAAACATTTCCACTTCAGACAAAAACATCCAGCTGTTTGGATTGCTTTCTGAAGTTACGTTGTTTGATTTAATTGATGCTATCGCTCCTTTCCCGTGTTTACTTTAATTAGCAGAAGACGACTACGGGGTAGATGGTAGCACTGAGTATAAGCTTCATTTATGTCTGTGTTCGTTTTACGATTTCCATTTTCAGTTTCATTAGCATTTAAGGGTTTGCAGTACATGTCCATTTCTTCATATTTATAGATCTGGTTCCCTTATCTACCTCTTTTTAGATTTGTCAGACTTTTTTCCTGTTCTGTGTTTGGCGTTTCTCTCAGATGCACCCGGTTTCCAGTCGGCTGCCGAATTGCCATTGCTAATTTAACGTTGGCGATGTTACTCCTCTGGTTATCATCAGGTTCACCGGTAGTTGAAGTGGAAGCTGTGCATTTCTAAAATAAACGTTGAACAAAACTCAAAAGGACCATAAAACATTTCGGATATCAAACTTACATCGTTCCAGTTCCTCAGTGTGCAGCTTTAATTCAGGGAAGCACGAACAGGGACGATTTCTGCAAACACTGTTTCACACAAAAGTTGTGTGACGAAGCACATAATCCTATGTGCTTGTTTTGCACATTGCTATTCTATATGTCTTTCTTGTTGTCTTTCTTTTGAGTGTGTATTAAATATTCAGAATATTTTCAGCTATCGTGCCACAAAAGGTCTTTACAAAATTTCAACTATATTTTCTGTGAGGCCATAATCTGTTTAGAAATGACTTCTCATCCAGGAATGAACAAATTAACAGCCAAACTCCTCTAAAATGTTGCAGTTCTCACACTTTTTGAACCTATATTACTAGTGTCTTTAGAAATAATACATGACATGCTGTTACTAGGCTGCTGTTCTAGTTACAGCAGCCTAGTAATTAGGTTATCTGCTGATAACCTAATTACAGACTGGCCACCGGTATTCAGCTTGTGTTTCATAATTTGCAATTTGTCAATTTAAAGGTTGAACGCGGACTAAGAAGAGCTGAGTGAGCAGGAACACTTATTTAAATGTGAATTTGATATTTCCCTACATAAATTTTATTGGAGTATGTCTTGGACAAGTCTCAGCACTTTTGCAGTTTTTAAGCAATTTTTTTTTTTTTTTAAGATGATAGCTAATAGTTTGCCACGATTAAAAGTACTTTTTTCTTGAAGCTATTGTGTTTCTACTCTTTCTTGTGTACCGCTCCTTTTCCGTTTGTGGCGCTGCTGTGACACAGAGGAAGAAAAATATCTGTGCCTTTTAGTGTGGCGTCTTAAAATAGATTTCCATTAGTAACTTTATTTACCGAAACTGTTGCAAAACCGATAAAAACTTACAAAGACGCCATGACATCATAGTCTTGGATTTCTCCAAAATATTTATAATTGTGGTTTAGAATAGTTTGAAGAAAGAAAATAGAGAAAAACCGCTGTCACATCTTTCTGGCTTTAAGTGAATAGAAATAGTTTTAGGATTCATAATTGGCACAAAATCGGAGTATTTTGAAATAGTTTTACTCTGAACATGTCTCGAGCAGCTTCCGGGTTTCGTGGGGAATTCTCCCATTGCCAGGCAACCGCCAGAATTAAACTCTTTTCGCAACTGACAGTTTTCTGGTCACCTCTGGAGCAGCTCATGTATTTTTTGTTGTTATTTTTTTGTGTTTGATTTTTAAAGTTGTCTCTGAGGGGTTTTCATGGGTGAGTACGGTGTAAATTTGAAAAACAATGCATCAAAATGGGATTTATGAGAGTTAACATAGGTCAACTTTCAGATGTAAATCACGCTTCACTATTCAGTAAACGCTACTTCAATGCTTTATAGCCTTATGTACAAAGAGATATGAGAAACGCCAGATGAAATGGAACAGGCAGGTCTATTATATATATTTTTTCATTTTTAACTGTTTAATTGGCCTCTGACCTCACTTCCCCAGCTTTCCATTCTCCCTCGCCCAGATTGATAGAGGATCCCCAACATCTTTTAAAGAGAGCCTCCTTTATCTGATTTTATTGGTTATTTCATTAGAAAGTATCATAGAAAGTTTTGAAGCAAAGCAAAGCAAACAATATGCATGTTTATTTCCAAAAACAAAGATTGGGTCAGTTTCAGTAAAATGCACTGCTCCCGTTTCCTTAGCAACCCCGAGTTTCCAGGAGGTGGACGTAGCAGCAAAAATAGTCCAGCGGTGCTGGAGAAGATATGTGGTACGTATTTAATATATTTGTGACAAGTTTTCATACTTGTTTAGCAAGCACATCTATACAGTAAAAATTGTGCTTTGCAAAATAGTTTGAGCTTTGAATTCTGATTTTTCTTTTTTTTTTTTTTTTTTTTTTAGGGGAATCATTGTAAAGGGGTCTAAATAAATTGCATGCAACATTTTTTTTCAAAAAACTTGAAAAACAATCAATCGTTTTCCATCCACTTCATAATCCTGCACTACTTTGTGTTTGTCTACCGCATAAAATCCCAATGAAATACAACAAAGTGGTTGACGGCTGTAATATCAAAACAATCCCGATAATGTCAACACTGCAGTGCAAAAAAAGTCTTCAGGCATGTCCAGGATATGGTCGACCAATGCTATTGGCAAGATCCCAAGTCACTGCCTCGAACCGTCAATCCTTGAGAGGTAGTGGACTGATAGATCTCGACGAAACAATAATATCTCAGTCGAACACAAAACTATTCAAATCCGACTGTGTCTGACAGGCAGAGCTGCTCGACTGTGCAGTAGGCGTCTTCATCTGATTTCGACTAGGAGGGGTAAGTTAATAACAGGGGAAACGTAAATTAATCTCCACAAATTCGTAAGAGATTCATATGAACAAACCTGCTCATTTTAAGCCTTTACTTTTCGTTCAGGTCAGTTTTCCTCCCCAGGTGTACTACAAGATCTTCACCTACCGTCCCATTGTGGATGTATGTGCAAGCAGCCCCAAGAACTACAATCAGCTCCTGCGCATGAGGCATCTGACTGAGGAGAGAGATCCGACTCTGCACACAATGGACCAAACGGGCTGGTACCAACGTGTGGAGAACAACAACTGGAGGATCTTCTCTTGCAAAGTAAGGGGGAAAAATACATAAAGATACATATATATTATACAGGGGTTGGACAATGAAACTGAAACACCTCTCATTGTAGTGTGGGAAGTTTTATGGCTAAATTGGACCAGCCTGGTGGCCAATCTTTATTAATTGCACATTGCACCAGTAAGAGCAGAGTGTGAAGGTCAAGTTAGCAGGGTAAGAGCTCAGTTTTGCTCAAAATATTGCAATGCACACAACATTATGGGTGACATATCAGAGTTCAAAAGAGGACAATTTGTTGGTGCATGTCTTGCTGGCGCATCTGTGACCAAGACAGCAAGTCTTTGTGATGTATCAAGAGCCACGGTATCCAGGGTAATGTCAGCATACCACCAAGAAGGACGAACCACATCCAACAGGATTAACTGTGGACGCAAGAGGAAGCTGTCTGAAAGGGATGTTCGGGTGCTAACCCGGATTGTATCCAAAAAACATAAAACCACGGCTGCCCAAATCACGGCAGAATTAAATGTGCACCTCAACTCTCCTGTTTCCACCAAAGCTGTCCGTCAGGAGCTCCACAGGGTCAGTGTACACAGCCGGGCTGCTATAGCCAAACCTTTGGTCACTCGTGCCAATGCCAAACGTCGGTTTCAATGGTGCAAGGAGCGAAAATCTCGGGCTGTGGACAATGTGAAACATGTATTGTTCTCTGATGAGTCCACCTTCACTGTTTTCTCCACATCCGGCAGAGTTACGGTGTGGAGAAGCCCCAAAGAAGCATACCACCTAGACTGTTGCATGCTAAGAGTGAAGCATGGGAGTGGATCAGTGATTGTTTGGGCTGCCATATCATGGCATTCGCTTGGCCCCATACTTGTCCAAGACGAATGGATGCTGTATTGGCCGCAAAAGGAGGCCCTACACCATACTAATAAGTTATTGTGGTCTAAAACCAGGTGTTTCAGTTTCATTGTCCAACCCCTGTATATTCTGGTGATCAGCGAAAGCTCATCTTTCAGCTACCGCATGCAGATACAATTCAGTGCTTACATGTCCAACAGTTCATTACCAAGAAAGAACTCGTGGATAGTATTGTCACCAAAAATGTTTTTTGTGTTATATCTACCAGATTTGCACATCTGTACAGTAAAAATTGTGCTTTGCAAAATAGTTTGAGCTTTGAATTCTGATTTTGTTTTTAGGGGAATCAGTGTAAAGGGGTCTAAATTAATTGCATGCAACATTTTTTTCAAAAACCTGCTGAAAAACAATCAATCGTTTTCCTTCCACTTCATAACACAACTACTTTGTGTTAGTCTACCGCATAAAATCCCAATGAAATACAACAAAGTGGTTGATGGTTGTAATATGAAAACAATCCCGATACTGTCAACACTGAAGTCCAAAAAAAGTCCTCAGGCGTATAAAGGGGTTGATCAACCAATGCTATCAGCAAGATCCCAAGTCGCTGCTTGGGATCTTGCAGCGACTTGGGATCCCAAGTTTTGCAGCCGTCGATCATCGAGAGACAGACTTTCATCCGTCGAAGTTGCAGCGGAAAGAGGACGTAGTAAAAAGGAGGATGAAGGAAAACATCGAGAGGAGGATGCAAATGTGAGTTGGAAGAGAGAGATCCTGCTTAACAGTTTTTAACAAATATCTAAATAAGGAAAACAACAAAAATATATGTATTAGTAAAAGTAACATGCCACAGTTTTGATAAAACATACAAATAACCGTAAAACTTTCAACTCTTAACTCTATCTGGTGCTTTTTGTTCATGTTTTGTGAAATCTTTCCTTCTGACTGAATAAACAACTCAATTCAACACGTTCCATGTAGAGATATCTGTATTTTAACTATAGGTTTGAGTTTGCCCAGCAGGTGGCAGTGACATCAATATTAAAGACATTAAAATTCTTTGCAAGGACAATGGATCATAGCTGAAAGGTTTCCCTAAAGCATATTGCCTCAACAAAATATATATATATTTTTTTTTTTATCTCCAGGTATTCAGTCCACACTTTTACACAAAAACAGATTCCTTAAATATCTCCATTTTAGAGATTTTTGTTTCAATTGCTGGTTTTTCAAAGTTCTGTCTCTGGTCTACAAGATAAAAAACACAGAAAAGCATCTCAGCTGTCTAAAATCTAATAGAAGCGCATTTGATTATTACTTATCTTCTTGCTACATAAAGGTACAGAGAGGGCCGAGAGGAAGAGGAGCGCATGAAAGCCGCACAGTCCCATCAGTCCGACTTGTTCACTATGAAGAGGAAAACAGCGAAGGACACAATGCAGTCTAACGAAGACAGTGAAGACAAAAGAATGAATCGGGAGGTTAACGAACTATTTGATTGGATGAGCAGACACAGCGTTTAGAAGTGAGCTCTTTGATCATTTCTTTTCAATGTGCATTTTTACCTTGTCCTGTAAAACTAAAGGTGCTTCCACACCGTGGGCCAACGGACTTGGTTCCATTGGACAGATGGGAAACTTCCTACTTTCATTCCTTTCTTTTCACACTCATTGGTCCCTCCAGGATTTTGCAGTTGTCTTTATGATCAGCATAATTTCGCACTGATTTTTGCCTCAACTGCATGTGCTCCATGTAGTTGAAGGTAATTTTTAAAAGTTCTCACATCACATATTCGTTTGTAAGTCAAAGGTCACATGCTCCCTTTTGTTTATTTCTCTTTGGTTCTCTAATTTCATTTCTCACCTGATGAAACGACAAAGACTGTCCTGTGTGAAAGCTCCCCTATGTTAATTTTTGCCTTGATATTTTTGCTTCTGCAGATTCAAGGAAGACTGGAAACTCCTACATTGGCACGACTGAACTGAATAAAGGCAAATTAATGTCTTTTGACGTTTACCTTTTCGTCACTTTTTTAAATCAAATGGGTTCCTTAATCTTCATGGATTAAAGATGATTTCAAGAAAATCATTTGTGGTGTTTTACCTCAATGTATAATACCACATTTTTGGTACTTCCATATCTCCATACTTGATGGGAGATTTTATATCATCTGCAATCTGAAATGGTCATGCTGCATTTTATCATATTTGGATCATGATTCTGCACAGGAAGAAATCAGATATGATAAATGTGAACGTAAACAACGGCTGAAAATTATTTTGATTAAATTGAGTGACAAATCTTTGTCACTGAAGCGTTTCACATCACAATCTCTCCACTTCTGGTTCCGTCTACACATCCAAACATCCAAAAACTCTTTCTGACAACATTTGATTAATTGTTAAAGCAAACACTGATCCTGAGTACAAAGATATGTAATGCTTACTGAGGCTTTGTGAAAACTTAAAATTTTCAATTTAGTACGTTCTTCTTGTAACGTTCAGCAACAAACTATCTTTTACTCATCAAATCAAGTTATTCCATAACTTGTCGTTATGTTGTTTTGTGACTAGATTTATAGCAGTTTTAAATAACAAATATTGCAGTATGATAAACTTCCCATTAAGTTATTGTGATAAATGATGATATTGCTGTTTTGAGAGCATGTTTAAGTCAGATATTCATATTGCTAATGCAAGTTTGCCCTCTTTCACACAGAATCTCTACAGTAGAACTGGAAGACATTTTAAATATTCAAAATAAAACACGACAACCAAAACCAAATAACGGAAACCGTAAGTAAAATGGATTGTGATGTCTATATAAACAAAATTGCCCTTCAGAAAATATTAATCATCAGAATGGAAAATTACCTAAAATGGTAAAAGTTGACTCAGAATGACTCAGAAAACCAGCAGCAAGTACATTATTTTTAATATATTTGTAAATATTATCTTGTTATTCTTGCAGAATGTGTCAGAAGTGGTCAGTTTTTAAACTGTTTCATGACATTCAGTGGGAACCCTGACCAAAAGCCCTCATTTAAGGTTTAAAATGTATAAATAAAACACTCGAGTTGGCCTTTTCTCTCATAATAACAATGAATCCATCAGTTTCTCGCAGCAGCAGACCGAATGCGGCTCGCTAAACAGAGACGCACCACCCACACATGAGATAAAGCAAAATTTTGGGGAAATAAATGAATATTTTTTGTTGTCTGGACAATTTCAAAAACCTCCTGACGGTTGGTTCACATTCCACTGCACCGTTACCTAGCAACCTCAGCTGAACCTAGTTTGTTACCTAGCAACCCAGGCAGAGTTCCAGCACATTTGGTCAGCTAGTTTTACTACAGTATGCGCTGCAGAGTGGCTGCTGGGAAAGACAGAAAGTGTTTTGTTGTTGACTCACTATCCAGGAGGCTCCACTTCTGCTTTTCAAAGATCTGCGGTTGCGCATCTGTTTGCAGCTATTTTCACTTGAGAGTTTAAATGATGAGTTGGGGGGGTGTGGCCAGCAGCAGCTTATTTGGATTTAAAGTGACAGAAGCACTGAAATACCAGAAAGAGACGGAACTGAGCAGAACTACAGTCTCATTATTTAATGAGACTGTGCAAAAAATATAATAAAAATGCTTTGCATAGCCCATAGATCTATCCTAATTTGTTTTTTATTATAAGGAATTATACTGAGTCACCTTAAAAAGGGATCTTCTGGGTTGTTGGTTCTCGTGTCTGTTATCCTCTTCATGAAATGCAAACATTACTTTAATCTCAAGTTGGATGACGTTATTTCTGTTTCAGGAGTGGCTGAACTTTGTGTGGGGTCTTCACCTTATGAACCTGTCCAAAACTCACAATCTTATTCTTGTTTCTACTGCATTTTTTCTTTCCACTTAATTTTACAATTATTTTCTGTTCACCCTTATCCCTAATGGGGTCAGGAGGTGGTGGTGCCTATCTAAAGCTACGTTCCGGGGGAAAGGCGGGGTACCCCCTGGACAGGTCACCAGCCTGTCGCAGGGCAACACAGAAACAGACAGGACAAACAACCATGCATACACACTAGGGGAGAATTTAGAGAGACCAATTTACCTAACGGTCATGTTTTTGGGCTGTGGGAGGAAGCCGGAGTACCCGGAGAGAACCCACGCACGCACAGGGAGAACATTCAAACTCCGTGCAGAAAGACCCTGGGCCGGGAATCGAACCCAGGACCTTCTTGCTGCAAGGCAACAGTGCTACCACTGTGTAGCCACTTAGCCACATTTGTAATGTTTTTTTTGTTTTGTCTGTGGTTGATAATTGGTGAGTCAGCAGTTTTTGCCTTGATTATGTTGACCATAATTTAGGGCTAACAATATATATTGGGATAGACACTTGATTAATATCAATAGATAATATTGTCTGAGAAAATGTTCAATATATTAAAGCAGTAGTCCCCAACCCTGGTCCTCAGGGCCCAGTGTCCCGCATATTTTAGGCAGCTGCACACCTGGGTTAAATGAACAGGTGATTCTGCAACAATTTCAGGAATGCAAAGAAGGAAATGCAGTCATATTAGTCAGTTGTCTCTGAGTCCAGACTCATCAAAAACATGCAGGACAGCGGTTCCTGAGGACCAGGGTTGGTCCACTGTATTAAAGAATATTTACTGAACTCTGATCCAGAACCGCACTGCATTCTGGGAAATGTAAGCTGAGAAGAGGCTTTAACCGCTCAACCAACAGACGTAATAAAAGAATAGGCTCCGCATTGACTGCTTTGAGGCAGGAAACACGGTGGCCATCTTGGAGCTCAAATCGTACTTGGCTAAACCAGAACAGCAGACGATTCCTCAGCACTGCTACATATTTTTCTTCAAAATGACGGACTATTCACGTGAGGGCTCGGGACATAACTTTTCAATACTAAGATAATGATGTTAATATTTTGTATTAGCTAATAATAGCTATATTATTAGCTGTATTATTAGCTATATTAATACAGCTATATTATTAGCTAATACAGCTAATAATATACCTAATACAGTGCTTCACTCATTTCCAAAGTAACAGGCTTGGTGACGTAATCGTGTTTCGTGATGTTTTTGTGTATGTGTGGGTGGGGATTATTAGCTGTATTATTGGCTAGTATAGCTAATAATATAGTACTATCTATATTATACTATAGCTAATATAGTATTAGCTATATTTTGTATGACTGGAGTTCAGCTCCCGCTGTGAATGGTAACAGATTTATTTAGGAAACCTTCAAACCAAAAATGGGAGATCTGGGAGGTATCTTGCTCCAGCGAGAGGCGGAGTACAACCTGCACAGGTTTCCAGCAACAGAGAGACAGAAAGGTGAAAAACAATCATGCATGCACACATTCACACCTAAGGATGGGTTTAGAGAAATCAATTAACCTAACAGTCATGCTTTTGGACTTTGGGAGGAAGCCGGAGTACCCGGAGAGAACCCACACAGGCATGGGGAAAACATGCAAACTTCGTGCAGAAAGACTCGGCACGGAGCCCCGGAGGTCAGCCAGTAGACCAACTGGACTCAGCAAGGAGCCCTGGAGGTCAGCCAGGAGACCAACGGGACTCAGCACGGAGCCCCGGAGGTCAGCCAGGAGACCAACGGGACTCAGCACGGAGCCCCGGAGGTCAGCCAGGAGACCAACTGGACTCAGCATGGAGCCCTGGAGGTCAGCCAGGAGACCAACGGGACTCAGCACGGAGCCCCGGAGATCAGCCCAGAGAGTGTCTGATGACCTGGCAACAAATGGGATTAGAGTCCGATTGTCTGGGAACTTGATGGCCTCAAGTTCCCATGGCACCGCAGTCCTGCGGGCCGCAAGCTCTCCTGCCAACATCTTCTGCCATCAGCCCCTAAGCGTCAAGCTCCCTTGACGCTTAGGCGGAGCTTAAGCGCTTTACAACACCGCAGTCCTTTGGTCGTAACCTTTTCTGCCACTGACAATCAAGCCTGAAGGTTTCAGTCATCATGACACTTTTTTTTAATTACAATTCCACCCAATACCTCAGAGTACCTGTTTGGCACATTTTCTGATAGGTATTGGAGATGCCTTCAAACAGACGTGTCATCATTGTCGGCTGCTCCTGTGGCTGATCTGAAACCGACTGGCTGTCTTTGTGGGTTTCCTCTTCAGGTGGCTGCTGGTTCTGCTGTTCACTGTCCCTCATCTTTTTCAGCCTCAGGGAGACATTTTCCTGTTCAAAGGCGGTGTTTATTTCCTCTAAGGCAATGGTCCTCTGCTCCAGGGCCACGCTTTTCAGCTGCAGGGCAGTGCCTATTTTCACCAAGGCAGCGATTTCCAGCTTCAGGGTGGTGTTTTCCTCCTCCAAGGCAGTCTTTCCCTCATGCAGAGCGGTGTTTTTGTGCTTAAGGGTGGTGTTTATTTGTGACAAGGTGGTGTTTTTCTGCTCCAACTTTGTAATTTTCGTCTCCAAAGCGGTACTTCTCTCCTCTAAGGCGGTCTTTCCTTCCTCCAAGGCAGTTTTTTCCTGCTTGAGGGTGGTGTTTATTTGCACCAGAGAGGTGCTTTTTAGCTTCAGGGTGGTGTTTACCTTCTGCAGGGCAGTGTTTTTCTCCTCCAGGGAGCTTTTTTCCTCCTCCAAGGCGGTGTTTTCCTTCTTGAGGGTGGAGTTTATTTGCGCCAAGGTGGTGTTTTTCTGCTCCAACTTTGTGATTTTAGTCTCCAAGGCAGTACTTTTATGCTCCCGAGTGGTGCTTTTCACCTGGAGGGCTGTGTTTTCCTCTTTCCAGACGATGTTTATGTTGTCATAGATGGTGATTTTCTTCTCCAGGGCAGTACTCTTCTCCTCCAAGGCAGTCTTTTCACGCTCCAACTTTATGATCCTCTCTTCCAACGCAGCCTTTTCAATCTCTAAGGCTGTGTTTTTCTGACCCAGTGCGATATTTTTTTTCTCCAGAGTGGTCTTCTTCTTCTCTAAGGCAGTGTTTTGTGTATCCAAGGTAGTGTTTTTCTCCTCCAAGGCGGTCTTTTTCTTCTCCACAGCGGTGATATTGTTCTTTAAAGTTTTGTTTGCCTCTAACTGTTTTTTTAATTCCCTGTCTTTCTCCTGAAGCAGAGTGTCTACTTCAAGCGCAGCTTTTTTCACGTTTAGAACTTGCGTGTTCAGCTCCTCATTTGCTTTAGGCAGAGACTTTCGCGCGATGGTCATCATGCTGACTTTGTTTACGATGTCTTTGAGCTTCTGCGTCTGTTTCGCTATGGCCTCTTGTATTTCCTTGTCTTTGAAATCAGAAGGCTTATTTATCTTCCTGCTCTTACTCATTTTTAATTCTTTCTCTCTGGACATCTCTGCAGGGTTTCTGCAGAGATGAAGGTCTGTGCCGTTCTTTGCCTAATGAAAACCTGGCTTAACAGCAACAAGCTGGTATTCAGTTATTGTTACTAGCAACTCACTTGTTCTTTGGTTACCTAGCAACAGCCCATTGTGTCACTTGCACAGCAAAAGTTTCTGGTTTCAATCCAACATTCAACAGTGAACTGAATATCAGTTTTCAGTGATTTTTCTGTTCACCGTTGGAGAAAATTCATCAGCTATCGTCTTACTCAATTTTTCAACATCATCCATAAGGAGAAAAACGAAAAAAAGATGGACCATCAAGCTCAGGAAACCGGGATCATAGAGCCGTTGGCTGCTAATGGTCTGACCTCACTGCCAGGACAAAGACAGATGAAAGACAATCAAGATAAGTTTCTTTCTGAGTTGAATATTTGAACATATATACAGTAATATTTATATATATACAAGAAAACTGCAATGTAATCAATAGCATGTGGAGAATAAGAAGCATGTTGACTAACATGGACTTGCACCATTCAGTATGTTAAAAGTTGTGTACAAGCTAAAATTAGCCAAAATGCTAACGTGAGCCTTCGTGCTTTCAATATCATGTGGGGCATCACTTGCATGATGTCTGCAATTGACTTACTGGATTCAGTATACTAAAAATTGCTAAGAAGTAGGAAAAATAGCTAAAAGCTTATTTTAGGTAAAAGGCTAATGCTAACCTGTGAGAAAAATATAATGCCGGCTAATCCTATTTGTGGGGGTAGTGGAATGCGAAAGTTTGTGCGAACATTATTGTACGTTGAATTTGTCCAGATTTTCTTGAGCTGATCCACATGTTGAGCGTCAAGCTTACGTGAAGGCACGTACAAATGGAATATGTTGAAATATCGTTTGCGTGAGGCTAAACTGTTCACGCTTCTTTGCTGTTTATTCTTAAGAGCTTACCCTTCCATGCATGGCGGTCAGCAGTGCAAAGCTGACATCCCACCCACGTCAAAAAATTCAGCAAATAGTCTTGAGTGGTTAGTGCTCCGTTCTTGCCGTTAAAATTTTTGTTTGTGCAGCTTTGGGTTCTGAGATATACACAGAAAATATTTACATATATGTCTACATGCATTTTTCCCCCTTTGCAAGAGATGAGCCTCCAGTTGTTGCTCCCCACACGCTGGTACCAACCCGTTCAGTCTGTCATTTGCAGAGTCAGTTCTCTCTTCTTGATCAAATACTTCATACGCTGGAGATGAGGGCTGCTTGTGTATATATGTCCTCAATGTGCCGGCAGATGACGATCTTGTAGTCGACCTGGGGTGGAAAATTGACCTGAATGAAAAGTAAAAGCATACACTCGGTCAAATAAAATAATGTTCAAACAGATGGCAATGTGTATTGTCAAAACAGGGAACCGTCTTCTTGACAGGTTCAGCTCACCTCTCTCGAGTGAGCTGAACAACCGTTTGTGCCGTTAAAATTTTCGTTTGTGCCGCTTTCATTTTCGAGATATTAAAAATTATCATTTTGGCCGATGACATCACCAGCCCCCCCATCTTGCTCCAAAATAAACCAGAGTGGGTTACTTCGTTGGTTTTCGGTTTGTGCCTTTAAAACTGTCGTTGGTGCAGCTTTCGTTATTTTTTAGGTCATCCAGAGTTCACCAGCCCCCCATCTTGCTCTCAAACAAACCAAACGGGGTTAAAAAACAAACGTAAATAGATATCTTGCCTTGTGACCAACTGACACAAAATTCATGCTGTTACACAGGACACATTGTTAATATTGAATATTTAGTCATAATATTTTTAATAATTGTAATATTAAAAAATATATATCTTTTCTTCAATAGCTTTCAAGTCATGTGCCCTATTGACTCAAAATCAGTGTGAAACTGTTCTTATACTTTCATAGCATTTGAGCCTTTTTGATATTTCAGGATTTTTTTTGTCAAAATGTAGTATTTTTCTTCTATAGCGACTGGGTCATGTGACCCATTTACACTAAATCGGTGTGAAATTGTTCTACTAGACTGTGAAGATGAGAGTGATGGGCCAAGTTTAAAACAGGAGTCACAGGAAATATTAGAAAAATCGTTTACCGAGCTCATAAAAGAGACTAAAGAAAAAAAACTGAACTAACGACGGACACTTGTTTTTGACGCTGTTCAGCCTGGAATGTGTGTCTTCCTCCTCACGTCTATATTTTTGCCAGTTTTTGATTCTAAGGACGGCGGAGTATGGTGTGGTAACTTAAAGAGAAGCGGACTGATACCAGCTCGCCGCGCTGCGGAGTGTCCCGTCTCTAGGCAACCGTAACGGTCCGTAGCGTTCTGGGGTCCTTTAGCTCCCGCCACTGCAATTTAGCTGACCTTAATATTTCCTGTGTTTTATTTTGGTCATTATTTCGTGTTGATATGTGTGTGACAGGCGTGTCTATCGGACAATCTAATTCACTACGAGACGTGACATTTAATGTTGTTTTATGGAGAGATGGTAATCCTATTCAAGGGTGCTTTAGTCCAGTTTTAGCGATGTTACAAGGCTGGAATCGCCACTGGTCCCAAATGAATTTAGCGAAGTAGTGCAAACTTACAATAAATATTCAAAAATATTTAACATCAACCCCAACAAACCATAAATTATGTTTAAAAAAAATTATATATTAAACATAACCTACCCACAATGCAAAGATGCATGCAGATGGGACTGGATTGACTGAGCATGTGGGTGACATGAAATTAACTCTCAGCCTGGCTTCCTGGCCCAAGTCACATGACATGCACCTCTTAAAGGGAAAGTCCCCACACATAGATACCACAAAATATGCCCAACAACACACTTGGTGTGTTTACACTAATAACAATTTGTTATGCTTTTTAAATAAAATATGTGCCTCTACTTTACATTTGCAGGAGTTGTTGTAAATTTTGGGTGATGACTTTGAATGTACTTTTAAAGACGCTGCATGTTGCAGTGAATCCAGGACATAAAAGCAACGTTTATATAACTGCAAGGTAGAAAAAAACTGTCTGTAGGTTGAGTTGAGTTATTCTTGCTAAGGATGTGAACATTGCAACTAAGGGATTTTTTTTTTTTTTTAAAGGCTTTTAATATCGAACAGTTGAAAATATTATAACTGTTTTGTCACAGGATTGAAATAAGACCTTTGAGCCCATGAAGCTACAAAAATATTCCAGCTGATGCGTCGTGATTACGCGAGGTCTTTGGTAAATCTTCCTACGGAAAGCACAGTAATCCTCACAGAGCCGGCTTGCAGTCGCATGAAAGATGATGTTTTTAATCAGTGGATTAAACAGTGGAGCTCCTTTCGCTGATGGCGCCCCGGGGTCTAATAGTCGGTTCCTTCATGACGTGTCGGAAAAAAACGAGCGACAGGGTTCAACCTTTATAAGTATCCCATAAACCCCAAACATGTTTAGCATTTAGCTGTCTCAACCCACACTGTGTTTACATCTGTGTGTGAACAGCGAGCAACAAAGGCTCAGGGGGGGAAATAAACCAAACACATGTTTAACAGAGAAAGACGTCATCTGTGAAGTTTCCTCTTTTATTAAAAGAAAAAAAAAAAAAGATAGTTTAATTTTCCGCCTCGCTGTTTGTATGCCATCACCTCAATCTGTGGACATGTGGGAGAGCTTTCATGTTTCGGGGAGCTGCAAAAAGATGAAAAATGTCACAAGAAATTTGTCAGTTCATCCAGAACCTAATTTAAATGGATGGCAGTAAATATAGCATTTACTTTGCACAACTTTTGAAAAATTGATGTTTTTATTTTTGGTAGCGTAAATGCGTTGCTTCTTGCACCATTCACATTTTATTGTACATTGAAATACCGGTATATACTGTTTCTAACTATAAATTGATTTACCATCTCTTGAAAATGATTTTGTCATTTATCATCCGAAAGAAAGTTTCTGGTTCAATAACAGACTAAAAGGGGCAGTATTATGCGAAATCAACAGTTTTTTGAATTACGTCATGTTATCACGTCATGCCATCAACAAAAACATACCTGGAGTGTTGCTTTGACTCCTTCATGCATGTTTGAGAAATCCTTGAATCTCCCTTAGCAACCATTCAGCTGCCCAAAACATTTCGACGACGAAGTTCCACCTCAGAGCTGCAGTTGCCACCTTTCCAAGCTTCCGCCTCAGAGAGTGAATCTCCCTCTCGATTTCCCCGCTCAAGCTCCTGCAGACTAGCCAGCAGCAATTAGCAAACACCTGGTGGAACTGCTAATCTGCTGAGCTCGTCATCTGAACTACTTATCAGTCCGACACAGGCAAAAAAAACAAAACAAAACATTGTTTATAGGACAATGAGGGCTGTGGTGACTTCCTAAAAGTGGAGTCAAGCATTTTTAATTAATGTTTGACATATACAGTATTTTTACAACGACTGAGGGCAACATCATTAGTTGATGACACTATGTAGCTGAGAACACACAATGCCGCCCCTTTTAATATTACCGTATGTATTTTTATATACATACAGTTTCGTGTTTTTCTTTACACGAAACTGATCAGAATGTAGTTTAGTAAGTAGATTTTTTGTTTTTTCTTTTTTTGCACAATCCAAACAGGCGTTAACTTCACTTGTAAAATTTAGGGCACATTTCTCCCTTCATTGCACATCTGTGATGTTTTCCCTTTTAAAAAAATGTTTTCAGTTTTCAGCTGAGTGTCCAGTGTGAAATCAATTCTTATTCTATATTATTCTAAAGTCGTAAACTATAAAGCACAAATCAGAAAAATGTAGAAAAAAGGGGGTGCAAGCTACTGTATTTAAAATAAACACAATTATGTTTTGGTGATATGAATTCGATAGACTTTTTTATTCAAGAAGAGCAAAACAAAATGAATAAAAAGAGCTTTGTGAGGGACGAGGTGGACAGATCGGGACCCCCTGGGGGGGTCGATCGATTGGCGTCCATTGTACTCCTTAGCGACGGTCAGACAGGATGCAGACCGGCGGTCAAACTAAACAGCATTTTCTGCATGTATACACAACAAATGTCCTCCCGGACCTTTGGCCCAAATACAAAATAAACCCAAACATCCTTCCCAAATCCTTAAGATGGCGGGGGGGAAGGAGAGACGCGTGGAACGGAACGGTTCAAGGAGCTTCTCTACAGACGCACAGAAGATCAAGCAGCAGTTTCTACGGAGTTTGGGGGCTTTTTCAGAGCATCCAGAAGCAATGCAATTACATCCTTTTTTTTTCTCTTCCACTGAGGCAGTGAGATTGCAAAAAGAAAAAAAAAATGTGATGGGACGTGCATGCATATTTCACTGGTATGAAGAATACAGCTTCCTGTTTTGACAGTGATTTTGCCGACTTTGGAGCACAGTGAGAGTTCTCAGGAAGGGACACAAAGAAAGATGCATTCAGATGAATGTAGGGTAAGATGTATAGCACGCATCGTGGCAGTGGGGGCAACTCATAACAAAATATAACCATCTAAAATGAGTAGCCTACACAATAAGCCTCTGAAGTCAAAGAATATTTTTCCTTTTCAGACAGAATGATGTAAGGATTGTAAAGAGGAGCTCTTAGCTCCATTTGCTTTCTTTGGTTTTCAGTTCTTGACTTTCTTTAGAAAGGGACACGACCCTGTTGCTCACTGAAATCTTTTGGCCTGCTTCACGTCGACAGAGAGGTACTGATTGAACTATTTATGTTCATTGACCTCATCGTCTCCGTCTCCCACATCGAGCTGCTAGAGGTGTTGCAAACGCGCCAACGAAAGCTTGGATTTGAGCTATCGCACTCATCAAACAAACACATCGGGAGCAAACCAAAAGGAGCCGCGACCTTATCGGACCTCCGCAGCAAGTACGACGCGTCCGCAGGAGAGAAACCGTCAGAATGTTGCGAGTCCAAACCATTTTAATTCATCTGCTCCGAGTCCTGGATTTCAGCTCGCCAGCTCTGCCTCGTTGCAATTTTAGAATACGTTAGTCAGAGCCGAAAGATGCATCTTATAGATTTAAACAAGATTTTGGTTCAAATTAAACAACGTGTAAATATTGCAGAGGCTGAGGTGGAATATATTTTTGCATAAAGCTGGAAAAAAAAAAAAAAAATTGATGGGGTCGAGAGAACCGAAGTTTTGAGATCGTGACATATTTACCGTTCTCTTTTGCGTGCGCTGTTGAATTTACAAGTTTTGACTCTGTTAGCATTGAGTGTGTTGTTCGTTTTATTTACGTTCCCAGGCGGTGCTGCTTCAGGCGGTACTTAATCTAACGATGTGAAGATCTCTTCATTTTTACTCACGTGGGAGTCAAAAGATGACAAAGAAACCTACATTTGAAGGCCGACTGCTACCCAGAATGTTTAGCTTATTCCGAGCTTGTTGAGTTTCAAAGTGATTAATGACAGTGAGATGCAGATAAAAGGCACTGCATATAATTTTTTTTTTTTTTTCCTTTCTAAAAGCATGAGGGTCAGCAGTAGCAGCTCCAAATCCCAGACCACAGAATCTGCGTCACTTTGGGAGTCATCATCTCTTGCTTGGCCGGAGAAAAAGCCAATCGCGGCGCTGGCAAACGGGAAGCTCTGTTTATCCGAGCACAGCTTGGCCGTCGGCTCTTATTTTTCCACTCCTACTTCCTGTTCCCAACAAGCAGATATAGAGGATTTTGATGTTGAACTTTGTCCAGAATGTTAGCCTGCTGTCACTAAAAATCTAAAAAAAAAAAAAATTATTCTTTATTATTATGTTTTTAGTTTGTTTGTTCGGACTGAAAAAGCTTTCCGTCCGATGTCACTGTCGAGAACTGTTCATGACCGTCATGGTGTTCTGCCAGCAATGTGAGCTCAACTGATAAAGGAGTTTTTTTATATATATATTTATAATATAATCTGAATTAAACATGTCAAAAAGAAAAAGGAAAAAAACAAAAAAAAGCACAGCTGGGAGAAATCCAGACCCAGCAGACCTCGCTCTACTGGGTCGGGGTGGGTTCATTTTCTGCTCCTCTGTGTGGTTTGGACACTTTTTGCTCCCTGTATCTTCCCTTTTTGATGCATATTTTAAGTTCATTTGAACACAGACTCTTGAGGGGATAAAGTGCTTTGCGGACCACAGAAATTGGATTGCACGCGATTCTGCGGAGATATTCCCCAATGGAGACTTATGAGGAGGAGGAGGAGGAGGACGGAGGATGCAGCAAATGAAGCACAGCTACATCGTCCGCTCTGAAACGGAAATACGATTCACACAGAGACCCTGCTGAAAGACTTTGAAGAAAAACCCATAAAAATTATGTTCTGCTGAGAAAACATTTGCAAAACTATCCCTGTCTGTCAAATTGATCAAAGAACAATAACAGACCTCCACGTCGTCCCTTTACAATTTTATATGACAGACCGAAGGCTGAATGGTGCCACAATTGGTTTCACTGTTGCTTGGAGTCTTTCTGCAAAAACACGTACGGTTATGGGAATGTACTGCCGATCTGACATTTTACTTTTATGCATTTTTTTTTTGTTGTTTTTTTATGCATTCATTCATCGTTACTGTCCTTTTTGGTTGCCTTTTATTGTTGCGTTGCAGTTTCGCTCCTGCTTCCAAGATAAACTCCTCCTATTGAGACTGATGAAATGATCTTATCTTATCTCATGAAGGCAGAGATAAGATAGAGCTGCTGCGGCCGAGCAGCTCTGGATTTTCAGCCGTTTTGTGCCTTTCGTTGCTCGAGATGACAGGATCATAAATGGGCTCAGTGGAGCATTCAGACCGTAAACAGAGAAAAGGAAGGAAATCTGTGGCGAGACGAGGAAATTGTTCACCCCCTCGCCGTGTAAATAGTAAAGATATATTATTTAGTGTAAGATGAACCTGACAGCATGTCTTCAAATTTTGGAATTTTAATTGATCCTAATAATTAAATTGAACTAATAATAATAATAAGAAGAAAAGAATACAATCTCCCAAACTTACATTCTGATTGCTGCAGAAAACACAAAGAAGTGATTACTGTACACATCTTATACGCTACTCCTGATTCTAACCCTAAGAAACCCCAAACATTCCTCACCTTTAACCTTGACTGTGTCATGAAAGGTTATTACTTTAGGTCCTGACACCAACGATTGAAAATCTGCTCTGACTCGCTGTATTATGTCATGAAAAACCCCAGAGTTCACAAACTATCATGTGGCCCACACATCAATCAAACCTTTATCCTCCGGGATGCTGGCTGGTCGCCATGGCAGCGTCAGGCCCGCGGCGGCTAAGTGCTGCTGTTTAAAGGATTTTTGGGGGTTCAGCTGGTTTCAGTAGCTGAATGTTTGAAATGACAGATTTGAAACCAGAGATATGTCGCACAACAAATGTTTCCGTCTCCCGCATCCCATTAGTGTACTTCATCAACAGCCTGTTTCATCCACTGACATGTTTGAGAGCAAGCAAAAGGCAGAAACGGATGTATTTTTGAGTTGTTTTTTTTTTTTTTTTCCCCACTCAGTCTGGTTGCAGTTCTGTGTTTTTTCATTTGTTGAGGTTGCATGTTTTTTTTGTTTTTTTTTCTCTCCCTCTCTCTCTGTTTTGCTTTCAAGGACCTTCTTTACTCCGATAATAAAAATGACGAAGCGATTGGTCATCTCTGCAGCCTCGGACATATTAAAGCCACCTGCCTGTGTTTTCATTGCTCTGAGTCACATGAGAAAAACTGCAAAGACCCCCCTGGTGCTGGGCAGATGGAAACCCTGCAGCGCCTCGTTTCTAAACCAACCACAGAATCACATGCAGTTCTGGTCAAAAGTGAACATGGACGTGTCTGCAGCGTGGATGCAGCTGTGATTTCAAGTTGTTTTATTTGGTGCCGTCATCATAAAAAAAAAAAAAAAAAAGACATTGATTTTCACAGCTATTTTAAACATACAATGAATTTTATTTGTGGGTATAGAAAGCGCTCTATTGATAAAAACTGGCTGCGCTTGTTTACGACCAAAAGAAAGCAACGTACAGGATTCTGTTTAATTCATGACGCGTTTGAAACTAATTACGTCAATCACGCTGAAAATACGAGTTCAACTTTCGCAGAGTCCCAACTCAAAACGTGAAGCCGTGTCTCGCTCTCATTCCACGCTTGTTTGCCCGCCACATTCCTCACCCCTGCAGCGCGTAGAAGCGGCCATGTTGTGTCGGAGGGCTGCAGCTGTTGAGATGCTGGGACGGAGCCAGCAGGAGGCAGGTGGCGGCGTTTCAGGCTGGCTCGTCCGGGGATCCCGGTCATAAATCTACCGAGGCCTTTCGGCCGCAAAAAATGTTTTCGAGAGCATTTGATGAACTAATCGCCGGCTGTGGGCATCCAACGTGTGAAATAGCGAAAGGATTGCATGGTGTTGGTAATAGTTTTTGCTGTTTTTGTAGAATTTAGACCTCACTGAGACATTAGTTTATGATAGAGCTATTTATAGTCTGCATTTATAGTCTAGGTTCACACTAAGCAAAACTGTCTGGTATAAAAGCTTGGGCTTGAAGCAAAAAGAAATACCAAACGGTCTGTCAAAGATATATATATTTTTTTAAATGTCATGAACTCAAAACTAGCTTCATTTTGTAAATTACTAGAAACTAATTTTATCCTTTTTTTTTTTATTTGTGACCAAGTAATACAGAGAACAAACCAAATATGAGCAGATGGTTGCATATTTATACCATTTAAGTATTCACACTGGGAGTCATGCAAAACAATAAAAAATAAAATAAAGCTACATTATTAGCACACTGACCACTAGACACTATTATAATATTAAACAATTTTCCTATTTAAAAAAATGTCCTTGTGTGTCAAAATTCATACTTTCGGAACAAACTCAAGAACAAGAGGACACACCATTGACAGAAAGTTTGCACTTGTTGTAGATTTAGAAATAAAAATGTAAAATGTAAAAGCAAAATAATAAAAAGCCTAATAACTGGCAGGAGGTCCTGTTTTTTTTTTTTTTATATCTAGTAACCTGCTTGATATTTCTGTCAGAAAAGCCCAGGTTGAAGGGAGCTGTTTCTTTTAGTCAAGCTACTCCAGCGTCTTCATTTAAACTTCAAATATACTTTTCTTTTTCAAACCGAACGTCTACTGAATTTTCCCTACGCGCCTAAGAACCAGTTGCACTTGGTTTGGATGTATTTTCAACACAAAATGCCCTCTTGTCTACGTTTCGGTTTCAACAGCCTCAATATCTGCGAGCTCCTGGCTCTCGCTCTGCCTCTCGCTCTGCCTCTCTTCCAGTTATCTCACCGCGCTCATCTTCGCCACCTCTTCACTGTGCAAATTGGCAATCTCCTGAAATAAAGCTAATGACAAGAGCTTCCACAGCCATTACTCTTTGGACTCTCATTAGGCGTCTCGATCACAGGCAAAGGTGACGGCAGCGAAATTGCGTTCATCTGCCGGCCTGCACTTTCGTGACTCTTTCCCAGGAAGCGCGCCGTCAATCGATTCTCTGGATCGTCTTGTCAAGATGTCGAGCAATCAACCCGGCTGCTTTAAACACATAAATATTGCACTGGCTCTTGATTGCCTCGCTACACGAGATAATAATGCGACGGGAGCAAAAGTACCTCAATGATTAGGATTCTCTGGTTGTAAGCACGATCCCAGTGTCTTGATTTATGTTCCTTTTTACGTCCCCTGATCAGCAGGCGCATTCCTCTTCACTGACGCGCATCGTGTACTTGTTCCGCAGTGGACTGTGGGCCTGCTGTTCTACCTACACACGAATCAAGCTGAGCTGTGAGAAAACTTCTGGTAATTAATCATTTTTGTTTCACGTTTTTCAAATTCCGAGTCCTGTGCCGCCTTGATCTCTAAATCCCCAACCCTTTTAGAAATGGCCCCTGTTCTTGCCAACGTCCCTTAACGTGACATGTTCTTTCTGGTCCACCTTTGCAACTCGTCAATCTCGCACTGCATCCGTACGTTTAAAGAGCAGAGTAAATGCATAGCTTTCCCCTCGCTCTGGTGATAAAACTATCAGCGTCGCTTCACCGTGGCTTACTGAAAACATCGGTGGAGCTTGAGGATGTCCTAAAAAGCTAAGTGCTACCGACAAGTCTTTTAAATTCAGATAAGGTTGAAACTAAATGTAAGTGATGCCAATATTGTGGTTGTGTCTCATCCTTTTTTTTTTTTTTTTTTTTTTGTTGTTTGTTGGAAAAGGCCGCAGCGATGCAGTGAATAGCAATGTTTCAAACTGAGAGACGGATTCCCGTATCATCCGTATCTGACGTTGATTTAATACCAGGCTTTATGGGCAGCTTTTACAGAGTGTATTGAAGAGGGTCATATGACCTTACTGACACACTGAATATTATGAGATTGAAACTTATGGTGACTTCAATTCAGGGTTAGGATTAGGGTTCAGAGAAAAGAGACGAAAATGCACAAAGAAAAATCACCTGAAACAAGAGGACGAGATATGGATGAACCTAAAAACTGCAATTATATTCAGTTCAATTCAAAAAGACTTTATAGAGCCCAACAAGTAAGTAATTTAAAAATAATAATAATAGTTATCAGATGGAAACACCAGAAGTTTAAACACAGCAAACCTCATTGACAATGACGAGTAATGATGTTTTAATGACGTTCTCCTGATGTGATACACCTGCGTGCGTGTGTGTGTGTGTGTGTGTGTGTGTGTGACCTCAGCAGTTGTTAGTGCGACTGGATTTAGTCCTCGAATTAAACTGTGTGTTCTTACAATTTACAGAAATTAGGACATTCTTCTCTTTCTGTTTTTATGCTTTTTTTAATCGTACTTATTTTCTCAGTGGTGTTGAATTTCGTGTGAACTCTCCACATTTCAAAAACATGCCAGAGTGCCCCCTCCCACACCACATTACTGTAAAAGGTTTTTATAATGATAAATTCACCCGCTTTCCTCTGAAGCACTGCCTGAACAGATTCAAAACGAACAAAAAAAAAAATTAAAAATTAAATAAATGACACCGAACATCAGACGGTGACCAGTTCGCTTGGTGACAGCTCCAGTTGCTAGGCAACAGACGCCTAATGAGGCTTTTATTGGAGGGTAATAAGACAGGCAGCACCTGAAGTGGCAGCTGGATGTGTGGTTTCTGCTCCGCTGCATAGCTGCACAGCAGCAGCGTCCAACGGCGCCGCGGAGGAACCAACGGTGTGTCCCGTTTGAGCTCAGAAATATATTTGAGCGGAGAAACGTGTTCGTAAGTTTCACTTTCTCGCCACTGGAGGCGATTCCAGAGCTGGTCCTCTGCAGAAACTCACGACCCCGAGCCGTAAAACTGGGGATTTATTTACCTGCCTGGCCTTGCGCACGCCATCACCCAGCGCGAACGTGATCACGTGTTTCTGAGGCCGGAGGGTTTGTCAAAGTCCGCCTCTCCATCAGCGACGTCGGGAACAACTAATCTGGATTCAATTCTTCAAAATGAAAGTAATCACAAACACACAGGATGCGTTAAAAGTGGCCAGAGTGCAGACTCGGATCAAAAGAGATGTTAATTTGGCTGCATTTGTAATTGGTTCCACTCCAGTACAGCTTGGAGCAACAACTTAACCTCTGAACTTCCCTCTCTCTTCTCGTTCGGTCTCGCGCCGCAGGCCCACAGGAAGGCCAGTGTGCTCAGTGAAAAAGAAAAGGACACTTCTTTTTTTTTTTTTTTTTTTGCAGACACTAATGAATCAAACGCCTCTCTCTGTTTTTACGCGTCGCTGCGATGTGACTGAAAGGCAGCTCCACCAGCAGATGATGTCAGAGGAAATCCTGCTGGGAGACACTTCAACTGGTTTACTGGAGCGTCGTCAGAGGTCGCGTCGCACCGTCAGCATGCAGCGCGAGCGTCTTCCTTCTCAGAACTCTTTGTTTATCTGTGTATATATTTAGCCGTGGGCGGGCGCGCGCCGCGCTTACTGTACGCCGTGGGTGTGAGTGAGCGGGCGAACCGTTCAAGCGGGTATAAACAGGAACCCTGGGCCGGATCGAATGCTGCTTTCAGAAAACGGCCCCTTTGAGTCGCTTTTTGTATCTGCGGCAGCAGGATGCGACGCCAAAAATACGACAAAGCAAAGGACCTGCCACCGGAAAAGTGAAACTTCTGAGGTTAAAAATACCTCTGGGGGGGGGGGCCACATTTACACCGGTAGCCAAAAAGAAACGTCGCTCCAACGTACGACGGTCCAGTCCGGCATTGACGCGGTCGCAGAAACGACGATCGAAATCCGATATGACCGGCTGGGGATTTATCTGCTCTTTGTTCTACAGTTGGAACTTTTCTACAGACGCTGCGACGACTCAAGTGAAACTACCCACACGTTAACATCTGTAGTGGGAGGTCACAGTACCGTCAATCTGAGCCCAACGTTGAGTGTACCTGCAGATGTTTTCAAACCATTGGGCATCGACACCAACTCTAATGACAGTGCACCCATTTTCAATCGTACGGTCTGATAAAACGAGCAGGTTCTGCCTGTGGTATTATGTGTAGCACTGATTAAAAACCCCAAACAGAAAAGCTACCTGGAAAATCAAAGACCATTGTATTAATTCGACAGCACGGATGGCCTCATTCAGCTGTAATTGCTCAAAGTAGTAATTTTCTGACATGGTTATGGAGGAGCTCCGATCCTCCTTTCCTTTACAGCGTCACTTCAGCTAATTTAGGTTTACAGAAACTGGATTTTCTCCTTGTTTTTTAAAGCAAGGAGAAAAAATCCTCCACTTTGATCATTGTTGGATCCCTGTCGTCTTTTTACACTCAGAGAAATTGCTGCACATTTGACCAGATTTTTTTTTTTTTTTTTTTTATTTCCAAAAGATTTTGATGTAGTAACTTAGAAATGACCATATCGTTCTAATTATTCTTGAACTGGAACTGCCCTGCTATTAGTGTCTGTAGCGTTAAAATGCTACTGAAGATGAGCGCTGATCACAGATTTTCCACTATTTTCGTGAAACAACATGAAACGTGTCTCTGGTTTGACGATGCCGGGATTTTGTGCCAATTGTATGTTTTGAAAACGTGACCAATGCTTAGTAGCAAATGAAGAGAAAAACATAAAATTCCAACAGGTAGTTTAGCTCACACCTTTAACTGAAGTTCAAAATGATGTTGGATTACTAAAAAAGTGTTTTTTTTTCAAAGTGAAATACAGCAAATTAATGCCTTTATGTTATTTCTCAACATTCCAGCTGACTCGACTTTAGAGCCTCCGGGACATTTCCATATTGCATAAGAGTTTTTAAAAAAAAACCTCCCACTTAAATCTTTTCTTTTTTTTTTTTTTTTTTTTTGCAAAAGTGTGAAATGTGTCATACGTTCACTGTTTTTTCTTCATACGCTGGATGGGGGCCGGGGGGAATCATCCAAATGTTGCAGAAATTCCTCGCTGAAGAGACTGAAGCCGGCGGGTGTTTCAAAAGGCCGAGTTCTTTTCGGAAAACACCGATTCGTCTCGCACCGATGTCTGCAGTCAGGTCCGGGCCGTTCGTGTTGCAGGGAGGCAGACGGACTCAAGCTGTCCGGTGAGCGCGCCAGCAGCAGGGGAGTCCAGCTGAGCGGGGCACATGGGATCACTGGGGGAAAGGAGAACGAAGGAGGAGCGAGAGGAGGAGGAGGAGGACGACAAAGAAAAACACCAGGAAGGTGAAGGCAAGAGATGGGATAAGACCAGGATGCAAGAAGATGTCAACACCGGAGGCGTGAGGAGGAAGAGCAGGGGATTGTGAAATAAAGACGAAGGAGGATGAAATAGTTTGAAACGCTGAGCAAAAATGAAATCATTTACTGAACCCTCATTAGAAATGCCCAAATTCTGCTTTTGATATGCTGCTACAAACTACTGCAATTTAGCAGCTTGTTGCTCTCTGGTAAGATTTAATGGAATTTTTTTTTTTTTTTTTCTGTTGTATAAACTTAATTATTGTCTTGATTTTTTTTCTTTCTGAGTGCAGCCAAATATGATCCGATCCATATAAACATCCATCACCTGTCATGTCACAGCAAAAAAAAAAAAAATAATAATAATAATAATAATAAATGTATTTATACTGAGATTTTAAGGAATGCGGTGAGTTTCTGGGTCCTTCACTGCCGACTCAATACGCTTTTCATTGTAGTTACAGCTGCAAGCCTCCTGGGTGGAAACGCTCGAGTCCTTTGCCCAGAGATCACAATCAGACCTAACCTTAACCCTAACCTTAACCCTAACCCTAAAATCCTAAAAGACTTGCTCTGGTCTTTGAGTGGGAGTTGAAAAACTTAGAAAAAAATATCTTATAACTCCCACCATGTCAGCTTTCAGACACATCAGCTGACAGCACACACTTTGATGCACTTTTTCTTGCCCTTTTCTTGAATAATAAAAAAAAAAAAAAAAAAACCACATACACACTAACAAATGAAATTTACACAAAAAGTGACGTATGTGCTGTTACATAAATCGTCTAAATCTCGGACTGAACAGATGTGGACAAGAATTTGTCATCTTTATCAACGTGATCGAACTTAAACGGGTCACTAAGGCAAATTGTGCATAAACTCAAAATGAATTTTTTTTCTTTTTTTTTTTAAAGCATGTATCCAATCAGAACCTACCGTATTCCCTTATCATCCTCAAAAGTATAAGGACTGTGTCTCTGCAGACGGCCATGTAGAAATCTCAGGAATTCGTCAAATCCGTTTGAATTTAAAACTTTTAGAGTATAACCATAAACGTTGCACGTCCACAAATTGATCATTTTGCCCGTTTTTGTGCAAAAATGAAATCTCAGGCACCAGTAATCGAAATCTTTTTAAAAGTCTTTTCACAGATTCTGAACAGGGTTTCTACGTTTGGACAGTTTATGGGGTCATTCTGACAAACACATCTGCTTTGATCTGAACCAATACTTTACAGCTTCGATTGCATATTTACGATCCTTTTCAGGCTGAATGCGTGGTTTTTGCTGTCATCTGATGTTGGCTTTGCTGACCACTTTGTGTGTGTTTGCGTGTGTATGTGTGTGTGTCTTTTCTCATTGGCAGTCTGCACCCCTGATATCCCACGTATTGAAAACTGATGGAAAAGTCCTTCCCAGTAGTTGGGGAAATGCTACCAGGAACAAACCCTTTCAGAGTGACACTGACTACGGTACACCTAGTCCTCCCTCTGCACCACGTCGCAACAGCGTATCCAGTATTTACCTCTGGCTGATAAACTCTACACACTCTGTGCTCTGCAGCAAGCGCAGCCATAATGGAGTCATTAAAAGATAAAAGGTTGAGCAACGGCTGAAATCCAAAGCCAAGAAAACGCAGCGGCTCGCTGTGTGTGGCTGGCAATGTAATATAGGGAAGGTTAAAGCAATTACATCGTTGTTACAATGTTATGCGTTGTGACATGTTATAATATTATAATATATAATATAATTATATTATAATATAATCCTTGAATCTCCCGTGGCGACCATGTTGTTTGCCTACATGTTCAGAGCTGCAGTTTCCAAGCTCCCGCTCCACTGCTCCTCCACCCAGCTCCTGCAGACTAGCCAGAAGCAATTAGCAGACACCTGCTGAGCTCACTGTATGATCCGCTCCTCAGGCGAAGGCTTAACAGAGGAGCGATGTTGTGGCGACGTGCTGAAGGCGGCGCGTCAAAAAGAGAACGAGCTTCTTAAAGGGACAGAGACCCAATTTCAAGGCGTTAATTTCATACTGCCCCTTTAATAATTAACATTTACTAACGAGAGATGGCCCCCCAGTTACTTGAGATAGTTCCAGAAGTCCTCTTGATTTAAAAGTCAACAATCCAATCAATTAGAAAGTACATAACGAATTAAACAATCCCTAAGCTTTAAGTAGTCATGTGAATAGATATCACTGTGGTTCATAAATGTAGGTGTATTTTTCCCTCTGGGAAGGATCCTTGCTACAACCACTGATAGGTAACAGTAGGCGGGTCGATCGCATGAGATTTGGTGCCACGTTCTAAACTTGGAAGGAGCAGTTTGAGAGACGGTGGAGAAGGGGAGTGGGAAGCCTGGAGGGTGAAAGATTGAGAGGATGTCCTGTTTGGGTCATACGCCTCAGAGCTTTTTACTGTGGGAATCTGTATGTGCGTGAGTGTGTGTGTGTGTGTGTGTGCGTGTGCGCGTGTGTGTGTACGCTCTAGTGTGTGGTCTGGTTTAGCTACTTGTGAGAACTGCCTTTAGGAGGCCCGATGCTCTTGTAAGGAGATCTGGGACGACTTGCAGGAACCGGTGGATGTGGATGGGGGCCGTCGTGGTCGAGCCCGAAGCGTTTCCCTCGAAACTCTTCCGCTAGAAGTGACGCGCCACCGCCGCCGCCGCCGCCGCGTCTTCCCAGAAGCCGCCTGCTGTCGGCGCGTGTATTCCGAGTTTGTTTGCTTCGAGCGGGTGGAGAGAAACCTCCCGGCTCTCGGGCCTCCGTAGGAAAACATTTAACGTTCGACAACTTTATTGTCAGTTATGAGGGCAAGACGCGATGCGTTAACCCCGCGGCGAGGAGTCACATGGCGTGTTTTAGATGTGAGCTGCAATTTGCACCAAAGCAACAGAGACAAACTGTCATGTTTCCACAGTGAGGCCCATCAATGTGCAGCAGCTACCTGATAAAAAAAACCCATAAACTGTTTAGAGGGTGGAAGTGAGTTTTATGTTAAACAGCATAAATATTATTTGATTATATTACGTATGAGCTTTGAGCCTGAAATGGATCACTTGCTTCTTGTCGGCGACAAAACCCCAATCTGAAAGAAAACAATCAAATCTGATTGAGCCCAAAAAAAACAAAATCAGAACAGAGGTTCTTTATTTGAAATCAATTTGTAAAAGAAAAAGATTGAGAGAAATAAATCCATTTTAAAAATTGTCGGTTCGGGTCCAGCTCGGCCACAGCCGTTAGAAACCACCCGGCGGATCTGGTTTCGAGGCGCTATTTTTATTTAAGGGCGCTCTCTCGGCGTTAACAATGGCAGAAATCCGCACGGGCCTTGGAAAAAAAAAAAAAAGTGCTTCTTTTTGTGCGCCACCAGCATCTTATCCATCACAAAAGAGCAGGTCTGCATGGGACGCCTGGCACTCTCACACTTCCTGCGCTGGTTTTTGGTCAAAACCGCTGGGTCAACCCACTTCCCTGTATTCTTCTGTCAACTCTGGGAAAAAGCTTTAATATCCTTCCTGTGAGCAAGACGCTGGCCTGCCTAAGCTCCGCGAGCGGCCATCCTCGCGGAGAATGGCACGGCGCTGCGTCTCGTTCGGCACGGAGTGACCTTTTCGTCTCCTTTGTCGCGCGTCTCTGCGTTCTCTTGCTTCGCAGCGCGGGAGAAAAAGAAGGAGAAACAGAAGAGTCCTGGCGTCGTCTCCTGCTGCCGCAGAGAATAGATGCTGCGCTTGTTTATTTGGCAGCGGCCGTGCGACTGTTTGGTGCTCGGCGAGTTTGCCGCTGCCAGCTTCGTGCCCCGTCGGACGAGTTGACGGCAATGTCAACACCATTGAGCGTCGCCGCAGCGACAGGCATTGTTTGACACCCCCCTCCTCCTCCCGGAGTTTATTTATACGATGCGGAGATAAGATTGAAAATTGCATGCTTGATGTCCTCTGCATTGTTCCAAACGTTTACACAGACAGATAGAACATCGGTTGCGGATTCATTGCCACGGCTGTTTGCAGAGGCTGAGATAATACTGTTGTCCTGACCAAAAAAAAAAAAAAATGTCCAAAGATCTGGATGCACACACACGCCTAATACAAGCGTAAACTTTCCCAGGGATCTGAATCAATGGGAAAATGGACGTTTTCGTGTTGTGTTTCAATACAATATTTCAATTCAGTGCATGTTGACCCATCTGGGTTCATGGGAATCGGAGGAGGTTGATAATTCACATTTTAGTCCATCTGCCTTTTCTCTCTGAATCTTTTCTAGTTATTCTTGATATATAAGCTGCTATAAGTGAATTTAACTGGTTAGTATGACTGGAAGAAGTGCTGTTTCGTCAGTCCGTTATATATTATCGGTATCATAATGTTACTAACATCACTGTTGCAGGCCTAAAGATGCCGCAATATTTCTTTTTTGTTGTTGTTTTTACTGTTACCTAAAGCCACAATTACTTTGTCCTGCTTCTCCAAATTGTCCTCACAGCTGTTTAGTGTTTTCAGTCATTTCATCCTTCTGCAACATCAAGACACACGTTTGTAACGATCACAAACTTTTGCACTGAGAAAAACACCAATTAAATCTTGCTTATGAGGAGGTCGTAACAGCTGACGCGCAACATTAAACGGGATGATGAAATGGATGTATTATGGAGTCTTCAAATAGGTGAAAGTATAAAAGAAAATCATTTTTATTTCACTTTTATTCAGTTGTAAGCTTTGGACGTCTCGCCGGTGGCTTTTCATAGCATCCATGTGGAAGTGGATGTAATAAAAATGTCAGCATGCGCACTGCACCGGGAAAGGGGGACAAATCATTTCTTTGGCTCCAAAATACTTTGTTATTTCTCAGTTGCTGACGTTATTTCACTGGACTGTCCCATGTGTATAAAGCTGCTTATTTTACTTTTCCACTGGGAAGCAGGAGGAGGATGACAAGCCAGGCAAGAAGAGCGTCGTTCAGACAAACAGCAGAAATTACAGGAGCCACAATAAACTCCACAAACCTGACTTTGAAAATTAAACGTGAAATGACTCGAAGACACAGAATTAACACAACAAGTCACCCTGAAAACATCATACCTTTAGTGAAGCACGGCGGTGGCAGCACCAGCATGTCAGGATTTATGGCCCAGTTCAAGTTCAGACAGAAATCTAATTGATAATTTGATGCGACAACGTGCTGGATAGGCATGTGGATACTTTTAAAAGCGCAGTCGCTGTTCTGTGCAGTCAAAAGTAAATCATCATCTGCATCATCTCATTGTGTGAAAATCACAGATTTTAGAAATATTTGCATTATTTGCAGATGTATGGCATTAACTCGACATCAAGTTTTTACGCTTTTACTACAGTGTAGTAAAATACTTTTTTAAAAAACATACTGCCACCTGCAGGTGGGAGTTGGCACTCACTTACACCCGATGCGTCGGACCATATTTGTGTAAAATGATGGTCTGTTGGTTCGGCATAAATTACCACAATCTCAGAATCACAAACCGGAGATGAAACGTTGAACAAACCATCTTCGGTTTCTGCAAACCGCGCCCTGCAGCACCAGCCTGAAGTTCTAGCTAGTCTGTGTCCAGGATGTGTGGGCTCTGCACATCCTGGACACAGGATGTGCAGAGCTGCAGGTTCCTGGCCCGACACAGACACGTCTTGCAATATGATCGTCTCATAAAAGGTCTTCGGCAGGAAGCACAGAAAGTGTCAATTATTTGTACCGGGTCGTTCAACATTAATCAGGATGCAACGTTTAAAAAAAAAAAAACACGTGTCTGAAAACAAATGACATGCAAAATCAAATGAGACACACCACAACGCGAGTTTCTTTCTTATTTATTTAGAAAAGACAACATTTCAAGGGGAGTATTTCTTTTGTTGTTTTTTTTCACCCCGTCCTGATCCGTTTCCGACCGCCGCTCTAACACTCACTACTGTACCCTGGACATTATCTTCCCATTCGAAGGGCTTCATGCAAAGCTGGTCAAAGGCAAATCAGTAAGCAGATTTCACGCATTGCGTAAAAAAACGTATGAAAAAGAAAAGGTCACCAAAAGCACATTTTAAAGCATTAACAAACATCAAGTTTATATAAGATATAAATAGATAATATCACACCTCAAGAATTGAGTTAGAAAAATGTTAATATTTCTCATCTCATGACAGGCGACATCTACAGCTACATATATAGTTTGTTTCACAATCCCCCTTGTCTGATGCCTCTTTTGGGGATTTTGCGCTTCAAAAATGCCTTCATGTCAATTAAATAACTGAGACAGATTTATCCCGAAAATGTGTGTTTTGACTGGAGAAATTATGGCGAATGCCACAACATTGTTATGGCCTTTGAAATGGTTTGGTTTCCTTGAGTTTTGAAGAAGTAACAGCATCAAAATTCTATTAAACTTACTAAAAGAGAGTGATCCTTCTTTGATGAAAGAGAAAGAAAAGTGCCTAGCTCATGCTACATTTCACCTAAAGTTAGAAGTGTGCATTTGCAAACTCTTAGTAACACAAAAATACACATACATGTTGGCATTCCCAGTTTAAAAGGTGAGATACATCTAAGTCCAAATCCCACATTGGCTCTCTTAGTACTAATAAGGTTATATTTGCAGTTACGGACGATTTATGACTCATAAAAACCTGCAGCTAAAAACAAACTATTGCTCAAACTCTTGTTTAGTTTGTGAGACCAAATTCAGTGTGATTTATCTTTTGCTAATCTAAGCTAGCAATGAGCTGATCCTCATTGCTAGCTTAGATTAGCTTGTAGTAGAGAGGATAAGATTTTTTTTTTTTTTTTAAAGTTAATTTCAGACATTAAATCAAAAGCTCTCTGCTCTGGACGATAGCCCAAAAATGATGGCGCAAGAGTCACGGATGACTTCGTTTCAGAGTTATTTGGGTCTGAAAAGGCTCCGTTCTTGTGGTAAACCAACAGTGTGCACCTCTTGTCTGAGTAACAGTGGAAAAGCAATAAGGATACAGTAGACGGCACAGACAGATTTTGGCCTCTATTCATAACTCATCTTTGTCAGTACTAGTATTTCAACAGCAAGATCTTATACGTTATACTGCAACAAAAAACAGACCTTTGGGGATCAGTTCAACTGAAATTTCAAGTCTCAAAATGCATTAATCGCAGCGTTTTCCTTGTTTTTGTGACATTTACTCTTTCCAGTGGTGAAGATCCATTCAGTCATTTAGCAAGACTAAACATCACATTCCTTGGAACAGTATAAATCCCAACTTTGGCCTCCTTCCAGGCGTATCATACAGTGCGACGATGGAATATTTAAATACAGCTTCCTCTGCGGCCAAGATTTCCCATCGGTGTAGAGGTCGGTCACTGGCGCGGTGGATGCCTTGGCGCTCAGCGGCACTGCAGTGCTCCGGCAGGAACCTCCAGGGTCAGAAGTCTGCGTCCAAGAGATTTCAAGAACGTAGCACAGAATGGTCCTCCTAGGCAAATCAACCCAGTGAGTGAGGGTTGATCGAGACAACCCACGTCCTTGTCACCTCGGAGGAGTTTGGTTATTTAAAGCCGAAAGCCTCAAGGAAACTGGTTGGGTTAGCAGAAAGACAGATGACACACAGAAACAGCTAGCTTAATAGTGACATTTGGTTAAAAAAAAAAAAAAAAAAAAATGAAAGAACTACAAGGAAAAGAAAGAATCTCTCTAAATCTGATCAAGTGAGCACCGAGGCGGCTTCAAGACAACATATTCAGACAAGATTGTTTGTTTTCTTAAATCTTGTTAAGCATCGGTATTTTGACTCCAAATGCACGGAGTCAAAATAGTTTTCGTCCAATCTTGATCAAATTTGAAGTGCGGTCAAATGTGTAGCAACGTTCAACGAGTGACAACAGCGAGTGAACGTCAAACGTGTCAAACATACACGCGCTCGTGATTTCTTCGAAATCCAAGTCAAGGCTCAAGTCTTCAAGAGATGAGGCTAAAGACTATTACTCTAAAAATGAGTCTCTGAAGGCAAGTTCATTTCAGTTCTCAAGTGAACTATTTTAGGGACAAGTCTGAGGCTTTTGCTCCGAAAACAAGTCAGATGTCAAGTCTTTGAGGGAAAGTCCAATTTGAGTCAAAATGCTTTTTTTTTTTTTTTTTTTTTTTTTGCCCCAATTCAAATCACCACTTTCAACCAAAAGTCAAGTCGAGGGCCATGTCCAAGTCTCAATGGACTTTAAATCAGTGTCTTCACATTGGACACATGCTAAATTTCAACACAGCTTAGAAATTCAAATTCTTGTCTCTCATCCCAATTTCACACAATCTGGTTTAACACCTTTATCTTTTCAGAAGACTGAATTCAACGCTGGAGAAATGACTCCACCCAATGAATTTGAACATCTATTAACAGAAAATAATAGACGAGTAAAAAATAGATGAATGAAAGGCTTTTGTATTGTAAAACTAGATTAGGGATTAATTTGGAAAATGCCCTCAACTCCTCTGACTTGAGCAAAAGAGTGAGCAACTTTACAGAGAAACACATGAGCCATTGGTACACAGTACAATGCCTCCGAGGGGACAAGATCTACCATTTAATACATACAAGCTTTTCATCACCCCTGGTAACAAGAGATTAAGTTAGTTTACTGTGCTATTAATGGACCGTTTAATCCCCCCCCCCAAAAAAAATATATTTTACAAATTGAAGAGATTCGGTCCGTAGTTTTGAGTGTTTTCCTCTCCATCATGTCCTACGCCAGAAGGTCGCTCCTTTTGCTGCACCAGACCACCAGAGCGATCATGGCCAGGGTGAGGAAAACCGGTATGAGGATGAGGACGGTGAGCGTGTCGTCCGGCGGGTCCATCCATATCACCTCCTCCAGGGTGCAGTTGGAGAAAAGGTGCTTGTGTATGCGGATGATGTAGCTCTCTACCAGCGGGTTGGGCCAGTAGCAGTCGACGTTGTGGGACTTGGTCTCTGTGCAGAGCGTGAAGAGGTGATATTCGCTGGGGAGAGACAGCGCGAGAAAAAAACAAAACAAAAACAGACGATTAAAGCAAAACCTCTCAAAAGCACACGGTTGCAGAATAAGGGTGAGTTTATGCAGGCTTAAAATTGTCGAGCTGGCCTTTGAATCTCGCTTTTGTTTAGCTAGAACTAACCTCAGCCTCTGGGATTTGGTAAGTAATCCATCTTTGTGACCAGGAACATGCTGCTATTTACTCCCTTTTTTTTTCTTCTTCTTCTTTTTTTGCACCACCAGCCTTCTTTTCTTTAATCGGAGGCGCCCTGAAGCCTTTCAAGCTCAGAGCTCAGCTTTGATAAATCACAGCCAGCCAGACCCAATCCTACTTCTTCTTCTTCTTTTCCGGTTTGAATTCTTCATCCTCGAACTCCAGCTTTTTTCTCCTCAGAGCATCGAGGAGCTGATGTTTTCTCCGTTAAAGACCAAAAGCAGCAGTTTTAGGCTCTCGAGATAAATCGCCTTGCCTCCGTCACTTGGATCGGCTCAAAGCCAGAGGTTCTGAGATATTTATAAAACTCTGACATCCGTGAGCCGTCACATGAAGGAGTCACGGCAAAGATAAAAAAGGAACAGTTTGGTGTTTTAGGGATGAAATGCTTCTTTGAGGTCTCTTTTGTCTCTGTCTAGCTAAACAAACAAACTATGCTGGTCATTATTGCAACAGTGCAATTCAATAAATATTATCCACTAATAAATCTACGTGATATGAGTGACATTATTTCAACCACTTTGGCATTTTCAGATCTCATAGTGTTTTGTAGGACACCGGCTGCTCTCTTGCATTTGGTGGTGTCAGAGTAAAGGAGGCTGGGCGTACATATATGCAGCTCACGTTTTTTTTTTTCCGCCTCTTGTTAGTGAGGGTTTTCCATCATTTTATGCACCAGGTCACTGTGTGAGTGAATAACTGAACCGGCGAGCTGAAGGAAGAATTAGAAAGCAAAAATGTCTGCCAAAAATACAAATATTAAATATTTATGGAATCTCTTGGCAGATCCAACAGTTCATTGTTTTAGTCATTTACATTCATACGGTGAAAGTTGTTTCAGCTCTATGCAAAATAATAACATGAAGCACACAGAAAAAAAGTATTGATCTCTGGTCGGACCATCCAGATAAGCTGAGCACAGATTAATCTGCAACGACAGTCAAAAGAAGTGTGAATGAATAATGTTGAGAAGAAGCTCCACGAAGAATAGCAATGCAAAAAAACAAATAAAACACACCATGTAATGCAAATTGACTCATTGTTGTACTGTGGGGTTCGAAAAAAAATCACGTTATTTTAAACAACTTGCAACATCTGCTACAAAAATGTGAAAACAATAGACATGTAGTAAAACATGTTAGCCTTTATTTTAAACATTGTCTTATTAATATGCAGCAGAGAACCCCAGTAAAAATGTTACATTAAAAGAGACCTTGTGGGATTATTTTTTTCCTTATTGTCATTATTTATTTTGACCTCCTTTAGCATCCTTCTCTCTGTGTGTGGAGGAAAGATAAACTTGAAACTTCATTCAACCCCGTCTGTCCCAGTTCCAGTTTGTCTTGGACTTTATATTTTTTTATTGTAGATTCGGGCAGGTTGAGCCATTTCCTGACATAAAAATATTAATATGAAGAATATGTGACTCTATAGAAGTGCTTAATGTTCATATTTATAAATTGAGTGACTCTGTTCAACTCTAAAAATAGAAGTTTTAAAAAAAAAAAAAAAAAGGTCTCGGTTTACAGGCGCTCTCCCAGAAAATAACAACACTAATAGAAACCATGAGCCATAACCCTGAAGCTGAGGAGTAATCATATCAACTAATACATTTAGACTGCTGTCCTCTATATGACCTATAAATTCGGCTCCGACGTCAAACTGCGGCCCCTGTTTCCACTGCATCAGATAAGCCTGAATCTCTTGGACGTAGTATAACAAGTTTATGTTTGCATGAAGTCATCAGTCGTAAAACTAGAAGCTGCCATTCTGGAGATGGACGTGGCTGTTTAGATGCCTAATCTGTCATGTTCAGCCAGTTTAATCGCATTAACTGATGCCATTTGTGCCACTTAGAGACTCGGTGTGTGCTTGACTGGCAGATGAAGCTGAAAAAGACGGACAGAAAAAACACGCCGAGGTTTCTGGTGTGGATCAAATTGCAGCAGCATGCCACACGGTCGGGATCCACTGACTTTAAAAGTTATTCCCCAAATGTGTTATTATGTAACACATTCAGAACGCCGTGCAATAGTCACCTGGGAGGAGAAAACCACCGATTTACACACGATATAAAGGTTCGCCACACACCAGGATCCAAAATCAAATTCGTCTGTACTCTCTAGACAAATTAAGAGTTTGTTCATGGATTCATTCTCTCTGTCTGCTTTAGTAAACAGTATAATTTAAACATGGATTATTTATTCTTTTTTTTCTTTCTTTTTTTAAATAAAACGTGTTTAAGTAGCAGTAAAACATCGACCTAAACCTGAGTAAATCGTGAAAATGAAGTCACTTCTTTGAATAGACATGGTTATACGTTTCATTTGCTATATATATGTCATGCTGAGGTCTCTCCAGAAAAAGAGATCTATGCTTTGATATAAATGGGTAAAAAAGAAATCAAGCTAAAAAAAATTAAAAAAAGCAATATAGAGGTTTGGGATCTTATAAATCCTTAGTGGTTTAAAATGAGTCGATAACTTATGAAATACTAAACATGCCCCTAAAGTCTGCAGGACCTCTGATTGTTTACGTGTCATTAATGATGAACTATATATGCAACTTCTGCCCAGGGGTGTTTCTTTACAACCTTTCAGTGGTTTCTGCCTCTTCACTATCAGTTTCAGCTTCACTGCATCGGTATTTTTTCAATCAGCTGTCCAACATAGCTTTACCGCGGGCAACGCTTTCCTCCATTTCCCTGCACGTTTTACATACAAAAGTGGGACGACGCCGCGTCTTCTCCTCCGAATATCCTGAGCTGATCACACACTCCGAGTCCTAAATTCTTAGGATTTATTCTTATTCTTTAGTCACGCTGCTATATTGTATTCCCAAAATGACATTATATTCCTTACGAGCTGCTCCTTGCACTTTTTTTTTTCCCAGACTCCAGCCTGACAAATATATTTTGCATTTAGATAGCAGCATGGAAAACAATTTCCTTCCGTCTCCCAGCAACCGGCAGCTGTGCATGCTTCTCCCCCCAGCTGGGAGCGTTTCCATGAGGAGGTCAGTGTGCGACGAGTCTAAGTGCAGGGAACCTAATTGTTGCATGCAGGATGTGGACACCAGTTGTTGTGCCAAATGCAACACAATAAAATGCCTGACTCGCCGCCAGCCCCGGAGAGACGCGGTTCGGTCGGCATGACGCCAGCAGGACGAGCTGCTTTTCTAAGTCGGTGTTGACAAATCTCCACCAGTGGGCACAGGCCATGCTTATAGAAACTCTGCAGAGACCAGTCACGTTCTGTCAAGATTTCGAATGCCGTGTTGTGGTCCTAATTCACGAAGGCAACCTACGTTGTTCCAAAGACTCACAGCAAAGGTCTGTTTTCCAATTTGGTTGTTAGAATAGCTAAGATTTTCTTTCCGGTAGTCCAAAGTACGCTTCAGACTAATAACGCTCAGTAGAAACAAACTGTAAATCCTGTATCTCCCTTGTGTCTTGCTGAGAACAGGCTACATTTTTTGTAGTCAAAGCTGTTCAGTGTACAGTTTCCCTCAGGGGCACAGAGAAAAATAATTGCCAGAGGAATAAATGACTTTTGAATAATGATAGTCCTTGAGGCTGAGGCACAGGGGGGTTTCTGCTCCGTTTGTTGTGTTGAAAGTTCAGATCAATAGTCCATTTTCTGCTTCATATTATTTAAAAGTAGGACCCACTACTTTAAAAGGCACACTAGTTCAATTGTAATCTAAATAGAGAATCAGCCGATCGGAGAAGATCGATTAAATGCATTTAGACCTGAATAAAACTTGCTGAAGTTCACACTGAGGATCCAAAAGAAAAATAACTCCGAACTAGCAAGGCGCAGCTAAAATAAGAGGTTAGTGTGCTTATTTCAGAAGAAGTAAAGATATTATAGTCACAGTCTTCTCTTCTGTAGTTGTGTCATATAAATGTATTATTTCAGATCACTCAAAGATATCTGGTTCTTTTTTTTTTTAGCTTATACAAGAGCAAAAAAAACCAGGATTATCAATTTGTTGTTCAGATACTAGCTTTTTTTTTTGACCCAACAACAACTTTATAAAGTTGTAATGACTTCGGAGGCGTGTTGGTTCCCACCTGGACCGCCAACAGTTCATCTGTGTTGAAGAGTCAAGCTACCTGCGCATCATTAAGCCTCATCCTTCCACCGCCGAGAGCAAAATCAATATGAAGAGAAAGAATGAAGCAAAAACAAATGTGCACACTTTACCAGTGGCGTAGGTTCAATTTTAAACAACAGAATGAGCGTTTAGTTATCAGTGATTGCCGCTCTGTAAAGCAGGGTCAGAGCTTGTTTAGCCGTGACACCCTCCGCTCCCCGAGCCCCATCCCTCCACATCGCTCTCTGCCTCCATCTTCTCCCTCCAATGCTCCCTTCCTTTTAACTCCTATGTAAAAGTCCTGGCAAAGCAGACACATTCATGTCAGTGAGGTGGGAGCAAAAGTCACGAGTCAGTGGGTTCAAATCCCAGCTGGTTCGGTTGGTTTTCTCTGGTTTCCACTAACAGTCCAGAAACGAATATACAAGAAATGCATAACAGTGACAACGTGAACATGTGTCCTTCAAGGTGAAGGAACATGCCTCTTCATCCAGAAATTGCACAAAGACCACCTAACTCATAGTCAAGAGTAAAGTTTGAGCTTAATGCTTCAGTCTAACAGGACATCTTGGACATTTTCATGCTTCCAAACTGCAAGAAAAGCTTGGAGATCAATAAGAAAAAGACGAATAAAAGTTTGACAGGGCAAACCCTGTCAAACTTTTATCCTGGAGACAGTGAGCTAGTCCTTCTCATCCAACATCAGTGTCTGACCTCACAAATCCAATTCTAGAAAAGTGGTCAACACTTCCCGTAAGCACACCACTAAACATTAGAGAAAACTTTCCTGGAAGGCTTGAAACATTTTTAGCTGCTAAGGGAAAAGTTGATATCATGAATGTCACTGAAATTCATGTGTGTGTGTGTGTGTAATGACATTCAACCCAATCACCGTTTCTTTTACATCTCCTTGCACATTCACTGTAACCTTGATATTGAATTTAAACAATAACCAAACAATATTCGATCGTTTTCAGTCAAAACCGTTTCAAATATAAATGTCAGAACCTTCTGGTGGACACACACAATAAAGACAAACGCATCTGTTTTGAAAGGCATGAAGATTAAAGAAGTGCTACTCATCAGTATAATTAAAGTAACGCAATTTCACATTTACCTTTAATAACCGACACCAGCTAGCTTAAATCGGCTTATTGGTTTAATTTAATTCAATTTAATTTAAGTTTATTTTCATAGGGACAGACACACATCAACATAGACTAAATGAACAAAGTGCTTATAGCACAAGCTAATTTGTCCCATTCAACATTATGTTAACAGAAAGCAGAATAATAAGGTATCGGTCAACTTGTTCTGCACTTTGACTTAAAAACCACAACAAAATGTAACATTTTTTTCTTAACTTCTGCTCCAGGATCAAACTAATAGTCAAAAAATCTTATTTCGACTGTGGAAATCAGTAGGTTACATTATTATGGAGTCTTTATTGATCATAACATTGTGTGATTTCTGTTCAAAGTTATCATACCACGAGAACTTCATGCTGACAAAAGCCCACTCAGTAAAATGTCAAATGTCATGTGGAACATCTGTTCACAGACAATAAAAATATCACATCCCAATCATTCAGCCTCATTCTCAGTATTTTTTGCTTAGAGGTCTCAGTCTGAGGATACCTACCTCTGACTTATGTTTTACTCTTCCACAAATTTAAATAAAACATTAGTTCTTAAAATCAATGGGATTGCAAAATACTGAACAATCTCATGGGGGAATGTGGTGAATGTTTTGTTTTGCCTTTCTGAGAATGTACTCCCCACAAATGGAGACGATCATTTAGACGTCGGTGCATGTGCTATTGTGCAATAAACCCGGTCTCGTAGCACACCGGCTCAGCTTCTGGCCCTGAGTTTGGAGTTAAGACAAAAGTATGAGAGCCAAGAGGTGAAAGGGAGGAAGTAAGTTTAAAAGCCGGATAAAATGGACACAAATAGGTGGCCACGAATTGTGAAAAACAGATCCAGTTTTGGGAAGCATACCCCCCACTGTTGACACACACACACACACACACTCTCATGTCTTACCAGCTGCAGGAAGTAAAGTGGTTAGTCTCCTGATCGGTCAAAATTTCTCATAAAATGCCACAATCCAGGAATGTCAGCTACTTGAGGGATGCGACTAAGTTATCGAAAGAAGAATGGTAATAAAGTGCTGTGAAGAAGTATTTGCTCCTGCACATAGTGCCTCGGGAAATTATTTATGCATTTTAAACTTTTTCACATTTGATTTGCAACCACAAAATTCTACAGCTATTACTTGCACAAAGTAGTAGTTTGAACTATTGTTTGTACAAACTACTACTTTGTGCAGAGCAAAGTAGTTCTGCACAATTGCAAAGTGGGAGAAAGGAAAAAATAAAAACTTTCAAGTGGTTTTGCAAATGGTGTGAATTTGAATTCAGCAATTCACCTAATTACTAAATAGAGTCCACATGTGAGTAATTTAGCCAAAGTGTAAACCCAGCTGTTATGTGAAAAAAGCCAGGCAAGTCAGGAAGAAAGTTGTGGAGAAGTTCAAAGAAGTGTAAGGTTATAAAAACAACATCCCCGAGTTCAACAACTAACAGAGTTTAATGGTTTGATCCACCATCTGGAATTGGAATAGCACAACTGTACACTTACAAAAACACAACCTTACGTCCGAAATGATAGGATGAGAAAGCCATTAAGCATAAGTCACAATCTGACAGAGCAAACACATGGAAGGAGGAGACATGGTCATTGATTGTATTTGTCATTAGAAAAAGACAAATACAGCAACTTAATTTGGAATAATAAGACATAAGATTACATTTTAGGAATCCAGTCACATGGACAGTGTTGCACTGACATCTTTTCAGGAACTCAGCGGAGGCCGAACTATGTAACTGTCTAATTTATTCCAGGAAAGTAAGAAATTAGGTTAGACAGTAATAAATGCCTCGAAAAAGCAATTAAAACTCAAGTGATTGTGTCTGTCTTAATTTAAATGTCTGCTACCTGTGAGAAAAATGAGTGCACGATTATGCATAATGCATGAGGCATTTAAAGAGAACTAGCATGTAGAAGACTTTGGCTTTCTCCCTCAATGTCTACATTAGCATTTGGTAAAGTGACCTCTGAAGGTGACCTCTAAAACATCTAGAGCAGGTATAATGACAGGCTAGTGACAAAATAAACTGCAATGATCAATTCTTCCAGAAGAAATGTCCCAAACGGTTTTATTATCATAAAAAGCAAAGCAACGTGAAAAGATTCAAAATGCAAGAAAAGGTTGGCAATAGAAGGATCGCGTGTTGAAAAGTTTGGAAAAAAAAGCAAGATTCAAAAAGACTTTTTGGGCATGCAGAGCACTAACTGAGCCTTACACTACAGATGTATTTACCTGTTCACAAACACCATTACACAAATCCATCGCTCACTTGGGGTTATGTGCCTTGCCCTTAAGAAACTAGAATGATGGATAAGACCATAATCTAGTTGGAATCGTTTTTTTCTTTGTCTCTCTTGACAAGCGACTGCTGAGGTGGAATATCTCCATCAAAGATTCTGGTTGCGGTCTGAGCAAAGATTTAGACAAGCGTTTACTTTCAGTGGGCAGGTTTCCCCAGATTCGTTCAACGACTCCAACCGTTCTGATTGCTGACTCTAGTCGATAGATGAGCTCTGACTTCGTGGAGATCGCAGGAGGCTTGATCAGGTTCCTTGAGCTGCTGACTGTGGATGCAGGCCATGCTCTTTCACTATTACCACATGGGCCCAGTAGGAAACCCAGACATCTCTCTCTCTCCCAAACAATGTTCTCCAGCTCATTCAGGGAAATTCCAAGGAGTTCCCAGACCAGAAGGGGTACACAGTCCCATCTAGCAAGTTTTGGAGTGGGGCGTGCCTGGAAAACATCCCAAGGGAGTTTTTCCAAGCACGTTTGGAGGCCTGGAAGGCATCCCGATCAGAAGCCTGAACAACCTCAGCTGTCTTCTTTCAGTGTGAGGGAATATCAGCTGCTCCCAGGAGAAGGGGATTTTCACTGCATGTCCAAGGCTGCGTCTGACAACCTTAGACATGTTGAAGATCATGACCACGAATTTGGAGGAACAGCAAACCTAAATACATTCAAAACTTTAGCATAGTCCCATGTTGCTCATGAGTCTTACCCTTAATTTGTCTGTTTTATGGCGTTATGTGCGTCTACTTTGAGGTTGTAGTTTGAAAATGATGCCAAGACAAGAGCAGTGGTTGGGAACCCTTGAATGATGCCCCACAATTTCCAGAAGAAAATCTATCCAAAACTTATTGATGTATTTTGTCAAAAGCGGTGAGAAAAGCCTTTCTCCTCTTGGCATAAACTTTAAATGCTGCATTTTCCTTAAGAAATAAAACCACATTAGTACAATCTATTCCTTGATGCTTTAAAGCATTAGGAAATCCCAAGTTGAAGTTTTACACGAGAGGTTGCTGATCCCCGTTCTGAAGGCCTCTGGTCTAGAGGCTTTACTCATTGCTGTATTCATACCTAAATACGAGGAACCCCTTAATAAGAAAGAGATTACCTAATGTCAGCTGCATAATTTCTCCTGGGTAAAATGGCTCAGAAAACAAAGCGCTCATGGTAGCAGAATTTTTAGTCCATTCCCCTTTCTTACTTAATCCATCAACTGTGAGGTGCGAATTACTTAGCAATTACTAATTGCTTTGAGCCACACTTTCACTTATTATAGTGTCGTTTGATGACATGAATGTCCCACAATCTGTCTTCAAATCCTGTTTTTACCTCATGAAGTGTGTGAGGTTGCACCATTGCTCCGGGTCTACGTGAGCCATGTCCCGCTTGAAGTCTTCTCCGCAGATCTCCACCTCCCATCGGAGACGGGACTCGTTGCAGAGCCTCGTCTTCCAGGTAATGGTGGGCTCTAAGTTGAAAGTGTCAGAGGCTGTCAAGAAATAAGAACAAGGTGAAGCTCTGATCGATGGGTGGCTGGCTGCGTGATTGGATGGATGTGCTCACCTGAGGTCCCGCTCATCAGCCACGTATTAACTGTAAGAAGGATAAAGCAATAGAAAACACCGTTAGGTTCTCATTTGGATTTATTCAGAAAGAGAACAACTCTGGGCTCTTCCACCGCCACCACTTAAATCTTACTTTTGCTGTGCACTTAACCTTTATTCAAGCATTTGTCAGGTTTATTTTTGACGAACCTGCGGCTCATTTCCCAGCTGAATGTCAATGCCTACTTGGTGCTTTTAGAAGCGGAAAACTTAGTTTGTTTGGTTAAATGTCAACAATTAAAGGACTCAGTCTGAGTGTAATTTAAACTACGCAAAGGTCACACATTGTGAAGCACTGAGGCAGTACGCTGGTTCTTTCAATTGAGCTAGTTGCCTTTAATAACGTTAACGAGCCATCTTCAGGACTTGTTTCTCATTAGAGCGTCTCACAGTCACAGTAAAATGTTTCAGAATGAAAAGAGTACTTTGCATTTTGCCTTCTTCTGACATAGATTGTTATGGTGTGTTTATGTGCAAAGATGGCTTACCTTTAAATCTACTTCAGGTCAATAGAGAGCCCCCACAAGATTCAAGCCTTCACATTATTATTTTCTTTATGACTAGATAAGTCATGAGAGAGCATTTAAACACAGTGTTTTAGTTATATGCAGATGACACTGTCGTTTACTCTTCTTACTGATACTCGTGATAAGCTTCATGTTCAACATTCTTCCAACAGATTAAAAGGTCAGGTCTGTACCTTCCAACTTCCTTTAAATGCAATTCTCGAAATGTTTGCTCCAGCACTGCCTGGACATTTTGTTTTAGCAAGATTGATGATAAATTCATTTTAAATAGGATGTGTTTTAAGATGTCTTTTCCTTTTTGGCTTTTATTTTTTGAAAAAAGGTCCAGAATCATTTCCAACACTAAATTGATTTTTTTTTTAAATCTACCTTTTGCTCATTACCAGCTTTGAGACGCACTACAGTAAAAATTTAAATCTATTGTTGAACAATGTCTGTTGCTTATTGATGCCAACTGTGGTTTGGTTGCTCATTGCTCTGTTTTCTTAGACTTGACTTTTTTTTTTCTGTGATTAGCAACAACATCATCAGGTTGAAAGCCCTTTTTGTTCCCCAATCGCAAATGAATAATTTAAATGAGACTATTGTGCTTTCCCCCCCCCAATCAATACACTTTTAAACAATTCCTGTTGCAGTTATTGTTACTTTTGAAGAAATCCCAAAGGGTTCAAGATGTATAATGGAAACAAAGATGTATCTACCAGTCTTTACACAAAGTAAAGACTAAATGAGAGTTTTCTATTTCCTTTTATCTGTAGTATTTGTCCGATTAATTATATTTTTAACTGAATATAATCCACGTATTAAATATAATCCTTGGTAGTGTGTTCAAACACAATGCCCTACGGGGAGCAAGGCGAGTGTATGGCAGAGGAGACGTATCTTGTCATTATTCATTAACAAGCACGTCTTCAATAGAAGCTGTGAAGGTCAACTTGTCACTCGTTGGAGGCAAACGACCGAGATGGGTTTGTGAACAATTCCTCTGCGCTTCCTCTGGTCTTTGTAAACTAAACATTAGTGATATTTAGTTTCCCTCTTCAGTATTTATGCATCCATTTACATGCTTGTAATTCCATTCTCCATGTTCGTGTCTTTTTTTTCAATCACTTACTGTTCTGCAATCCAAATTTTTGCACACCACAGTTCTGGTCAAGCTAAACAATACTCAACACATGAAGGTAAATCTCCCCTTTTTGGTGAAACTTTCAAAGAGGCAGCTCCTGTTGGAAGGAACCCAGCAAGAGGCCGACCAAGAGGCCGCGCTAAATTTAGAGACTTTTATCTTACCATGCAAGGATGTTTTAAGGTGCAGTGTTTGTGTTTTGATCCGATTTTCTTTCTTCTGCTCTCTGCACTCGTTCCAAAGCAATAACTCAATGGAACGGAGGAAGAATATTATCTTACTGTACGTGTCTGGAGAGTCTAAGCAGAAGGATTTTCTCTAAACAAATAGCGTTTTGACACATTTTAAATCCGCCAGCGCTCTCAGACCGAGGCTGGTTCACTACCAAGATAAGATCCAAAGAGATGATCAGAGTGGTGCATGAGTAGCGAGGAGTTATTGATGAAACCAAATATATAACCACATAAGAACAAGTAACAATATAGTATTTTCGTTCCTTTGCTCCTCCACAGAAGAAATACAAGGGGATAAGTTCAGCAGTGGTTATTTGATATTCCAATATCTCATGACATGATCCGAGTTGTTCACACAGCCCTCACATGCATGCAAAGTGCGCATCAATGCAACGGGGACAAACTCAGAATAGACAGGTGGGTTAGTGATTCATGTCGTCCGAAAATTATACGCCCATCTGCCGTCAAATTTAAACATGCAAAGACATTTGAATTCAAGTGAAAATGCTCCAAGATCATCCTCTATGCATCACATAGTGTGATATGTGCAGTTTGCTCTCATGCAAATCCTACACAGCAGTAGATTGATTGCAGGTACAAAAACTGCAGCAATGACCAGATATTAACATCACTTAATTCCCTATACACAAGCTTTATCTTCATTCATGTAATTTATCTCACCTCAACATGGCAAATGCTTGAAGTGGCCCCAACCTAATCTCAATAATTTATGTTATTATTATTGAGCAAAGAATGAAAATAAATGCTCTTTATTCTTCAGGGGAAATTTTTTGTTGTTGTTCAGAAGCTACTCCGATTGAAACTTATATTAGTAAATGTAACTATACCCATTAGTTATTTAACATTTATAACACAAGTGCGAAATTACTTGTAATTTAAAGATGACCTCAATATAAAATACATTCAGCACATAAAATGAAATTTAAAAAACAAAACATGTACATGAAACTATGTGACTCACTAGGTGTTATACAAACAATATGTCTAGAGTGCAGAACTTTCAGTCTAGACTTGTCAGGTTATTGCTGATATTTACACCATTCAGCCCAATAAATATGCATCATACATAATGGGGGAGTGTCATAAATTGTGCTTTATGCACATGCAAGGACTTCATGTTCAACTGTCTTTATTTCTTCCAATTCAGGTCCAAGTTCGATGTGCTAACTTGAGTGGCGAGATAAAAGATAAAACAATTTATTCAAGAAGCAAGAAAATGGTTAGTAGTTTTGTTTGTTTTTTTTCCCCTATCTGAGCACTTACAATTACCACATTCTGGATGACTGACAAAGTACGAGGCAATATGCGTCGCGACCTGTTTTCATTCAACTTCAACTGTTTAAAGTTTGACATCCTGACTGGATAATGCACATTTGAAATGTACATTTCCTGAGAATAATTACCATCAGATTTCGCTTTGCCGTGTTTATATATACATATATAATCACACGCAAGACACAAATCACAACAAAAATAACCAAGACAAAGACACTGTAATAGTGAAACTTCTACAGACAAAGGGAAACATTGTAGGGAAACGGTTGTCAGTCATCTGGTATCTGATGAAATTAACTTCATAAATTTAGGCTTATTGCTCTTTACTTTGACATAGCAGTGTGCTTCATTAATTACTGAATACTTCCAGTCTCAAAAGACAGATTAGAGTCCCGGTCAGCAAATATTAAACTCTACCTTTGCAAGTTATTTCTTACACTCTGCTGCCTCTTGGGTTCATTCACAAATCAAATGGCTCTGAGGATAAGCCAACATAATGATTACCTGGCAGCCTGGGAATTCAATTTCATGAGTGTCAGCCTGGCTTGCCTGTTGATAAAATTGTGTGTGCTGCAGTGGTAAATGCTTAATTCTGACCCAAAGCACTACTTCCTATGGTTTTGTGTCTTTTTGTGCCATTGAAACAAAAGACAGAGAAACAATAGCGTGACAGGATTATAAGCGAGTAGAGAAAGTTAAATGTTTCCTCATGTTCCGGTGAATGTTATCCTCATAATGGAAGCCGCTGTTCTCAGAGCACCTGCCATCCTCAGGATGTGAAAAATTATCGCTATAATTTTGTGTGAGAGCAACATTTTTACTAAGGCAACAACAGGATGGAGTTCACAAAACTGTATTGGTGTTTTCAGACTCAGAAGATCTTTGTCCTGGAAGTGACTTTAATCAAAAGTATGTTTTGTTTATTTCATTTTGCTAAATTTAAATTCAGCCACCAGTTTTGGCACACAGAGATGCTCCTTGCTTGGCAGTCCAGTTAGAGAAGCAAATCTCTCTCTGTTATTGCTTTCTAATTCGACGAAAACTCTGCATTTTGCGGAGGTAAAAATCTTCTTAGAAACGCACACCTGGCAGAAAAGATGAAGAAGACAAGTGCAAAAAAAAATCAGCAAAAAGTAGAATTACTAATGACATCTTCAATTCAACAACAACAAATATATACATCATATAAAGATTATATATTTTTAAGGAATGCATATCTGTATAGCTGAATCTTTTTCCAGATCTATTAAATGAAGAGGAGAAAAATTGGTAGCAGCAGTATTCAGGGCAAAAGACTCTCCAAAAGCAAGATTTAAAATCCATTTTAGATGAAAAGGTTTCTGAGGATGACATCCCTACTGCTCGCAATGTTACAGCTGCATAAAAACATCCAAGCTAATGAGAGGTGACAACTTCGAATCCATATCCCTGTCCTCTTTAAGAGATTAAACTCTTCCTGTCCTCCTCAAGGAGAGATGAAAGAATTGTGAAGATCTACAGAGAAAAAGAGAAAGCCTTTTCTCGTGATCCTGTCAGCTGTCAGGCCTCAAAGAAAAGAACTTCTTTGTATTTACCAATCAATAAATCAAATATCGCAGTGATGTGCTGTGCACTCTAATAACAGCCGTCTTTGAAACCTTCCTTTGCCGACTCGGCCGCTCCGTTCCCACAGGTCCCCGCTTGCATTTTATTCCCAGTGGCAGTGAACCTCGGGCGGTCACACCCCAAAATAACTTCCTGTTTTAACCATCCAACATAAACACAAAAGCTTCCGTCTGCAAAAGCCAAAGATCACCTACGTTCCCTTACCAAATATTCTACAGCAGGCTGGGCTTTCAGAAAGTTTTGATCTGCAACAAGCAAACTAAAAATATTTTAGAAAAGAGATCAAACTCTCTTTTTTTGTTGTTGTAGATTTAGATCAAACCTCACTTTCACAACAAATGCAAGTTATTTAAATATCTTTGTGTAGGAAAATAGCAGATGTTGACATCTGCTATAATTGACAAATTAACAACCTCATTTAAAATGTTGTTCATGCTTAACAAGAAAATCCAGTATTTCCAAAATGTAATAGATTGTTTTTCAAATATAAAAAAGAAATTTTTAAAATAATTTTTTTAATTTAAAAATGTACTTAAAATTTACTCAATAAAAATGTGAAAAGTCTTTAATTAATAATTTAAATATTTATTTAAAACAATATTTTTAATATTTTTAAAAATATATTTTGAATTAATAAAAGTGTGTTAGATATGTATTTTACTTGTTTTATTGGTCAGAACAAGTAAAGCACGTGTGAATTTCACTTCAGACCAAAGCAAGCCGTGACACAGTAGAACTTAACAGAGCAATCCTTCATCGGATTCACCCAAATGAAGTTGAGCCACTTCCATATTATGAAATGCAATGCTTGCTCTGATTCATACCATTTTGCCATTATAATGCAAACTCTATGCCATGACAAAATGCAGTAGTTTCTCCTTTTGATAAGTACAAGTGAGCTGTATGAAGTGATGAACCCACGACAGCGACAGAGCAGCAGGATCTCTGTGTTACTGCTCAGCAGAACAGCAGGGGAGTTTAGAAATGAGATGTGCTCTGGGGAAACAGACAGGACTGACATCATTAGTGGGAAAGGATGAGATTTGGTGACAGTACAGAGAGATTCATGAGCCTGAGATTTGGCAGAGAGCTGAACACGTCTACTCGGTGTGTGACAGCTCAAGAGCTTGTTCACACAATCCAGAGAGAAGAGAAAATCCTCACGTAAGCATTTATTTAATTGCGAAATTTTGGAGACGGTGGGTCTGAACGACGGGTTGTTACAATATATGAAACTAGTCACAAAGTAACAATTAGAGAAGTGGTTTCCGCACCGACCATGAAAGAAAGCGTTGCAACTCAAACTTTATAAAGAACAAATTCAAAGGACAATACAATAACATACTAACAAAAATGATCAAATCATCCATTATGTTTTTTTGTTTTTTTTATATATATAGTCTATATAATGTCAAAAAAAACATCTCTTGCAAGTATACACTGAAGGGTTTCAGTGTACTATAAGCCTGGTGGGCTACCAGGCGTTTTTTATGCCCCCACCAGGCTTAACATTGCTTATTTATGCAAAGCTTTTTGAAATATTTGCATTTTTTAAAGACTTTATAGTTTTTGTGCAGGTGTTAATCTTCCAATCTTTCAATAACACATAATTATCAAGTGATATCTTCAAATTTCCAGACAACTTAAAAAAAATTTTAACTCAAAAGCCAGGCTTAGCATATTTTCTGTTGGAAACCTTATATAACAAATTATATTTCAATATACCAATTGGTGATGATGTCAGCTCTTTTGAGGAAGTTCTTTGATATATTCAGAGGTTTAAAATTCAGCATCTCCAGTTGTCCCGCACTTGCGATTTAGAAATGATCGGAGGAAAGTAAGAGTTTGTCAGGTTTATGTTGTTTTCTGGAAGATGCTCGCTCACAGACCCCTAGAGAAAGGGACCAACCCCACCTCACAATCCAGAAAGACTTAACCAGGTAAATGAAACAAAGCGTCTAATGCATAAAAGTTCATGCACGTCCTAAAAAGTCTCACGGTGCAGAGACTCATGTACCACAATCAAACATTGGCAGTGCCTCGCAAAAGTAAACGCACCACTTCAATTTGATAAAATGTGAAAAAAGATCAAGGGGTAAAATTACATTTATCATGAGGCAACCCTCTGTGAGTCACTCATGCCTGCCTGCTTCGCCTTCACTGAGATTTTAGAGTCAAAGGCTGGTTTGGGAGAAAAAGGTGGCCAGTGGTACACACACACTCACACACACACACGCACGCACGCACGCACGCACGCACACACACACACACACACACACGCCTGCAGAGGTGCTATTTTTACACTAATAAGGCCTTTCCTGACCACTTTCTACTGAGCCTGTCATGGATTAAGCTAAGGTTCCCACGATGGAATCAGGTCACTTATGGTTCATGAAAAGGGAAACAGAATACATGTGAGCAATGAAAGTGTATCAAATTAACATTTTAATAACGTATTAGAAAAGCTCGGGCTACAGAGAAGAGCGACTCTGTTTGGGGGTTTTTCAAAGCGATTTACAGATCAGCGACGCGGTCCAGAAAGGCACAGGCACAAAGAACAGACCTAATGAAAGCATGGATATAATAAAGCTTAATTACGTCCTACGTTCGTTATTACAGGAATTAAAGAATGGCCCATTCAGCAGGATTTTAATTAGGTTCTCCACATGTGATGATTTTAAGTGAGCAAAACACGAATAGGCAAAAATGAGAAACTCCTCGAAGAAATCTATAAAGCAACATTTAAGCAGAGCAACATGAGAATAGCATGCAAAGCTATGACGCTTTGCCAGCTGTGAGGCCGTTACCTGAATGAATACGAGCCTGAAAACACGCCTGTCGAACTGGGGCCTCGCTTGTTTCAACATTCAAGACCTATTGACAGAGTGGACGTTTGATTTATAGGGAAAACTTTAAATGCTAAAAACATTTAAAGTGTTGAAAAAAAATCTTGAAAGTTATTTCACAAGAAAAGTCATATTATGTATTGATTTAATCTCACATGGCTACTAGTAATCTTTATAAAAATAAATAAATAATTGTAGCCTGTACTGTAGCCTTCAAAGTAATTAAAACTCTTCTTATTGCAGCAGATTCTGGACTCCAGTTGACGTTCACTTTTCTAAAATTGAGTGTAACTTTTGATGCAATTTCACATACAGGAAATGTATTAATAGATTGGCTGCCATTTAGACCATCAACACATCCTTGAGCTAGTTTAAATGATATTTAGTAGGCTTCACTCACTTCATTGAAAAACTTCTAAGTCCAATCCATTTCCAGTCTGATGTGGGGTTCCTCAGGGCTGTGTTGTAGAGCCTGTTATGTTCATAAGGTACCTCAGAGCTCGGCTACGTGAACTTGAAGAGTAATCATCTGCGTATGATGTTATGTTTGTGCCACCAACCTGAACTGATGTGAGTGCATATATCTTTGTGAGCAAAGAATAATGTGTGGAGTGTGCAGCTACATCTCACACCCACTCGGATTCTGGCGCAGCCGCTTTGTTCTGTGTCTACACTTGTAACATGACAAAACAAATGAGCCACATCACCAGCCAATTACAGATCTTCTCCTTGGTGAATAACTTTGGTATGCATCATCCCAAGACCTCCTTCCATTAATCACATCATTCTTGCTCTTCTGCAACATCATTTAGGTTGCTCTGTTGAGAACAACCTTCGACTTCTCTCTATTGAGTGCCGAGGAAGAGTTCATGCGCTCCTCCCTTCTGATCTCTTGTGCATGCAAATACACTCTTATGTCTCGAACATAAATTTGTCTTACTGTTCTCTGTGCTTTTGTATTGTAGTTAGTTTCAGATTGTTTTACTCTGAAAGGTGACCCTGAATGTTTCAAACGGCATCTATAAATAAAATAATCAGATATGGATGTTTTTGGCCTGTGAGAGGAAACCCGAGTTCCTGCAGGGGAAGGCGCTGCAGGGAGAGCAGGCAAAACTTCACACAGAAATACTCAAACCAGAATTTGCACTGGTGACCTTTGTCTCTTTGTTTTATAATATATGTAAAACATTTTAGGATTTACTTTATGATTGGTGCTATTAAAGTAAAGTTTAACTACCTACTTACTACTCTCTTTCAGACAACTACCATCTTCCAGGTGGGTTGCATGAGTGTTTTATTGCAGCGCTCTGTAAATCGTAGCATGTCCTGTGGGAGTATGGGACATTTTTAAAACAAAGATCAGAGACAATAAGGGAAACCAGTTATTACTATGAAGGCTCTTCGATGCTTCCTGCGCCATCCTTTGTGTTCTCACAGTACAAACCTTGGATGGATGTTTTTCCTTTTCTTGGTTCTGAATGTATTTAACACGTTGGGGAGTTTCTAAGGGTCCATGAGGCCATTCACTCTGAGATGGCTGCAAGAGTCTTTGGAAAAAAAACACGACCACAGCATGACATCAAATCTACTGTACGTAGCAGTGGGCAATAGCATCTATTACGCAGCAAAGGAAATCTTGGTGTAGTTTTGGCCACAGATCTACATTTTGACAATCATATAATGTTCTTTGATAGCTCAGTTTACTATCGTCTCAAATTTTCTGCCGTTATAAAAGGATTCCAGTCAACAGAGGACACAGAAAAACATGACCATGGCTGTTATATTACTGGAACTTTGACTTTCCTGGTCTGTTAAAAAACTCAATCAGAAAGCTGCAGCTTTCCCTAAATGCTGCTGCCAGACTCCTGGCCAACACTTGGAAATGGATATTCCTAAATCTCTGCACTGGTTTCCTGTTTGTCAAATTTAAAAAGCGGCAGTATTGGACTAAAACCACTGAATGGCCTTGGGTTACAATACATTTATGAGTTGCTTGTTAGTTATGAACCTTAATGTAGACCCTTAATGGGATGTTTTTGTGCTTCAGGTAGGAACTGTCACAAGGTGTTTGTGCATGTCTGTTAAGTCTAGCTGTCCAGCTGAGCCAATGGCATTGATTGTGTGCTTTCCTGCCAGGGTTACTGTAGCCTGTAATAACAGGGGAGGATGAGGTCAATCACTGCGTTTCTGAGTAAGCTAAGGTACCAAGCTGGATCAAACTAAATGTGATTCCTATATTATGAGGAATCACATTGGCACTTGCTAATCTTTGCTCTTTTAATACACCAAACTACCTGAGGTTTTAGGTTACACTCCCCCACCCAGCCTACTCTCAAGTTGTTGCACTTATTAAATATCAGAGCAAGGAAGTAAAGAACATCAGAATTATTTATTTTAATTCTGGACATTTCAACAAGTTTTCAACAATTCTCTGGAAATGATTATTTTCACTGCGAGTTATTTTGGTATGTTATGTTTTCTGTTCTTAGTTTCAGGATCCCTTCAGGCAGTGACTGGGTTTATCTGACTGAAGCAGATAACCGGATGAATGCTTGCTTTTGAGGATCTCTTTCACTTTCTTACATTTGAACAGAAAACCTTTTCAATACAGTGCAGAAAGAAGATTAGAAGAGGGAGTTAAATAAAGCGGACGGAGGCCAGAATGTGAACGCGGGGAGTAAACGGGGAGTATCCGGAGCAGCCGTGCACCACAACTTTACACTTGCAAAATACTTCATGTTAGGTTTGCACCGGACACTGTTACAGGTGTTTAGTGTTATGGGCATTGAGCCACTTTTGTAATAAGAGGAAACCCAAACAGCATTATTATGCATCCTCACTGCAGTTAGTTATACAAAAATAATCTATTGAACAATATATGTTTTAAATCTGTTTACCTTTCAGCTGGCAACATGTTCCACTCTTTTCTTTTTCTTATATTAAACCACAAGTCAAAAATTAGCTGAAAATGGCAAAGGGGCTCTTCCATTAGCCCACCAGCAGTAATAACAGGCAAGAGAGGAAAAGACATGGTGTCAGTCGCTCTTGTTATCAGCAGAGCCCCTTGACAGGAAGATGGATGACCTTCTAACAGCGAGCTGATGTGTGTGGTCACTGAAAGGGTCCTGATGTGACAAAACAACTTGGACAAGATGTTGTTGCAACATTAATGTGCGCTGCTTCGAGTTTGCGTCAAGGCACAGGGCAGCAATGTGATTACTGCTGGTTCAGTGTCGCAGGAAAAGAGATTGCTCAAGCGCAGTATTTGCTCAGCGGGAAACAGTTCAGGACGCTTCAATAACTGCCTTCTCGGGGTGGACACTAGATCTGCTCTGCCGGCACGGCCATGTTTAAACTTAACTGTGTGCTGGGGCTGGTGACTGACCAATTTAACCTCTGGTTTTAACCTTTAACCCAGAGGTTAAAACAGTCAGTTTTAACCTCTGGGTTATTCTTCAGCATCCGTATACTACAGCAAGCCTGAATAAAGAAAATCCACTGAGGGAAATCCACTGTGATTGACTGCTGAGAGGCAAGCACTCTTCAACCAGTTTGTGTGCCACGAGACACATAGCTGAATCAATCCTGCAGTTCTGTCAGTGAGGCTGAACAGCGTAGACAAAGAAAATGGGGGAAAACGGCCTTACTTAGCCTGCTCTCACACCGTTTCTAATCATTAATATGAATATTGGTTTATCAGTAACACAATACATGATATTTAAATATGAAAAAATGAAATGTCTTCCATGGTACATCAAGAGTTGTCCTCTCTATTATTCCAGTTATATAAATATATATATAATACAAGAGGCTTGATTAGGCTGTTGATCAAATCATGTATCCTCAAATATCGGATGCTTGTTAAATAATCACCTGAAATAATCAAAGAACTCCAGACATGCTGAGGTACATTAATCTTCAGTACACACAGTGCTTGCAAAGTACAGCACACGTATAAGTGATGTTATCACTGAGTCCATGTCTGAGTAGCACCCACGTAAAATGAAACCGCAGCTGCATTAATGTGCAACATATACTGTGCCTCTAAGATGCAATGAGAATTCCTCAGAGATTTTTTGACATGTCCAACCAAAAAAAAATTAAATAAATAAAAAACCATAAACCTTACATGCTCAATTTGGAGATGTTTCCACTTTTCCTCATGCCATTTTCTATTTTGAAGGAGCACAGTGGTAATAGACTGGGAGAATGTTTTGCTTGTTTTCTGCCCAGGAGAGCGTGGATTGATTATTTGTGCTAGTGGGTAAAATCTAGTTGCAACCAGGGTAGCGACAGGACATCATGTGCACCCCAGATGTTGTGCCAAAATACCTGTATGTGCAATTTGGAGGTGTTTGCACCACATGGGAGTACTTCCAAGAGGAGCAAAGTGCTTTCCAATCTATTTGGGCAAGACGCCTGGCATAGTGAATTGTTGTCTTAATTTATTAAGACTGTGGACTCGATATATACTCTGCCTGTGTTTCAATGGTATACAAACACATTTGCATGCCACTGAAATGCAAGGCAGATACGTTACTCCTCAGGTTGGAAGAGACATAAACAAAGTACAGAACTTTTTTTCTCCTCAACAGGAAGTTGCCACTGACTCATTTTGGGTCCAGCTTTCATTTAGACCAGAATCATTACAAACATAAATTGTTTACCAGCAGAACAAAATTAACTTTGGTTGACCTTTCCTTTTTCTCGCGCGGTCACTGCCTCAACAGTTTACTGCTCTACCTGCAGACACTCTCCTCCATATGACGCCATTATTTTTCTGCAACTTTCCTAAGCCGACAGCCTCACATTCACACTCACGTCACCCCACAAATGGCCAGCTGTCAGGAGGACAAAGGTCAGCCCACTGTCATTTGTTGTTGCACAACTAAAGATGGGCTAAATGTGTCACAGCCGTCTACAAATAACTTCCTGGAACTACTGTCTGATGTTATGATTGCTTTACGCTACACTGGGTCTGTCTCTGATGGCCAACCTTTCAACTCAGCCTAATCTGCTTATTAAGGTCAATTCTAAACACTTTGTGAGGCAACAGAAACCTTTTATCGTACCATACGATAACTCAGTATGACTGACTAATACAATCACCCATACAGGGGCACCCAGGGGTCAAAGAGGACGGAGAGGAAAACAAAAGCTGGAGATGATACAAATGTGCAAGACGGAGGGGAACTCTGGACACTTGGCAAACAAAAGCAGGAAGGAGAAGAGGAGGAGATGAAGGATCGCTCTTACAGGGACAGAAATAAAATTCAGCATTGGAGAAAAGGGGGAATTCATGTGTGTGTGTGTTGTGTAGGATGGCTTCATCTGTTGTGGCCTAAGGTGCAGCAGTGTGTTGCAGGTGAAAGTGAGGCATCACCACTGGCTTTTGGGTTAACGGCTCTACATAAATGGAGCCCATTTGTAATGCGGAAGAGAAAATTACAGCCAAGCTCTGGCAGAATGGCTCCCCCCCGATGGAAGGGACCCATCTGTTTGTAAGCTGCCACGACGTAGCAAGCGCTGAGGCTGCCGCACTAAGCACCATGGGAATAGCCAGTCTTTTATCCAAAGCAAAGAGTTTCAATAAACAGCTTTGGCATTTGTTTTGCTGGAGAAACAGCAATCTATTCATTTGAGAATTAGCCAGTTGTGTCCTCAAATGTGGAAACAGGAGGCTGCTGGAGGTAGATAAGAGGCAGGGATGAAGTTAAAACGCTGAGTTGGCTTAACTAGTAGATGCATAGAATCCAACACTGTAATATATTAGCAAAGATAATCAGCTGGAGCAAAACTGTTAGTAGTGTCAGAGCTACTCTTCTGCAGCCTGAAAAAAAACCCCACTGTAACTCAAATGGGAGAAGCCGAAAGAACGTCGAAGCCACACTTTCTTTGACAGAGCTTCAAAGTTTTAGAGGTCTAAGTGGGCTGTGTGACAAACAGCTTGAATGGTGCCAGGAGGCATCATCAAGCTGTTGCCTGACAGTGGATACTTTTTCTTTCAATTTCATGCCACTTGCAATGAGGGATTTAATGAAGACTTTTGACTGCTCTTTCTTTAGGGTTTTATGTCCATACACCATAAATGCAGGCATGTGCATATTTGTGTCTGTGTGGATCATTTTGTCTCTGTGTAGAATTTTTAAAAATCCACAGTGACTTCAAATCTGTGCACAGAGTCCTTGTACGTTTAAACAAATTATCCGTCCACCTGGTAGACTGCACACAGGAAACAGAATAAATCCTTACATGCAAGAAGCTAACATCACTTTCATTCCAGTGATGAATATATGTAGACTTCTGAGTAGCTCAGTCTGCCAAAATGAGACACTGAATGGCGGTTCAGACTCATCTGATGTAGATCTGTGCACAACACAGACGATCTGTCATGAACATGTCAGCCTGCTCCGGCCGCTAATTACCGACCCTTTGGCCCAGATCATGCTGCGAAGGCCAGGACACAGAGGAATAATGCATTATCACTCCAACTTTAGCCTAGATTTCATTAGTGATGTGCTGAATGCACGAACAGATGATAAATGGGTTGGTTGCAACACATCAGTCAAAGACCACAGCATTTTTTTTTTTTTACATGTAATTAAGACAAACAGAAAATAGTTCAAAGTGGGTAAGGGTTTTTGACACTGGATATTTAAGGATTTAAGGACCTATCACATTTCAATGTATCACAATCTGTTTCCAATGGGTTAAAATATTTATTTACCAAATTATTCATAAAGTAGGTCAGAGTGCAGTTAGTTGTAGCTGCTTTAAGCATGTGGCATGTCGAGTTGAGTGAATTCTCACTCAGTAATGAGTACTTGCTGCAACATTTGAGGTGAACATCTTTATTTTTTGAAACACACATTTCCATTCTTCCAGCAAAAAAAAAAATCTATGTTTAATTTATCTGGAAATTAACCAAAAGGATTATGGTCATGCGTGATGCGGTGGATGTGTCTGTGCTAGGATTAATCATTAATCTGACCATTTTAATCACACTAATACGCAGTACTGACTGGTGCAATGTCATTCTCTATTTTCATCAGTAACATAAGCTTTTATTTAACTCCTCCACCAACAAAACCATACATGACATCTGATTGTGTCACACTGAAACACAACACAATTTTGACCATCCTCCTCCCAAGTGGCAAACTAATTTATTGCTTTCCACAGATTGTCTTGGTCTTGATTGAAATTGCTGGTTATTTTCAATAGCTGGTTTTTCTTGCACAGCTAAGAATTTCAACAGAAAGCTAGATTGATCATTTTATATATTTTGGCAAATAAACAATTATCTTCTTTACTTTCCTTTCCTTCTTCTTGTGGCTGTGGTGAAGCCCAGTTTTTAATAGCACCGTGTCTGGATGCGATTTAGATAGTCTTTTCATTTTATTAATTAGTAGCACTAAGTGGTGGAGACCATTTTATCCCTTCTTCTTAGGTTTCTGTGCATCATTGTTGCCACTGTTGTTTCACAGATGTCCTTTTTTAGCTAAATTTCTACAGTAGATGTTTTAATCAAGGGGAAAAGGTTCTTCCCTTTTCACCTCTGCCTTTGTCAGCAACAAAATCTATGTCAGGAAGCTTGACTGTCCCACGTCGAGGCCAGTCACCTCTGACCCAGAGCTCTGTCTCTGACAGATGGAGTTATTTAAGCACACAGGAAGACAAAGGACAACGGCTCTGAGAAACTTTCTTTTTCTTTTTTGTTTTGTTTTGGTTTTTAACCCACACTTCACTTTGCTAAAGGGGAATCTACATCTTTTCGGTAAGGGTAGCCTTTCTTAGAGCATTTTTCTTTCCTTTGGTGTTGATTCTTTTGGGATGAAGGAGAGAATTTTGTTGCCTCTTTGTAAAAATGAATGCCATTAAAAAGAGCTGAATCAAACTATGAGCACATTTTGAACATACCGTTATATTGTATTTAATGAGAAATAAAATGAAGTAAAAAAAGTATTTTTCCCCTGACAGATTTCTTCAATTGTTACTGGGGGGTTTTTTGTCACTTTTAAATATTTAAAATTCTTGAAAATGATGATTGTGATGCTAGAATAAATGACACTCTCTAACAGAAGACACACAGCATAAGTTGCTGGGGAAAAAAAGATAAATGAAACCATTAAGGGGAGGAAAACCTTCTTTTAAGGCACTACAGATTCCCTTCAAAAGGTTTCCACATTTCCAATCTTCAGCTCCCAAATGGGTGAAACTGTTTATTTTTCCTGAACTTGTAGTGTCGCTGTTTTCTTCTAAATACGGCTCCCAGTGGAGTTGGAGGAGTTGTCATTGTTGAGTCGGCTATCACCAGAGTAAGAGGGCATGTACAAATATTCCTTTTATAAAGAGTGTAAGATTCAGTGTCATTAACAAATTTGCATTCTCAGATTTCTTCATTTGTATTTTTAAAACACGGTGATTTGCAGCCTGAAACAGCTGAGCAGTGTGCCATCGACTCGAAGCCGAATTACACAGTTTGCGCGGCGCCACAGAGTTTGCAGCAGCAGACGGTGACACGAGCAGGGATAAGCAGAGGGTTTTGAGTCACCTCTGGAACATAAATCTTTCACATAGATTTGAAATATTCATGACGCTCAAAACACACTTTCACTCCCCTGGAGCTGCAGCTAAAGTTCAAATGTAACCATGTCAGGGAATCAGCGACACAAACGTGGAGCAACCTCTGACACCAAGCCTTCCCACAGTGGTCAGACCGGAAAGTCACTCAGTTTTATTTTTTGTATTTTTTTTCTGCATTTTCAGTGAATAATTGTTTTATTTGGTATTATTTAACTCTTAGAAGACAAGAGAATACAATGGCACAAAAAGCAGTTTATCATGAAGAGCCTGTGTGCACTTTATGTGCTAAGCACTAAGAAGACAGACTGAGATACAAAATGACTCAGGACAATCATCCTTTCTGTAATGCAACTACGTAAAGAATGGCGTTCAACAAAAATAGACATTATTGAAACATCAAGCAAAATTTGATATTTAGTTTTTTATGCTAGCCCTCTTTCCTTGCAGGAGGGATCATTAAATGTTCTTTTGATGTGAAAACTGAATCCTTTCAAAATCTCAATTTATTAAACATTATTGGATTTTGAAAAAAAAATTAAATTTGGTACTCAATTGAACATAATTTCTCCCATAAAGCCATACAATGAAGGCACATTTCTGGTTCTATGTGGGGTATTAAAAATGCAACAGAAATCCCTGAATTGAGATCATTTGCTTTTTTCATCTTTAAGAATTAAGTCATTCTTCACTTACCTCTACCTTCCCTGGAGCTAACCAAACCGATAGCGTAGCTAAATAACCATTTAATGTCTGTTTTTTTAGAGTAACAGTGTCACTCACCAGAGAGCAGAAATATTCTCTACAATAGGAACATTACCATCATCTCATGTGGATTTAAAAAAAAAAAGAGAAAGGCATCCCACACTGAAATCCTTCTTAAGATCAATAATAACAACGAGAACAACATAAACATGTTTTACAGCCTTTTCGGGTGGAAGAGAAAACAGAAAGTCCCCCCAGGCACCACAAGAGTGAGATGCTGTTTGAAGAGGTGAGCAGATGCTTCGCCGTCAGAGGGAATCGCTCTGTCTCTGCCGGGCAGATGGAGGCCCACATTCTCTGCCGCACCAACAGCGCTTCCCCGACATTAGAAGCAACAAATCAATGTGACTCACTGCGTCACGTTATTACTCTTATCCGAGCACACGGCACCTGGGGATCCCCGATGAGAGAGCATTTCAGTCTAGACAAGAGCTAAACACTGTCGTTCTGTTTACTGCGTCTGGCCAATTTCTCTTCCTGTGGAAAGTAAAACTCAGCGCAAAAGCTGTGACTCAGCATTACTTACTGCTCTGATAAGAAGTTGATAAAAACACACGTCGTGATCAAACACTTCGTCTTGATTCAGATGTAGTAGGGCTGCATTTGAGCTCCTCTTTCTGACGGTGCAGCTTCACTGAGCTTGAATGTATTAATTAATACATTAATATCTTCCACAGCATCAACTCATTTTGGCATAATCACCACACTAGCCGAATTGGTGAAGTTTAACTAAAAATGACTAGTTCCTTTGTACAAATCGGCTTTTATTTATCGTCCATTCATTTTTAGCAGCACTAAAGTTCATCACCCCTAAGCCAGCGTTTGTTTGAGGTCACGCTCCTGTTCGATCACCAAATAGTTTCCAAGTTTCAACCATCTGACCCAAAACGTCAACATGGGAAGTAGAGAAAACACAACAGATGGATTTAGCCACTGAGACAATAATGATGTCAGGAGGAGTCAAGAAAAACTATCAGCCATGGAGAATGATGGACATAATATCATGTTGAGGGTTATACACACAAATACAACTTCCAGCTGTTTTTGGAACCCATAAAAAGGCTAATCTAAGGCTTCTGACATTCTTCCAGGCTAAGTTGTATCCAAAGCTATCAGGAAGTAATAGTGCAACAAAATCAACAGCAGATATTATAGGGAGTTGAATCTAAGGAGTTTTTGCTAGATTTACAGCAGTTTACAATACAAGAAAGGCTGAGAGTTATTATTATCAATCTGAAGATTCAGTTGATGGTCAAAATATCCTGGCATAACTCAGGACAAGCCACCCCAGGTTTCCCCAAGTATCAGTATGCTTCTTATTTACATGAACCAACGTATTTTGCTTTAGTCTTATAAAAACAGGAAACATCCATAAACCTCCGAGCTTATCTCCATTCACCAAATCACAAAAAAAGCAGCTGATATACATAAAGAAAGCATAATCTGGCATTTAATGCTGTCTTGATGCTTGGCTCACAGACCGTTGTCATTAGCCGCTCAGAGAGGATTTCAGCTGCTGAGATGTCCCACGTTATCGCGCAGAGGGATCTTTATTAAAACACATCTGCAGGGATGATAACAATGAGCTTAAATGTCATCATTCTGTAGCCGAGCTGTCTTACAGAGAAATGTCTTTGGAGGTGGTTTCATAACATTTCCTAAACCTGAAGACAATTGAGATCTGTTTCTCTCCGGCACTCAGAAATCTGTTATTGAGTTAAGGCCTTGATGTATAATCTCTGTTTTATTTTTTGTTTTTTTAAATGTCAAGATGCCCACGCAGGTCTGCTTGTTATTCTATTAATATAAAAAAAAATCTAAAGTCTCAAGTTTCAGATGCTCCTCGCAGATGCAGTGAATGCTCAGAATCCTTACTGGATAAAGTAATCCGAGTTAAAATACGATCCCCGTTTTGGCTCAAAATATTTCAGTGTCATGTTGGTGCCGGTCTTACTACCCCTTAGGCTCACGTCTGGTTGCTCTGGGAAAACAAACCAGGTTTCAAGTCAATAACCACAAACCTTAAATTGCAATCCCGTGTCACCTGGCCTGCCCACTGAAGGAAGCTGAATATTTCCAATCAGGACCAGACCAGATGGTGTCACCACAAAATATCCACAAAGACCATCTGCTATCTCTTGATAAATTCTATTCTAACATCCAGGTAAATGCTATGTTTGACAACCGCAGCTGGTTGAAATGACTTTTAGCAATCCCTGCAACAGATATAGAGAATCTCTGTACACTTTTTTAAGAAAGAAAATCATTTCTAGGCGTACTACATCATTTTGAAAAATGATTAAAAGCTTAATGAACCGTATTTGTACATGCAATGTTTGGTACTTAAAGTTTAGCAACAACATTTTTGGTAATTGACAATAAAATTGCACTTAAGAGCTGTGAACATATTTAATATTTTTATTTTAAATGCATGCAGCATCATCCTGCTGACTGAAGTTTTTCTGTGAAAATGTTTTATACTACCAACTGATTGATAAAATACATATATGTATAAATTCCCAGTTTATATTTTGAATGATGCCAACAGTCTGAATGAGAATAAGATTTTACAAGCTTAAAATATTAGCCCCTGCTGAAGTTTCAGGGTCAGACTTGATTTGGCGATTGATGGAGCGAAATCCAGGGTAATCGTGGAATTAAACTTGTTTAGCTTGAGACTCGGACCAAGGTTCACTGTGAAGGAAGAAAAGTACCCTAGCACCCCTAACATGCAGTCTGCGCTGCCAATGAATGGTTTTGGATCAAAGAATGACCTTGTCAAAGGAATAGACCTTAACCCGACTGGGAAGCCGTGACTAGATTTCAAATTCGATTTCTGCAGATGTCCTCCGTCTAACCCATGCTTGAGCTATTTTATAAAGCAGAATGAGAGGATTTCTATCTCTAGATAAGACAAGTTTGCACAGACATGAGCCTAAAGCCTCGCTGTCGTGTTTACAGTGAAAACTACCTTGAGGGGGCATTGGCCTGCGGGGCGCTAAATGCAACGGGTGATCCACATGTCTCAGATTTTTATTTGTGAAACAAAAACGTTACAAAACCATCTATGCTTTTTCTTCTTTATTACACAAAATACTTGAAAAAGCAGTGTGTGTGTGTGTGTGTGTGTGTGTGGCATAACAGAATTTGGAGAAGTTCTGTCATCTATTGCGAAACCAGAGAGAGTAATTAAATCCATTCTTTTATTTTGAGTTAGAAATGAACTTTTCTGAGTACTACATGTTTAAAAAAATGGGTTATAACTTATTTATCTCTAAAGGAATTTATATACATTGATAAAAGAAAATCTACCGAAATAAAATATGCACAAGCACCACATCACAGCTAGAAGCCTGGGGTGGATTTATCAGTCATAATCTGGATAAGACACAATTTCAAGGATGATTTTGTGCAACCAGCTAATGAGACAGCTCCACACATTCCCACTGGACATAATGTCGGTCAGGGCTTTTCATTGGGGTCACATTAGACTGAGGGATCCTCATTCAGAGCATGCTCTGAGAGATGATGCTCATCGTGTCCACTTTGCTGTACGGCACACGTGAGGACAGAAAACATAAAATATACAAAATGTATTTCTAATTACAGTCTGTTTCTCTGCCCCCCCCCCCTCCCCCTTTTTTTTAATTTAGTTATTTTTGCATATTTTTGTCTTTCTAAAGACTCCGTCGCCTCATTAGCACGGCTAATTGCTGCGCGCGGACGCTTCAAGATGTGCTCCGTCGTCCATAAGGACACAGAAGAGAGTCACACTCACCCAGACAGGCCAGAAATAAAAGTTTCAGCGCGACGAACTCATTTGTATCCATCACGCTGCGAGGAGCCGGTCGGACTGGGACAGAACCATCAGCGGCGGCTCCGGGGAAACGGTATCCCACATCGACCCGTAGTTGAAATCATCCCTGCACGAGCGCGTTCAGTCGGTCAGGAGCCAAGAAGGCGCGTGACAGATTCAAGAGAGGAAGATGTATGTACATACAAGAAAAACGCAGGCAGAGAAACCAGATTCCGGAGGCGCGACTTCTTCCAGTCTGAGAGACGGAGTCTCAGTCGCTCTCTCTCTCTCCCTCTCTCTCTCTCTCTCTCTCTCTCTCTCTCTCTCTCTCTCTCTCTCTCTCTCTCTCTCTCTCTCTCAGCCGTCAGGAGTCACAGCTCAGGACCACGGGAGGCGAGGATGATGATGATGATGATGATGATGATGATGATGATGATGATGATGATGATGATGATGATGATGATGGGGGAGGATGATGGGGCTCCACCACAACAACAAGAAATAAAAAAGACTGGATTATTCTCTCTCACTCTGAGAAGTTAACGCTGAACATGCATCCAATGACAAGGGGGCATATAGACCAATCATCCAATCAAGGTTTATGACCCACCGTCCAAAATATCAGTGGATACTATTTCAGTGTCGCAGAGTTGATTCAAATTAAACTTGCTCGTAATGTACAATGATCCATTTTTATTTGTTTTTTTTTGTTTTTTTGTTTAGGTTCTCGAAATGTAATTGCCCCGAATTAGACTCAGATCAAGAGGAGGTCTGCTTCGGCACGCCGAGCCACATCCACGCTGATACACAGAGCCACACTGACCTCTTGTGGTTTCTTTTGGTATTACGCATCCCTCAACATGGGGCTTGAACTCTGGAGTTCAGTGTGAAATTAAAGGGGCAATTCGTGGTTTTTAAAAGTCAGAATTGGTTGTGCAGAGGCGCACAGCACAAATAGACTGTTTGTGTCTGGTGTTCTGACAAACAGCATGTCAAGCTGTTGAGAGAATGAGGTTTCGCTTGGGAATGTTGAGTCGAACGATGGATTACAGTTAGCATCTTTAAGCCATGGCCTTCTGTTCATGCTGGAGTGAGAAACAACAGACTGTTGTTAGGACGCCACTGCCTCCAACCTTCATTTCCTGTGTAAATAATCATTGACTTGTGTGAAAATTACCACCTAATGCAAGCATCGCAACGTTTTAGCGTTTCATTAAGCAGTATTTGCATAAAAGTGCCGTATTTGAGTCCACTTCAGCCTTGTTTTATAGATTTTAGGTCATCCCTCTCATCATGAACATTCAAACTTGCAATGATTAAAGCTTTATGTAAAACCACATTATCAGCCGCGTTAATTCAAAACCAAATGCAAGCGATGACTTTTTTTCAGCCCTCTGAGCACCATTTCATATTCTCTTCTATTATTTATATTTATGAAATAGAATTGTGAAATTCTGCTTCATAAAATGGCGTTGAAATGTTGTCATGCTGCTTACCAAAAATATTCAAAAGCTTCCTTTCATTTTGTCTTTCCCATTTTGAAGAAATGGGAAAGACCGAGGCCATTATATAGGAGATAATGGCCTCGGTATCAACAATAAGATTACAAACCTAAAGTTCTTTAAAACCCAGATTAAGCTGAAAAGTTACGTCTGAATCAGAATATGTGACTCAGTTTATTATGAAATCACAGTAATCTGATCAGCTCTACAGCATTTTTTTTTTCTTTTCTTTTTTCTTTCTACTATATTTGCCAGTCGTAGTCAAACGGACTGGAATCATCACCGGTCCGCGTCCGGTCATTCTGTTTTCCGGGTTGTGCTTCCTGAATTGGGCCGGGGATTCAGATGACTTTCTCTCCCCCGGCAGTCGTTTCCTGGATTCCAGTGGAAAAGAACAGAACGTGAGAGCAGGAAGAGGGAGCTGTCTTCCTCGCAGAGCTCAGCCCAGAGCTGTCAAGCCTCTGAGCAGGTGGTGATGGAGGGTTTGGAAGCTGCACACAAAAACAGAGCAAAACAGAAAAGGCCTGCGTGAAGAACAAGTGAGGTATACTTCCATTTGTGGCAGGACGTGTTTCTCCTGCAGAGTTATGCTTCAGAATTATGAGAAAAGTAGATTTACCTCCTGTTAAAGTAACCATGACAACACTGGCCTCTTGTTTATGTTGTCGAAAACATGCTCTGTTTTGTTGTTGAGCAGTGGAAAAAATTTGTAATATTAAATCTATGTCAGAATCTCTTTTGCTAGACAAGCACTGTTATTTTAACTTATTTTATAAATAACTATTAATTTTTTTTTTTAATGAGCTCATTAGCATTTCTAACAAGTTCAAGGTGAAAATGATTAAAGAGGACATTGACTGTTCTCCTTTTTTTAAAAAAATAATAATTATTATTATTATTCTGTAAATCATCAATTCAGGGGAGTGGCTCAGAGTTTTATAGTTTTAATAAAAAAGTTTCCAAAAGAAAAAGCTCAAATAGGGATGAGTAATACTCTGAAGAAATGTCCATTACGACATGTCAATGAAAAAAATCTTTTCAATTAAATTTCAACAATTTCTCAGGCTTCTAACCAGAAACTGAACTGTCAAGTATGAGCCAGCATTACAATAAAAAAAAGTCTATAGTTACAAATAGACAAAGTGTGAATGAACTTTTCTCCAGGTTCAGACAAGCAGAAAATGAATCAGCATTAGGTAATTAATCTGTAATTATAACTGTCCCTAAAGAAAATAAAAAACCATAAAAGGACAAAAAAAAAAAAGTTGCATAAGGTATAAGTTCCCTCACACCTGGTGCCAGATGGTGGATTCATGTGCAAATATCTTCACAATAAAACATTGACACAGTTGTGTCAACAACAAGCAGGGGTCTTTAACTAAACATTAGAAATGTCAGCTTAAATATCTGCAGTGTTGTCCTTACTATTGCAAAGTGATTAGATGTGGTGGTATGAGGGAATAACACCGGGATGCGAAGAAGTGGTCAGGGAAGGAAACGACCAAGGAAGCGACCTGCAGTAAAAGGGACTGGGCCCAGCTGTGTCTCCGCTGTTGTCACCTGTCAGTCACTGGAGAGGTGTTGCACTTTGACCTGCCTGCACGTCTTCGTGGCATCTGCGCTCGCTCCACGTTCCCAGCGGATTCCTCTGCGCATTTTTAAGATGCCGTGCTCTCCCGTCCTGAATGCCAAGGTCCCACTGAACCGGTTAAAATAGGATGTCAACAAGTGACGCAGCAGAGCTGGAGCTCAGAGTTGCAGGAGGAGGAGGAGGAGGAGAGACAACGACGGCTCGGTGCGCCACAGCGAGGACTGCATGGACTCCAACTGCAAGGTAGCCGAAAATCACTTTAAAACTCACTTTTACCAGACTCTTTGTGGGAACTGTGCCACGGCCTCGCTTCTCACGGTGTTCTCACGCGACCCTGCGCACTCGTTAAGCGTCCGTGCGGCTTTTCCCGCAGCGATTCGAGACGGTTTATCGCGACGGGAGGCGAACGCGCGCCAAACTTCGCTTAGAAAAACTGCGGTTTTGGAAATGCGAGGATCAACTGGACAAAATCCGAGTCGCGTCGTACAAATTAAAGCAGTGATGGATTCAGGACTTCATTCGGCTGAATTCGGCTATGAAATAATCCTGTCATTTAGCATTTCATAAGTTGTATAATATATTGATTTTTAGAACGCCACAGTATGGAAACCTTCCTTTTAAACTACGTGTGGGTTTAAGTGTTACAAATCTGTCTTCCTCATTTATTTTGGTCGGTTTATGGGTTATCTAATAGAATGTGACCCATTTAAGTTTCTAGCCTCTTTTACTTGACAGCTCGCATCCATGAAAATAAATTACCTTCCCTTGTTGGCTCTGTGGTAGCTATGGACTTCCCAAAGTGCCCAAAAGTGGAATAATAATTTGTAGTTATTCGTAATATTCGTAAAAATAAACCTTAAAAATATCAGATTTGTCCATGGATATATAACATGTTTGTCTAAAACGTCAACATTTTGTTATTTTATATTTATAAAAAGTCATTAATGAAACAAGTCAAAAATAAGTATGCCGATTTTTCTTAAGTATTTCAAATTTTTCAGCACTTATTCAAATATTTGATTTGAATAAGTTGAATAAGTCCTGTGCTTTCTGTGTTGCTTTGAATGGGGGAATTATTGAAGTTACTGCTTTTTTCATCAGATACATTCCGACATTTGATTTTTTTTTTTTTTTAACCTTCAAAATTTGTTGATTTTAAATCATATTTATTAGAGCAGTGACTTTAATGGAAAAGACTGACCTGTTGTATAAATTTATAATGTCCCTCAGCAAGCGTCATTAAATAATGAAATAAATAGTAAAATAATTATGTGCTGGAAAATCTAGACTTTTTTTCTCCCCATCATGTTCATGTAACTACATATTCATTGAATTATTTTGTGCGCATTTATTTTCATCTTTAATCAACTCTAGACACAATTAAGTAATGATTTATCCATTTGTTCTTTTATTGACTTTTGGCAATTTTAGATCCCCGTACTGCATGTGTAGCTGCATGCCTCTGTGCAGATATTTTATTGCAAGCACAAAGCACCGGCATGAGGTTGTGCTACTTCAGGGCACAGTTGTTAGCGTTTTAACCGACAAGCTGGTACTCGCTCTCTGCAGTTCGGCCATATATGCACACACAATTAATGTCTATGCATGTTGGAGATCGAGCTTCCCTTGTCCTGCTAATTCCTTCTGAACCAGCCCGGGGTGTACCAGTGCATATAGACTGCAAAGCAAACAGTGTTTCTTTAAATTTAACCTGCGATGTAGGTGTGGCAGCGTTGGGACAAGTCTCACTTTGTCCCGGCCAGTGATTTTGTTGACACTCGTGCAGATGTATCAGAAACCCATTAGGTGGAAGCTCATTAGGCCGAAACTTAACCAGGATTTTAAGGAGTAAATTATTTGCAGGAGTTGATCCTTTGCATATGCCTCGTCAGAGCTGAGCGCACGCACCCGCACTTTTTTTTTTTTTTTTTTAGTCCTTTCAGTTATGTAAGTGCTAACTGGCAGCTTGTGCACACACCCACAGCGAAGCTGACCTCATGTGGGAAAAAAAAAGGAAAACTGCAACATCTATTAGGCACATAATGCTGCAACCAAAATAAGCCTCTCGGTTACTCATCGGCTTGCAGAGCATCAAAACAAAGAGGGATCAAGATTCTAGTCATGATAGATGTCTTTTTACATATCAGCTGTCAAATAAAGGCTGAAGTCTGTTTTTTCGTTCTGCTGTCATCAGCAGGTTAAATGTGATTAATACCCGTAAGGTTTTCTCCACTCTAAAGCCAGGGACGTCTGCAGTTATGGTTAAATGGTTGATAGTTAAACAATTAATAGTCAAAATTAAAATGCTTAATTATTTTCCTTCTTCTCTATAAGTTTTTTGGTAAAAAAGGAAGCATTTTGCAAAATGTATTCTTAAGAATAATAATTAAAAAAGACATTGTCAATATTCATTTTATTAGTGTTCACATTGACAAATATAGAAAGATCTGACATAAAGCATGTGGTTGTAAGCAATCTTGGAAAATTTGGGAGTTTGTTTTTGTCCTGTTGTGAATAAGTCGGGAAGAATGACAAATGTTTGCAAAAATTATATTTCCATCTTCTGCTCCAGACTTATTTTCATCATATCTTCACTGCAGTATTCCAGCAATCAGTATTTGGGACTCTTGAGTTATTTAGATGACATTTTTCCAGGATTTTCAAATCCTGATGTAATCCTGTGACTATATCAGGATTATGTAAAATTCTGATATAATCGCATTCCATCACGATTTTAAAACTTTCTGATTTAAAATCCTGGGTGTGATCTGAAGTGCTTGTGATACTAAATAGAAATAGAAATATATATATATATATATATATATTTTTTTTTTTTTTTTCTTATAAAACTTGAGCACTATTTTTTTGGGGGGGGGGGGCTTTATTTCACTCTTCCTCCATTTCCCTTTATTCTTGCACCATGTTTCTACACTATTACCTCTAACAGAGCCTAACCATGTTTTTTAGATAAAACCATCTTTCTAATGCATAAACATAACTAAGGATGTCTAGGAACATTTAATTACATCTTAATTGCTTCCTGTTCCCCTAGGCCGTCATTATGGCCCGACACAGAGACACATTTGTCTCTTCAGATTTGAAAGTTAGAGAACACGACTTTCAGGTTGGAAAGAAAGCTGGGCACAGCAAAAAAACCCAAAAAAAACAGTTTTGTCATCTAAATTTTCAAAAATGTGATTCTGACAGCGATCAAAGAGGAATGAGTCTATAAATGCCTCTCTTCCCACAAACCACATCAGCTTTATTAGCTGGTAAAACAACCAGCTAATAGCTGAAACAGAGGTACAGCCTCTGTTTCAGCTAATTATTCCGGCCCAACCTTGACAACTCTCCACCGTTGGGACTTGAATCCCTCTCGGCCCTTTAGACTCCACAGCTGTAGGAAAAGGTCAGAAATATGGCATAATCGAGGCCAATCACAATGAATGACTGATGAGCATTGGGGCCCCTTGATCTCATCACCATTTCAGTGGGGAGCCTCTGAACCTCCTGTTACCTTTAATACTTTGATGTCAGATGCACATTTAAAGAAGGAAGAACCTAATGATGAGCCGTTGTTGCACCGAGTTGTCTAAGAGCTGCGACGAAGGTGCACTAATTGGAAAGACAAAGCAATTAAGCCCAACATACCAGAGAAAGTTAACACACCCCACGTTGTGCTCTTATGTAGTTCCACCATCTAGGGACCAATTAGTAGGGAAGGGCGCCTTGCTTGAGGCGGCTGCAGTCCCTGGATCGAGCTAATAATTGACTGCCCCACCCTTTATTTTCTGTGGAAGCCCGACAAGCAAACTCAGCAACCTTTAGTGACCTCTAAACTAAGGATGCCTGAGTCACACTCTTGCTTAAGAAGGAGAGCTAATTAGTTTGTGTGAACGTCGATCCGATCCGCAGTGGCAGACGAGCCTTTTCCCTGCGAGAACACCTCTTCAGACGCCTTAAGGAAAATGAGGCGTAAGACGCTGAAGGTGTGTTATTGGTGGAACATTCTGAAAACATGAGGCCGTCTTTCCCCTCCTCCTTCCTCACCTTTCTCTCTGCGTCTCTCTTTCATGTCTTGTTCCAACAGGTTTTAATGCACAATATTCTCGGGTGATGCCAGTAAATCAGCCCTGAGGGCAAGGTGGGATTGATCTCTGTATAAGCTTCAGGAAAAATTAGAAAAAGGTTACAGTAGGGTTAGGCTATTGCAGAAAAACATTTGATATTCATATCAGTTGATCTTGATAATTATTGATTAGGTTTTTTTATGTATATATTTGTTTGTTTTAACTATTCAAAATGCACCCGAGTATGTTGGGGGCAACATGAAACTGCTGCTGCACATGTTACTCGTCAGGTTGTTGCTAGGTGACCAAAGAGTGAGTGAATTAGTTGACGCCAGCAACCTTTCTTAGCTGAGTGGCTAAAGTCTTTCGTCTGCCTACAACCCCCAGAATGCCGTGCGGTTCTGGCTCAATTAAATGATCAAAATTCCATTGGACATATTTTCTGCTACTCTGGATCGTTTGTCTATCGCAACGCAGATCGTTACTGTTTTATCGCCTCGCCCTACGTCACACGTTTAAAAAGAAATCCAGCATCCTAACTGTACATTTTCATAAAAAGTGGAAGTGAATGCCCTTTTTAGAGACAATTCCTGACGTTACATTTGCTGTGTTCACTCGAGAGCTGATCCTTCCTGCAGTGGTTTGACACACCAGCAGTGGGTTGCACATGTGCAAGTTTTAGTGACTCCGCGAGTGGGCGTCTTCACTCGGTTCGCTGGCAGGAGGAGAAAGTGTTGACTTGTTACATAAACCCTGCAAATCGGACTTGCGCTTTCAGAGTGATTAAGGCAAGAGGAGTTGCTTAACTCTCCGTTGGCCTTACCTCCAGACCGGATCCATCCTGCAGTAATTATATCAGTGCAGAAACTCACAGAGGGACAATGATCCACTAGTGAGTCAGGATAAATTTTTTATAACTGGTAAATTATTGATTTTTCTTTTTTTTTTTTTTCTCCTCTGTTTTAAGATACTTCTTAAATGTCTAAACATTTACAGGGTTCAGTCATAAACTAACAGGAAAAAAAACTCCTGTGACATCATTTCAGCTCCAATACAGTGAAACGTGTCTTTCTAAAATGCCTCAGATAAATACTGGAAATACAATGAAGCACTAGAACCATCAACGGGGAAAACGTAGCAGCAAAAATTGTGTTGCATCACAAAGTTTGTGACTTTTTTTTCTTTCTTCTGAAGTTTTATGTTTATCTGATGAAACCCTCCGTTGCCATAAGAAAACAAGTTGCTATGTTTTTTTTTGTGTGTGGCTATATCCTCAAAGTGGAAAAAAAACCAAACCCATCATTCTAGGATAACCTTTGTGTTTTCTCAACATTTTCCAGTCCATGATTTGTTGGTCACTCCAGCGGGGTTTTTTTGTACCGGCCACTTTAATAATTTTTAACAGCTGGAGTTTATAGTAATAATTGATGAGGACTGCAGGGGAAACACCGCAGCAATATTCTTTGCCATTTCCTCGAGGTGCAGCTGTCCACCTTTCTGCCTCCGTCACTGTGGTTGACTGTGAAAGCACAACTCACAAATTGTACTCTTCAGGTATAGTGAGCGATTTGCTCAAGCTCTGGTTAGTTCCCAGTTGGTTCCTTTCTAGTGCTGCAATTTAATAGCCGTGCAGTTTAGTTCAGCTCAAAAATAAACTCGTCATACACGTTGTACACGTTTAAAAATATCGGAACTATTTCATCTTTAATAGTTTCTGATATGATCTCGGGTAAATACACGGAAGGGTCTTGTAGAGGGACGTCCCGAATCAATATTTGAGGAATTTATTGAACGATCGTAGCGGAGTGGCTGACTGCACTGATCCCTTTATCTCTAATGTTAAGAGCTGCTGTGAAACAGATGCACAACAGGGGTGTCAATAACTTCAATGCGCCCTCATCGTGAGACGTGGAATTGCCAAAAAATATTTTAAATAGCTTCACGTATGTGGAACAAAGAAACCCTTGCAAATGTGTTTACTTTCTGGCACAGCCCCAACCGCGCCAAAGCTTATAAGGAATTAAAGCCTTAATTTCTGTTGGCATTCCTTCGTTGTGTGGCCGTTTTCCAGTTGCTGATTTGCAACAAACATACTCTAATGGGTCTTTCTTTGCTTCCATTTCTCCTTCAGAAATACCCATTGATTCTTTTTGAAGGGACCTCGAGTTTCATCGGAGTGAAACAAAGGGCCCCTCTAGGGAAAACTTAAGCCCATCTGTTGGCTCTGCAGATAACATTTAATATATAAGTAAAATGTTCAAAGTATGACTGCACAATATACCACACATGCAGTGTTATCACAGTATTGAAACAGTTGATATTGCATGGAATGACATGGGCTACAATAAACAATTGTGAATTATTGATTAGCACTCTGTACCAATGTATCACTGCGCCAGTTGCACGTTGTTCAATGAAACAACAATAACTTGAAGAGAAGATCTGGTGACATTTCATTCATGTAGATTCGTAACTTTTCTTCATTTTTTGCAACCTGTGTTGCCCATTAATATTTTGTGGCCACAAAAGTGTCTTGAGTTTGAGTCTGTGAATTTCACTGTATCGTATTTTATCACTTCAAAAACTTACTCTAAGATCTGGACTGTTAAGTTGTCAGTTTTAAACCAAGCCATTTCTTGTTTCATCCTTTCTTTCAATTCGGATTTCTTAAGCATGAAAAACGGTCAAATCATTTTGTTTCTCGCACCTAATGGGGAAAAAGTTCACATTATGCAAGACCACTGAAGAGACGGAATGTGACCTTTGTAGTCCAATGACGAAATGAAACAGTCTGTGTGAATTTCTCCCTACTTTCTGATTGGACTTCCCCCCTCAATCATTGCAAGGTTGAGCTTATCTCTGCTTGTGTGTCTTCTTCTATCACATTTTTCCTTCCTATCAGCATTCCCCTGTTGTGCTTGGATACAGCTCTCTGTAAGCAGTCACTATCTTTGTTTCTTGACCTACGTGTCTTCGGAGCAATATGAACTCTTGCCTTCCCAATCATTGTATAGGCTTGTTCTAGTCTCACGTCATATTGTCATTTTTCATAGGCTTTACATCATAATCATTAAAATGAATAGAAATAAACCATTCTATGTGAAATGGATGCATAAAATATTTTGATAATTTTTTTTATTTTTATTTAGATCCACCAGTCGGATAGGTTCATCCTTCTGCATATTGGCCTCCACATAGCTCAGTTTCATTCACCAAAGTGTGATTTGATTAACTTTCCTGAGTCTGATTTCAAGTGTTTGTTTGGGTTTTTTCTCATTTCTTATTAGTGAACACCTGGACAACACATCAGCAGACAGTCTAGGAAAGGACAAGGCTCATCATTGGGGTCACTCAGAGGTCAACATCCAGAAGGCTGCTGGTTCCATCCTCGTCACCAGCCTCATACTCAGACTCTCCAATCCGAAGCTGGGACTAGAGAAGACTCTAGAGGCGTGGTCCAGGTATGGAACGTTTTGTTTTACAGTATCTGCCAGTAAAGGTTTATTCTGCCATTTACATCACATGTTTTTCTAACATTCAGTCAAACAGTAATTGGATCTTTGGACCTTGTTTGCTTCCCTCCACTGGTGGTGTGCACAAGGAAGTGGCATCTTTTGCATTTTCACAAATGCTGCAACGAAACTCCTTAATAAAGTGTGGGGAGTCTTTCAGGAAGTTTAACATAACATTGTTACAGTTGATGCTTCATATAGTTTCTCAAATCATCCTCCAGTTGGCTAATTATTTTCCTTGTGTTTCCTCCTTTAGTCAGCATTGCATGAACTCTACCAGATATTTGCTGTTAATGTCTTGCAAAAAATAAAAAAGTCACTTTATATTTTAGACGTATGAATATAAAGAATGACTCTACATTATTTATTTTCTGTAGGTTTGCACGCTGGCATGCGGATACAATAACCTTGTCAACAGAGATCAGACTCTCCCGCTTCAACCCCCTCTCTCATCTGCCCGCAGTCATATTAGACTGTTATTCCCTTATATAGACATCTTGAATATAGGGTGTGTGTTATTGTTGTCTTTCCTTTGTTCCTCCTTATATCCGAAGCTTGAAGAGTGCTTGCCTGCGAGTACACGCGCTGCAACGTCGGAGCACATCTGACTCTGGGAAAGCTATTTAGAGACGAACAAGGAAGCGAGGAATGCCGACAATCTGGTTGATCAGCGTTCCCGTGGAAATTGTTGGCCGTGTAATCGCTCTAATGTTTGCGCTTAAAAATGTTACAGTAGAGCAGAGGAACGACCATCCAAGAGGAATGGTGTGCCTGACAGCAGAAATTATTAACACTGTTGTGTAGATTTTACTTATTCTTGCTATATCCTACTACTAAAGTGTTTTTTTATTTAATGTTTTTATGTTTTTAAAATATTAGATTGATTTCACATTTAAATCTCTCTCTCTCCCTTGTTCCCAGTTTGATTGACCCAGAGTTCGCTGAGACCAAGAACAGCACCTTGCAGGTAAAGATCATTTCTCATGAAAGTGATACAAATTACAGTTTTTGAGCCGACATTATTCAAAGAGTTCCCGCTGTAATCGAGAGGAGAGTTCAAAGCTTTCATTTCTGCAGAACCAGGTGACGGTTTTCTGTGATTGGATCTGTGAGTGACACTTAAAGACATCTGAGATTGATGGTTATTTTAACAGCTGGAAGAGACAGGGTGTGTGTGTATGTGTGCGTGTGTGTGTGCGTGCGTGCGTGTGTGTGTGTGTGTGTGTGTGTGTGTGTGCGTGTGCGTGTGTGTGTGTGTGTGTGTGTGTGTGTGCGCCTTTGTGTTCCTGAAACTCCCTCATGCCTTTCAAAACAACCTGTTTCACAAGGCTTGGATCTCTAAAATGGCATGGGAACATACGCTTTTAAAAAGCTCCGGCTCAAGTCAGCATGTACTTAGAAATCCTGATAGCACAAGAGAGGAAGAAAAGGAGTTATGACAGCAGCCTTCCTGCTTTTTTTATGGCTGCTTAGGAATTTGCATTGGTGAGATAAGGATGATAAGAGCAGGTTGACTTATGAAAACAACTACTGAAACACACAATTATGTCATGGCTGTAAAATCATCCATGTCCGTTCAATATTTTGACATGTTGCAATGACGCCGTGATGCATTTTCTTGGGACTTTACGCAGCAGACTAATTCACAATTACACAGCTGTGTAATTGTGAAGGGAAAAAAATTACACACATCTTAGCAGATTTTCTCAAGCAAAAAGCATAAAAGCATTTGTGTGACAATCACCACCCTTTATTTTAATATTTTAATATCCGTGAAATCAACTTTCTTCTGAAGTGACAGATTGTTTTTAGGAAAACATCAGTCAACAAAAAGCAGAGTCAAGACAAAGGAACTGTGGTCAATTTTTTTAGTGCATGGCTATGTTGTAATATGAATTGTTGCTGTGCCGACTTCACACAAAAAAATTTTCAAATCGTCATCCGATCTTCAAAACCTGAGCCCACCACACAACAGGTGTGGCGTCGTACAGAGTGTGGTGTCCAGCTATGCCACCGGAACAACACAAACCAATTTTCACGCGCAGACATTGAGATCTCAGACGGATATCCTCTAGCATAACATCTTTCATAACTTCTCAAGAACAAATGTGAGTTCAGAGGAAACAAACATGGCTAGCCAGGAAAAGGTAATGCCGATATATCGAAACAGAGAAAAAAAACGTCCACCAGATTTTCTGGTCTGCCATGGCAGCTTTGTCTCCTGTGTATTTTGGATTTCTCTCCCTGTTTCAGTTATATCACTTTCTAATTAGCTGAGCGACACATTCAATAGACTCGGCTGTGTTTTTCTTCAGGGTACACCACACATTCTCCTATATCGGACCACGACAATCCAACATGTCGAAAGCCCCGGATTTTATGTCAGAGTGGTCCCAATGTCTTGCTGAGCTATTTTCAACACCACACACAACAGAAATAATCCCTGAGATGCATCCCGATAATTGGGGCTTCCTTAAGGTTGTTGGAAGGGGAAAACCGTGGAAAAAATCTGCATAAAAATCTTGCAGCTAGAAATTACTTAGCTCTGCAAAGGCTGCAGAGATCCACATTGTTCATCATCTAAAATCCCAATAAAATACATTGAGGTTTATGGTTGTTACGTAGCTAAATATCAAAGATTAAGGAGCAGTTGAGCTTATGCATGGTACTGTGCCTAGGGAGCAAGGAGCAATGTTTTGAGGAATGTACCGATCATTCAGCCAGTAACAGTAATGTTGTTTTTCTCAACAGGTTAATGGGACTTCATCCAGCTCCTCCATAGAAACGACCAGCGTATGTCCATCGTCCGAGACGATCCTGTTTTCAACCAAGAAGAAAGAAAAACTCCTCAATGTTGTTACCCATGATCTAGGGATAACCAGGAACCTGAACAGAACTCACATTCTTCCTAATAGTAACACCAGAGCTAATGAGCATAATGACTTGTACGGGCGTTCATGTGAGTTACAGTCCAGACGGTGCCCCGGATCTTTAATTAGAACTGAAAAAGACAAAGAACAACACCAAACACACCTTGAAAACCATTCTTATTTTGGCAACCCTTGGGATGAACCTGTACCCATGTTGTCTTCCACCATGGTAACGGTTCTCGCTCCGCAGTGGGGTGGTCGGATAAGGCGGACCAAAAGGCTTGATGGAACTGGATATTCAGAAGCTCAGGCGGATTTGCAAGAAGCTGCAAATCCGTCACCAAATCACCAACAAGGTGTAAAGAATGTGTTGATGGATGGATCAAACATTCCAAGGAGAGTCCTGAGCACCAGAAGTAATACAGTGGGCTGGTCAAGTAAAAGTGATCCTTCAAGCTTGGATTTTAACACTAAAAAGGACATGATTTCAACTGTTTCATTAGATTCGGACGCTATAAGCCCTTTAGCCACTTCTCCAATGTCTTGGTCTCCCCTCTCCCCTAACCTTAATGAACAAAGGCATCCGCAAATGGACCTCCAAGGACGACAATCATCTCTTGGCTCAAATCCAACAACGAGCAGCTTTCTCCTGTCTTTTAGAAGAGTTAACCCCTCAGGGAAGTCCTCATCTCGAAACTGTTCTCTCAATAATAATGAACAAGAGAGACCAAAGTCTGTTCTGTCTCCTTCACCGGTTTCTTACAGGACAACTGAAACCGGGCCGGCACTCTCCCCTGTTGGTTCCGATCATAGAGAGAGAAACATATCCGAGAAGTTTTCATTTCTAACTTCACCAACAAGCAGAACTATGAAAGACAATTCTTATGCCCAACAGTCTCAAATGACCCAAACCAGTTTTACATCTTCCAAAGCTACATTTCAGAGGCAGCAAAATTGTGAGAATGTGGACAACATGATCCCATTCTCAGAGAGCTCAATTTCTCCTACTAGATATTTTCCGCTTGATCACTCCAGTCCTCTAAAAACTCACAGTCTTCCAAGGCGAACAAACCTGAAAGCCACTTCCTGGTGGAAACAAGTTTCTCAGGAAGGCAGTTCTCCTCTTAGTGTGAAAAACACAAACAAGAAAGACTACGAGAAAACAGACTCTGCGGGTCTGACAGGCAACAAAAGACTAGGTAGTTATATGCTTAACAGTGATAACAGCAACACAGTAGAGTTAGCTTGCAAAAGTAACATGAACCGCTCTTTAAAGATGCGGTCACCTGAATCAGAGAGAACGGCCATCCAGCAGCATGGCTTAAATGTAGACAATAGACAACCACAAAAACCTCAGAGTATGCCTGATTGTCGGCCTGCTTCTAAAGTTAGCACAGTTTTATCACAAACGACACTAAAGCAAACCAAGATCCCAGACAAGAATGACGGAAGAAAGGCTTTGCTCTCAGCTCATGCACCTTCATCTACTTCATTCACTCCCATGACCTCAAATCTGCCCGCAGATAGCTTGGGTAAATACAAAGGTTCTCCAATGAAATCCGCCAGTGCACCTTCATCTCAAAACAAAACGGACACACAAAAGTCGAGCAAACCCCCGCTTTTCCATAATTATTCCTCCACTCCGAGCGATCGGCCTAATCCTTCTCAGACTGCCTACGACAACTCCTCAAGTTCAAGCACAAAAAATACACTTTCCTTCCAGTCTCAACAAGCTTCTTCTGACACCAATGTTCACTCTTCTTCAGCTCAAACATCAACATTTGCCAGTAAATCCAACGTCTCACCTCTTGGTTTTAAAAGAAGTTATGTCTGCCTTCCAAAACCTTACCCCTCTAAACCTGTGACCAGCCTCATTCCTTCGGTAAACACGCTCAATAAAACAAGAGGCAGCTACACCTCAGCCACTCCGACCACATCCTCTGCTCCCACTCCTCGTAGTCCGTCCACCCTGAACCCTCCTGTCGCTTCCACCATGACGTCACCGACTCCTGTGAGTGCCTCTTCTCTCCTAACACCCCCTGCAACTCCAGTAATTGCGAGTCCCACCTCAGAACCTTCTCCCCCCAAGTTGAAAAGCATAGTTTATAACAGTCTAGAAAGAGAGCCAAAAAAACATGGAAAGAGAGAGAGGCGGGTGACATGGCAGGACTCGGTGGATGGCCGGTGTTCAGAGTCAGTCGGTGCGGAGAAGGCAGATTTCCCCCAGGTGCAGGCAAACTCATCAGCTCCCACAAATCTCACCCAAAGTCCCCCCTGCGCCTTCTCGTATCCACAGTCAGGTGGTCCAGAAGGGGGTGACCACAAGACTTTTAGCAACACACATCCGGGAAAAGGAGGAAAGTATCGCTCCTTATCATCCGACTGTGCTCAAGTAGTGGCCAGGGAGCGTGGCATAAACAAACACACAGTTGGTGATACTATGAGCTCCGACCAGGGAGTACATGGTCCATTTACAACCAGGCAGGAGCGTACGCTGTCAGTGGAGTCTGGCACAGTTCAGTGCCGTTACTCCGCTCCGCTGTCCCTCCCTCCTGATTTCCCCAGTGGTTATAAACATCGCTATAGCACCCCACCTTACTCTACACTAATGTCCACCAGGCAGACAAAAGGAGAGCTGAAGACCTCGCCACAGACATTTCTGATTTCCCAACCTTCTCATTTAAATCGTACTCCACAGACCTCATCAGACGCTAACCTTTTTGTGTCCACTTTCAAACCCCCTTTGTCGCCTGTCAGACCACCCCAGACTTGTTTGGCGCCTTTCCAAGAAGGCTCGGTGTGCAGTCTTTCAGACACTGACCGGGTCAACAATAATAACCTTCGAGGCCACATCCAATACCAGCCGAATAGTCAGATACAGCTTTTTGACAACAGGGTTCAAGTCACCTCACAGTCTCTTTCAGGTGATGAGGAACATAGTTTCTCTTCAACCTACGTAACCGAAACACTCGTTTACAAAATTAAATCTAAATCAGGCGCAGTAACAGACACCCCAAAGAACACCACGCCTACATCTTCACAACACAACACAAACACTTTGGTTTCTGTGGAGACCAAGTTTAAGCCACAGCCCGGCTCCACGCAGAGTAATGAAGCAGTTGAAAGGTCGTGCAGGCATTCTGATCAGAGCTCCAGTGATGGCAGATCAACAAAGAGTGGAAACGGTCTTGATGAAACCAGTAACACGGGCACGAAGGGGAGCGCTCTGGGTAAAAGTAGGTTTTATTCAGTTGAGGTTAATAATGAAGAAAGTCCTAAGAAAAGCCGGTTTGGCATAAAGAGAAGCATCAGCACACCGAGCTCTAGTTTATCTAGGTCGGAGTCGGACAGGGTCGCCAAGAGTCACAACAAAGTGGACCAGATGTTTAACAAACTGAAGCAAAAATTCAGCTCCAGGCGAACAGAGGAGGATTCGTCCTTCCCCTGGAAGTGGAGGCGAACTTCCCTAACACCTTCTGTCAGTGGATCCAGTGACGTGAGCAGTGTCAGCGATGCCAGCGCAGACAGTGCCAAAGCTCTGGAGGAACGAAGACAGGAGAAAGAGATGACGCTGAAAAACAAGGCAGTGAAAATAGAGGGCACAAAAAGACAAGCTGACAACAGATACACTCTCGTACCAGCGCTGTCTTTTGGGGAAAGAAAGGCGGGAAACGATTTGCCCATGTGGTCAGAAAATCCCACTCCAGGAAACAAAAGAGAGGATCTGAATTCTTGTGCCGCACCTCAAAGTCAAATTCATCTGACAGTCCATGGCCCAGCTGAAAAGTTTGATATGTGTGAAAACGGTGAGAGACAGCATGCAGCTCCAAGCCAGTTCCTCTCCTGTTCGGATCACAGTGTTGATGGGAGCCTCAGCCCGAATGCTGCTTATCCAAGTCAGAGCAGGAAGTCTACACCCAGCCCCAGGAGTCCCTTCTCACCATTTTCCTCTCTCTCACCTGTCTCGCCATTTTCCACTGCGGAAGTGTTTGAGGACAATGTATTCTTCAGCCCAAAGCTTCAGCGGCGCAGGGAGTCCTCGTCTCCTTTTGAGCCCGTGGATGGCATCAGATTGGGAGCCTCAAGAAGGAGCCGGGCATCTACTGGTCCCCCCACTTCAAGTCCAGGAAAGGAAAATGAACCCTTTACGTCATCGTATGCAGATTTAAAGTATGGCATTGAACCTGGGAGATCCTTTTCTGTAAGCTCTGTCCTCTCCAGTCGAGCAGCACGGCCTGGACGGATTTCGACTGGAAATAGGTTTATGAGCGTGGGCGATCTTTCTCACCCCGCTCTATCTCCTGCAAGCAGTGGCAATGAGTTGCACCAGAGGTCCGTCACACCAGCTGAAATGGGACAGTATTATACCCAGCCCGAGCATGGCCCTCGCACGTCACGTTTCCCTTGTGATGCTGAGAAGATGCGGTCCAGATCCCTTCCTCGATCACTGACTCAGTGCTTGGCAAAGTGGAGCTCAGGAGTGCCCCCTCCTCAGTCCAGTAGTGGTGCTCCCTCAAACGCAAGTCTTCTCCGCAGCCCCAGCATGAACATCTGCCACTTTTCATGGGATACAGAGGGCCCCCCAACCCCTCCTCCAACGCCTCCCCTCTCACCAGTAACCAGACGAATGTCCAAACCTACCAGTCTTCCTACCTCCAACTTTCCCAGCTCACCAGAAGCAGTACACCAAGCAGACGGCCAGTCCTCCAGAGCGCATCGCCCCTCAAGGGGCTTTGTGTCCAGTCTCAACACTTTTGACGAATCCTCAGACAGTAACTCTGACACAACAACGGACGATGAATATTACATAGATTCAGACAACGGAGAAAAGGAGACAGAGCTGTGAAAGGAGTCTGGACAAGAACAAAAGGCCGGAAACGTTATGGAAAGAAATCTGTTTTTTTTTTTTTTTTTTTTTTTTCCCCTTGATGACTCTTTTGTGTCTCCTGTTTTTGTTTATTTTGCAACCAGAAAGACATGAGGGTAGCTCAGACAACAGAGTTGCCGTGCTTGAGCTGCTTTTTAAAATTTGTGCACCAAGTCCTGGCAGGAAGTTGGGCTCCTGCATGAGGGAGCCTGAAACAATCAGCATAGTTTCTTGTACAGTGTATTCTGTTTGTATGCAGCTCCTCAGTTTATGAATACCGAATGGTGATTGATTTTAGCATTTGTAGTGTTGTGGCATGGTGGACGTGACCAGTGCTTCTACGTATACATGTGGTTGTTTTAAAGGAATAAAGCACTCTGTAAGGTTTAGCTTTTGGCACAAGCTCTGTCTTCAGCTTTGCATTTCATTCTGCCAGGTGACAATATGCATGATAGGCTGTCCTGTGAGGTTTCATAATCGCTATTGTCTTTGACCATTGAAGGGAGTAAAAACTGTTTTCTTAAGGATCTGAAATGTCTGTACATACGAGAATTGTACACTGGAATTGAATTTATTAATATCTTCTAACATTCTGCTCTTATTTGCACAAGGACAATTCTAAATCTTAATATATCTGTTTTATAAATAAATATGACTTTTCTAACATAGCCTTTTGACTTTCCCTGTATTATTTACGTCCGTGATGATTTTTAGAGGCGATGAAGTTTTAATTTGCATGTGAGGCAAAAGGAATAAAAAGCCTAAGGCGCCATTCCTGTTTCTGGGTTACTTCCTAACCAGATGAGATCCCGAGTGCTATAGGTGGAGCCGCGCAAAAGCCTCACAGCGTGCCGCTCCTCCCTGTCGCCAGTAGTTGTGGCAACCAGTGAGCTGCTGTGGTGATGGTTAGATAAATCATCCTTTGACCCCAGCCATTGATTAATGCTCCGCGTGTTTGCTGGAAGTGTACTTTGTGACTTTCCGAGACGCTTTTGACACCAAGGCAACACATTCTGGCTGTGATTATCAAGCCCTGACATCATCTGGGAAGGGCTTTGCTGCTTCACAGCGTATGTCATCCTGAAGGCTCTGCCTTCACAACCACTGTTCCATTTTGCAAAACATTCTTGTTTTTTTACATATGTATCGAGCTCGAGCTCGATATTTCGCTCCCAGTTAGCCAGCTTTTCTTGTCCCCTGCGAAGAATTCATCAGACTTTTCAAAGGCTGTCAAGTTTCTGTCTTAAGACATTGGAAGTTTGATTAATTTAAGCTTGTCATGATCGGTCGCACAGACAGTATTTAGTTTCTGAGTCTTTGTAATGTTTTATTTTTAAGCATAAAAGAACAATTTCTCTACTTAGAGGCCAAAAGTAACAGTTTGGCAGATATAAAGCAGGGGGTTTTTTTGTACATGCACATTGATATTTAGGGAGGACAGATTTATCAGGTTCTTTGCCAGGTCCCTGCTGGATTTTCATTTGATTTTATTTTATTTTTTTCAATATTTCATGTGCTGCCATTTCCTTAGTCATGATCGCTTCAGGTGATCATTACACTGATCTTTGTTTTTTTTTTTTTTTTTTATCTTACACCTCTTCAGGAATCATCTTGTTGCTAAATTAAGTGCGTGCCAGACGTTGATGTCGCGGGCATTTCGGTGTTAATTTTTGCTGTTGGAAACAAAGTGCTAAGAGACACAGGTTTAAGAAAGATTCTTCCTTGGCCCGCAGGAAACTGCGGTGCAACCTTTCATCCCGTCATCGTGATTTCGGCTCTTCCTGAGCATCACTGGGATCTATTTTCACTGAGGAGGAACGTAAAACAAGACCATCAAAGTGGCAAAATATTTTATTACCAAGCATTGCACCTGAAAAGCTAAAATGCCTACCAAATATTTCATCCTTGCAGTGCAATTCAAGTTAAATATTAACCATACTTAAAATGCAATGCAATGCTTTCACACTGACAAAAATAAATTCGGCTGTTTATTTATGTATATATATGCCTACTTTAAGGTCAAAGGAGGATAAGTAGATTGGTAGCAAATATAAAAAAAAAAAAAAGATTATTACATAAAGTCTGGCTCAAATATGCGATTCTGTTATATTTAGTGTAAAGTGAAAAACTGGTTATACACCAAACGGTTTCACCCATCAAAAGTCTTCTTCCAGCTCAATAAGTTCACTATTGATATCAATAAACCAGGGTAGCAGATAATTTTTTAAAAGCCAAAGGGGAACCTATCTTGTGTTATGCAACTTGAGAAAGCAGAGCGGTGTTAAACACACTGACACTGTTTATTTTATTGGGAGTGGTTCTATGGTTATGGAGGAGAGCTTGGACTTTGAAATGTCACCACCATTGAACCGCAACGTCACTGTTGCCACAATAAACGAACACCCAAGACACGCACCATCGTGGTTTTCACTACAGCAAAAAAAAGAAAAGAAGATTGCCTTGCAACATAGGAAATTTAGATTAGATTAGTGATTTTAAGGAGTCTACTTTTATCATTTTATAAGGTGGCTGTTAGGCTGCAGAGTCTCTTAACTATTTATGAGCTTGAGGAGAAACTATAAATAGGACAGTTTACCTGATAAAATGAACAAAAATATAGTTTCATCAGATTCAATATATTATCACAGCACTGATAGATGGTTGACCCATCAGCATGGCAAAGATTATTTGCTTTAATTTCCCTAAAGGGGTTTTTCAAAAATAACGACTTAACAGCTAGTGAAAAAAAAAATACTTTGAAATTTTACTTTGAAAGAAAAAAATTGATGGATCATTAAAACAAATAAAGGAATCTGTGTGTCATGATGTAAGACAAGTGGGCCAAGGCTGCCCTCTAGTGGACCGACGTCTTACAGTGAGACGCTGTTGTTTCCTTTAACCAGACCATTTTAGCAGCAACAGCATTTCCATTGTTTCACATCACTGCCTCAGGCAAACGTTTCCACATACTCATCACGTCGTTTAACCAAAGATGCAACGCTTTAATTCGAATGCATTGGTTTCCTGGCTCCGACCAAACCAAAGCCAGGCCCGAGACGATTCAGAACCCCGATTCATCTGCTCCGTCCTGCTGTCTGAGCCGAGCCGCCTGCGGTCGTCCTCTCGCAGCTCATCCCCAGCTGCACACTCAGCTGCTCGTGTCAGCGGCGCGTCAGAGCCGCATGCTGCGAGAAGCACAATTCTCAGAATCAAAGCCAAGGCTGCTTCTTTATAGGGGTTTTTTTTTTGTTTGTTTGTTTTTTTGTTCTTTTTTGTTGGTCATCCAGGAAAAAAAAGTAAATAAATAAGCATTCAGTAGTTTTGTACTGGAAGTCAAGACATCCCGGTTTTTGAAAATGTATTCCAAGTGTTGCTGTGATCAGCTGACGTCTTTAAATGAAGCCACTGAGACTGGTGGTGCAGGGGGGGCATGCATCACTCATTTATTCTTTATTCTGCTCATGTTGCATGGAGGACAAAGAACAACTACCAGGCTACGACTCGACTACAGGCACGCATGGGAGCCTCGGCGGCGGCTTCATTCTTCGTCGTGCGATTTCTGGGGGCAAAAACGACAGAAGACGTCACCTCTCTGCAAAACGATTCAGAGAGCAGCAGATGTTGAAACTTTTGACGCGCTCGCCTCCGCACCTTAGCTCCGGGGTCTCGGCTCTTCGCTCGCAGCTTGTTGACTTGGGACTCTGCGATGTCGGCCCTCTCCTCCGCCTCCTCCAGCTCGTGCTGCAGCTTGCGCAGCTTGCTCAGGTTCACGTTGGACTGCTCCTCCTGGGAAGAAATCCGGACCGGCGCGGTTTTAACACGACGGCGCCGCCGACAACGCGGGCAACCAAACTGAGTGTGTTCCAGCTCACGGCCTCCTCCGCGCTCCGCTTGTACGATTTCACTTTCATCTGAAGTTTATCCACCAGGTCCTGCAGACGGGCCAGGTTCTTCTTGTCCTCCTCCGTCTGTTCAGGCAGCAGATTGTGTCGCATGAACGCAAAATCGGAGCACTTTTGGTCTAATTTCTGGTGCAAATATCTCAGTGCACTTTAAGTAGGACAAAAACTGACTTACGAGGAACTTTTCAGCAAGATATGGGCGCTTGATTTAAGTCATTCATTACTCAATGTCGATGAAGACGTTCTGGTTCCACTGGCAGATTATTTCACTTATAACAAGACATTTTTCCCATGTTTCAAGTGAAATAATTTACCAGTGGAGTCAGGAATTTTTTTTCATCGATATTAAGGAATCATTGACTCCCATGTCTTTCTGAAAAGCCTCTTTTAAGTTGGTTTTGTCTTCGGTTAAAGCGTACTGTTTGTGGCGGGAGCTAGGTCATGCAGGCGGCGTTGACCTGGTAGGTGAGCTCCTTGATGCGTCTCTCATACTTGCGGACCCCTTTGATGGAGTCGCTGCTTTTTCTCTGTTCCATGTCGATCTCATTTTCCAGCTCTCTGACCTTGAAATGAAGGCGGCGGGGGGGAAACAAAAAACACACACACAAAAAAAAGAGGTTGCATTTATAAATGTAAAAGGCGCTGTAATTTCCAGCAGCGCTGCGGCGGACGGGGACGGTTTACCCTGGCCTCCAGCTTCTGGATCTGCTTCTTCCCGCCCTTCATCGCTATTTGCTCGGCTTCGTCCAGGCGGTGCTGCAGGTCCTTGATGGTTTGCTCCATGTTTTTCTTCATGCGCTCCAAGTGGGCGCAGGTGTCCTGCTCCTTCTTCAGCTCCTCCGCCATCATGGCTGCGTCGGTGATGGCCTTCTTGGCCTTCTCCTCGGCGTTCCTGCACTCCTGCACGGCCTCCTCCACCTCGTTCTGAATCTGGGCCACGTCTCCCTCCAGCTTCTTCTTCTGGTTCAGCAGGCTGGTGTTCTGGGAGATCAGGGCAGAACGTCAGGCCGCCAGTCGCACGTCTCGACTGATTGGTAACGTAAAAATCGTTAAAGCAGATTGAAACTGAACATTTCTAAAAAAAAAAATAATGGAAAATCTTCCAATGTCAAAAAATGCAACAACAAAAAAATAGTGTCTAATGTGAGCCAGCAGATATTGCAACAGCCTGACAAAAATACAACTTCAGAACTCCAACACCGTCCCACCGTAAAGGAGGAGCCAAATTGTGAAGCGTCCCTCGTACCAACATGGCCACAGACCGGACGTTTGCTGCCTGGTGTACCTGAGAGTGCAGCAGCTGAACCCTCTCGCTGACGTCCAGCAGTTCCTGCTCCGCCAGCTTGCGACCTCTCTCGGTTTGCTCCACCAGAGACCTCAGCTCGTCCAGCTCCGCCTGCAGCAGGTTGTTGCGTCTCTCCACGATCGCGACGTTCTCCTTGAGATCGTCGTTGGAACGGAGCGCATCGTCCAGCTGCAGCTGTGAGTCCTGTCATGACAGATAATGCGTGGATCCAGTTTGACTTTCGTCGACAAGCGATGGGCCCAGAATGGGAACCGGAAGCGTCTGTGATGTCGAGTCGCTAACCTTTAGGTGGGCATGGACTCCTTTGAGCTGCTTCTGAGCCTCAGCCGCCTGCCTGTTGGCCTGGCTCAGCTGGATCTCCATCTCGTTGAGATCCCCTTCCATCTTCTTCTTCAGCCTGAGAGCCTCGTTCCTGCTGCGAGTCTCCGCCTCCAGGGAGCCCTGCAGGGTGTCCACCGTCCTCTGCTGGTTCCTCTTGGCCTGCTCCATCTCCTCGTCCTTCTCGGCCAGCTTGCGCTCAATGTCCGCCTTCACCTGATTGAACTCCAGCTGGGTTCGCAGGATCTTGCCCTCCTCGTGCTCAAGAGAACCCTGGCGCCAAAAAAAAACAGAAAGCGGCTGGGTTTCCCTCAAAGCATCAAAGGTCACAAAGGTAAGTGCAAGATCTATAAGACGCTTTGGTCACCTCCGCTTCTTCCAGAGCCGTTTGTATCTCGGCTTTCTCCTGCTCCAGCTGCTTGCGGATCTTCTCCAGCTCATGGATGCTCTTTCCTCCCTCACCAAGTTGTTCAGTCAGGTCAGAAATTTCCTCTGTTTTAGACAGAATTATTCCGTTTTCCATCATGTGCATTGTGAAACTTGAACACTGAGTTCTACTTACCTTGAAGGTTCTTGTTTTCGCGTTTCATGGTCTCCAGATGATCCAGAGATTCTTCGTAGGAGTTCTTGAGCTTGAACAGCTCAGTGCTGAGGGAACGCGCCTCTTTCTGAGAGCTTTCCAGCTCCGTCTGAGACTCCTCGTACTTCTGCTTCCACTCAGCAAGGACCTGCGAGAATTACGCGTAGCAAATTTTCTCAACAAGCCTTCGTTTCCCCCCCAAAAGGCCTCTGCGTCCCTGCAACGCGTCATCACCTTGTCAAAGTTTCTTTGCTTCTTGTCCAAAGCCGCGGCAGCCGCATTCGATCTCTCCACATCCACCATGAGGTCCTCGATTTCCCCTTGAAGCCTGTGTTTGGTTTTCTCCAGGGAGGAGCATTTAGCGTTTGCAGCTTCAACAGCTTCCTCGGCCTCCTGCAAGCGTTGCGCTAGCTTCTTCCTAAAAAGGCAAAAAACATCATGAAGCAATCGCAGCGCAGGCAAAACAACAGTGAAGGTAGCTGTTCTGAAGTCCTCACTTCGCTTCTTCCAGCTCCTCGGTTCTTTGGATGGCGTCGGTTTCGTACTTGGTTCTCCACTGAGCCACCTCGGAGTTGGCCTTGGACAAGCTGCGCTGGAACTCGGCTTTGGCTTCCTGCTCCTCCTCAAACTGCTCTCTCAACAGATCGCAGTCGTGGCGAGCAGACTGCACTGCATGGGCAAGTGCATTCTTGGCCTTTGAGAAGTTCGGATGAAATCAAGTCGTCTGCCTGGTAGAGACTTTTTTCTATTTTTTTTTTTTTTGTAGCAATAGCTGAACTTCTTGAATCCGTAGCTTACCTTCACCTCCTCCTCCAGCTGTCTCTTGAGGTCTTCTACCTGCTGAGTGTAGGACAGCTTCCCTCGGGTCAGCTGCGAGACCAAAGAGTCCTTTTCCTCCATCTGCCGCAGAAGCTCCCCTGTAAAACAAAGGCTCAGTCCTGTAGATTTTCATTAAAGCCTCGTGATTTTATTTCAGCACGACTGCATTTTGCTACCATTTTCAGTTTGCAGCTTTGCTTTTTGCATGGTGAAATCACTCAGGGAGCGCTGGGCCTCCTCTGATTTTGTCCTGTATTCGGACACCTGGTCCTCCAGGGTACGGCACATTTTCTCCAGGTTGGTCTAAAGGAAAAGGTCAACAAGGTGTCAAATTTATCACATTTGAAGAAAACTGGCCACTGATTCATTTCCATGTTTACTAGGATGTAACAAGATCTCATCTTACAAGATGTTGAGGCATTGAAACATCACAAAACGTCTTGTGGAGGAGACAGTTGTCTCGCGGGGACTAGTGTTTAGCCTGATGTAAAACTGTCAAGCAAAACTATACTGTTAAGCTTCTGACTCATATTACTGTAAAAAACAGTGCAAAGTAGCACCAACATCCAATTTGGTAAAGATGTATAGAAATATTGTGTTGCAGTGTGTGCATGCGCAATGTGGAACGTTTAGGCCCGTTTCCTCAGTGTTTACTGGAACTATGTCTTTTCTAAAGACTTTCTAAATCACCACCACTGAAGTTGAGGTTTTCCTATCGCTTTTTCGCACACATGTTTGTTTTATTGCAAACGACTGAAATACATGTTTGTGAGGGTGAACAACTGTTCTACAAAGGATGTAAGCAATCTTATGTTTCCAGGAGTATCTTACTTTCACTTTGGCGATTTGCTCCATGTTGGAGATCACATCGTCCAGCTCCAGCTTCAGCTCGCTCTTCTCCTTCTCCAGCTTCTGCTTGACCCTCTGCAGGTTGTCGATCTGCTCTCCCAGGTCGGCCACGCTGTCCGCGTTCTTCTTCCTCAGCGTAGCCGTGGTGGCTTCGTGCTGCAGGGTGGCCTCTTCCAGGTCTCTGCGCATCTTCTGGAACTCGGCCTCCCTCTTCTTGTTCAGCTCGATCTGGGCGGCGGTGGCTCCTCCGGCCTCCTCCAGCCTCTCGCTGATTTCCTCCAGCTCCCTGGCCAAGTCGGCCCTTTGCTTCTCCACCTTGGCCCGGGCAGCCCTCTCGGCCTCCAGCTCCTCCTCGAGCTCTTCGATTCGGGCCTTTGATGGAAGTCGCCGACGTTGTTAGATGGCGCGGCTGATAAAGGGAAGATGAAGCATGAGATCTCTCACCTGCAACTCCTTCAGTTTTTTCTGGAGTTGAGCACCCATCGCCTGCTCGTCCTCAATTTTACCGAGCTGCTGGCTGATTTCAAAGTCCTTCCTGCAATCAGAAACGGACACATTTTATTTTAGAAAGCTGTCATTAAAAAAAATCACAAAATCTGCTGATTTGTACATTTTACTTTTTAAGCTTCTCCTCCAGCTGCTGTTTGTCGTTCTCCAGGTCCATCACATTTTCTTGGGTCAACTTCAAGTCCCCCTCCAGCTTCCTCTTGGCTCGTTCCAGGTCCATCCTTATTTTCTTCTCTTGCTCCAGTGACCCTTCAAGCTGACGCATCATTCCAAACAATTAGCTCACCACTTCGTTTCCGGGCCACCCCGGGTGCTTTTCTTTGAATGCGAGCACTCACGTCATCGACTTGCTGTTCCAGCTTCACCTTGGCCTTGGTCAGAGAGTTGACTTTGTCCTCCTCACTCTGCAGGTCATCCAGCGTCTGCTGATGAGCCTCCTGAAGAGCTTTCTTTTCCTTGGTCAACTTGGCAATGATTTCATCCAACGCTGCCATCTCTTCTGTCAGGTTTTTCACCTTACGGGAAGCACACAGCATGCTAGCATGAAGGCGGGAATTACTCCCAAAGCCGAGAATTTACCGAGCAGTCGGTTAACATGGAGTGTACCTTGTTCTCAGTGGCGTGCTTTTCCTTTTCCACTTTAGCCAAAGTCAGCTCCAGATCGTCAATGTCTTTCTTGAGCTCTGAACATTCGTCCTCGAGCTTCCTCTTTTTGGCAGTCAGCTCTGCATTCATTTCCTCCTCATCCTCCAGCCTCTCTGTCAGCTCTTTCGCTTTGGCCTCCAGTTGGATTTTGCTCTTGATCAAGCCTTCGCAACGCTCCTCGGCATCTGCAAGATTGTCTTGCTCCTACGCAGAGGAAATTAGGCTTGTATTACATTCCACAGTGGCTCTATGCAACCGTCAAAAAAGTAAGACAAGGTATTCATCCTACAGATTGAAACTGGAGCTGTAAATCATTCTTCTCTTGGAGAAGGGTGACCATCTTTTCCTCAAGCTCTTTCTTGCGGGCTTCGGATTTGGCGTAGGCCTCCTTGAGCTTGGTGAACTCCTCTTTCATGTTGGCCATCTCCTTTTCGGTCTCAGCCGATTTAAGCAAAGGCTTGATCTTGAAGAACATCTTCATCCAGGGCCAATTCTTCACACCCATGAAGGCGCGGATGTTCCACTGGATCACCAGCAAGGCGTCCCTGTGGACAATATCAGGATGTTTGAGTTTTCTTTGTCAGAATTATGTTGTTTTTTGTTTGTTTTTTTTGCGGTGACAATAAGCAGTGGACTCCAACCTGCGCTCAACAATTTTCTGGAACTCAATCCTGGCAAGCAGTCCTCTGGATCTTGCCTGAATCCCAGTAATGATGAGAGCGAGACGGTCGTCTCTCATCTCTTCCAGTACACCCAGCAGGCCAGCTTTGAAGAACACCTGATAGTGACAGATTATTTCTTTTTTTCTGTTTTTGTCAAAGGACAGGAAATGTTTTTCTCAATCTGATCTTTATTGGTTTTTAATGTACAGAACCAAACCTTTGTGTGTCCCAGCTTGTACTGCTCATGATCGATGTCCAAAGACCCCAAAAGTTTCTCAGCTGCTTTTTTATTGTCAATGAACTGCCCTTCAGGGATGGCACTCGGGTTCAAGATGCGATATCTGAAACGGTGCAACTTTTGGAGGTAAATATGAAAATCTCTAAATGTAACTGTGAGCTCCAAAAGCATAAAGTTCTCAGGGTTGTTTGTCTTATTAAAGATATGGCCTAGTGACATACACTGCATGTTTGTTGAAATGTAGTTTAGGTTACTTCTGTTCATTGTTTTTTTTTTTTTTTTTTTTTCCCAACCTAAATAATGCCCCTCAAGCATTCGGTATGCTGAGGTGAGTAAAGCTGTGTGTGTAAATTAGGTGCCGTGCATTGGAACATCATTTATACCCAATTGGAAAGGATATTACAAACAACATGAGAAGATCATGGTTTTTCTTGCCTTTGCTTGAAATCGCCATACTGAATCCTGTTAGGGAATCCCTTTCTGCAGATTCGGATTCCTTCCAGCACACCGTTACAGCGCAGCTGGTGCATGACCAGAGGGTTCTCCATAGCCCCGGGAGTCTTGGTCTCATTGGGGATGATGCAACGAACAAAATGAGGGTGAGTTGACCTCAGGTTGGTCATTAGTTTGTTCAGATTTTCCTGTTAATGCAAGTACAGCATCAATAAGATATTGGAGGCTGTATATCCAGCTTTGGAAATGCCTGAAGCATGATATGTACTCTACCCTGTGCAAAGCAGACACAGTCTGGAAGGAAGAACCTTTCTTCTTTCCTCCCTTCCCCCCTTTGCCTCCTGCATCCGGGGCTGTATGCAAATTATAGAAGTTTAAAATGACGACTTCCATTCAGTGGGAGTAATAATCAGTAACCTCACCTGAATCAGCGCCAGCATACCCAGCAAATAGCATAGATAGTAACTTCAGGTTAGACTTTTGATAGAGTCCAACCACCGTCTCATTCAGTGGGTCTTTATTCTTTTCCAGCCAGTTGGTGATGTTGTAATCAACCGTACCAGCGTAGTGAACCAAAGAGAAATGAGCTTCTGGTTTCCCTTTGACGATTCTGGGCTTTTGGAAGTTGGGGCTTTTACCCAGATGGTTGTCATATAGTTTGGCCTTAAATGTCGAGTCGCTGGCTTTTGGGAACATACACTCCTCTTCAAGGATAGACATGATGCCCATCGGCTGTTGGGGTAAATGCGTGAAAGATTAAACACTCTGCAAGTTTACAGTCCCTTAATGTCTATGCACAACATAAATGTGAGTTCAGAGGATTTCCCTTTTCCAGGTGGTGATGGCGACACCTGATCTGAGGATTCAAAGACTAGATCCTCAGATGGCGCTTTATATGCTCTTGGACTGGATGATCTACTGACCTTTTCAATGAGTTCAATGCAGGCTGCCAAGTCCATACCAAAGTCAATGAACTCCCACACAATGCCCTCTTTCTTGTACTCCTCTTGCTCCAACACAAACATGTGGTGGTTGAAAAACTGCTGCAGCTTCTCATTGGTGTAGTTGATGCACAGCTGCTCAAAGGTGTTGAACTGGAAGCCATTAGCAAACAGCAGAGTGAGCTCTTTTCTGCTACAGAGCGGATGCCCACAAAAGCACAAACTCTCACATCAAAGATCTCAAATCCAGCGATGTCCAACACCCCGATGAAGTACTGCCGAGGCTGCTTGGTGTCGAGGGACTGGTTGATTCTCACCACCATCCACAGGAACATTTTCTCGTACACCGACTTTCCCAGAGCGCCGATAGAGTAGTACACCTGAAAAAACGGGATGGACGCAATCTGATTTAAACTTGATATTTATCAATTCTGCTGATACACATACAATCTAGATGCTTTACAGTTACCTGCTGCACACTTTGGCCCTTGGTGACCCACTCGTTGCCGACTTTAACTCTCGGGTGACAGAGACCCTTGATGAGGTCAGCAGAGTTCAGGCCCATCAGATATGCCACTTTGTCCACATCTGAAACCGGTTTTTGGTGTCAGATCATTGCTATTATTACAATCTATGGGATCAGAGATCAGCCGGTTTCACTGCCTACCCTCTGTGCCGTCAGGCTCTGCTTGCTCTTCCCTCTGCTTCTGCTTGAACTTCATATTTCCATAATGCATAATAGCTCCGGTCAACTTGTAGATGCCGTTCTTCTCCTCTTGGGTGAATCCCAGGACATCAAAGGCTTCCTTTAACCAGATCAAAATTCACACGATTTAGTTTGGAAACTACGCGCAGGGGGATTTCGGCCAGCGGACCGCATTCACTGACATCCGTAGCAATTAGCTCATCTGCATCGTTGATGGAGGCCACGGTGGTTTCTCCTTGGGAGATGTACGCGTAGTCATAGGGGTTGTTGGTGATCAACAACATTTCTGTTAAAGGAATGAAAAGGTTCCCTTGTAAAGGTTGAGGTGTTTTAATAAACTTGTCTGCTCTGGTTGCTGCAGCGCTCACCCAACAGCTCCGGCTTCCTTTGGGACAGAATCTGATAGAAGATGTGATAGTCTCTCTCAGCTTTGAGCTGATAAGTGACGCGAGATTTTTCCAACAGATCTGGGGGGGAAAAAAAAAAAATGTAGTGATTATGTACAGGGTTTCAACAAGATGTCAAGTTAAACTTTGTATTCTTGTGAACGTAAAGCCTTGAGAAGCAGGCTGAAGGCAGTCGTTAACTTTCCCAGTAGTGACGTGGTTTCACTAGAAAGTCGTTCAGGAAAGGGTGGGAAAGTGCTGGGCAGCTTTTATCGAAGCAGACTCACATGTCTCAATGTCAGCTGAGGCCAATTTTCCACTCACCCCAAAGTGAATTCGAATGAATTTACCCTGGAAAATGTAGTTCAGTTCAAAGAATTAGTGAAAAAAAATAATAAAAAATGATAACACGCGCACACAAGTCACGATACTCCGACATTTCTTCAACTTGATGTTTAATTAATGCAACAATAAAATGTAGGTAGCGATAAATGTTCCTACGAATCGGGAAGAGTTGTCATTTCGGATGGTCTTGGCGTTTCCGAAAGCCTCCAGAGCAGGATTGGCCTGGATGATTTGATCTTCCAGGGTTCCCTGTGTGGAAGCGGGAGGCTTAATCGCTGCAGCCGTGGATTTCAGTTTATCATTCTACACAACGCTGAAAGAATAATGTTCACCTTTTTCTCCTGACTTGGATCTTTCTTTCCAGAGACGGCCGCGATGCTGGCAAAGTACTGGATCACCCTTTTGGTGTTCACAGTCTTTCCTGCACCGGATTCTCCACTGGGCAGAGAAAACATACAGTACACATGATAAATATGACGCAAAGATGAAAGAAATCAGCTTGAAAATATCATCAAAGCAGCTGTGAGCGTCATACATAACTTACGTGATGAGGATCGACTGGTTTTCTCTGTCTACGATGTCAAACAAGATCCGCGTTAGTCCTCCTGTCTTTTAAGATCTGCATCAGTTCTGGCCCTGAACTCACCTGACAGCATGTACTGATAGGCGTTGTCAGAGATGGAGTAGATGTGAGGAGGAGCTTCACTCCTCTTCTTTCCTCTGTAGGCGTTAACCACCGATTTGTCGTACACCGGCAGCCACTTGTAGGGGTTGACGGTCACGCAGAAGAGCCCTGAGTAGGTCTGACGCCAGAGACGCACAGCAAACGTATGACTCACTGGGAGCGAATGGTCGACAAGAAGCAGCGTCTCGAGTTTTGTCGCGGTTGCTCACATAGATCATCCATGCCGCGTAACGCTCTTTGAGGTTGAACAACACCGCAGGCTCGTGGAGGAAGGTGAACATGGCCATGTCTTCGATCTTATCGAACTTTGGCGGGTTCTGGGGGTGGACATCTACCTCCTTCACTGTAACAGTCTGCAGGACATTCATCACGGCAATCGTCTCTTTTAAAAATCATTTGAAGATCCACTAAAAGTTCTTTTTTTTTTTTGGGTTTGTTTGTTTTTTAACCATAAATGTACATTTGCGCCCTACTTACCTTTCCAGTTTCAGTTTCAACTGTGACTTTGTCCCCATCTCTGCTGGTGACTGTCGCCTTGACGTACTCCACTTCGGGATCGGGCACAAAGCAGGCCCGCTTCATGTCAAAAGGTCGCGTTTGGGCCTCCAGTCGCTCCTTGTCGGATTTTCTCAGGAAGGACGCTGCTGGCCCGAACTCGGCCATGATGGCGTCGCCTGACATCTTGAAAGCTGTGGAGTTGGGGTTTGATTTCAACAGATTTAGGCGGCGGACTGCTTTTACTCTCTGAAGAATCCGAAGAAGCCCCGAACCTAAATAAAACCGAACAGCTGACTTGTTAAAAGTCAGCTGAAAACTGACACACAAAAAAAAGAAAAAACTCCAGAAAGAGTTGTCAACTACAATCTTTATTCTTTTTTTTTTTTTTAATTTCATAAAGGTGTGAAGACTATTTTCCAGAACTGCAAAGAAAGAACAAAATTAGTAAGTAAATATGTTTGTTTTGTTTTTTTTTGTTTTTTTTTTTAAAAAAGGACAATAAATGAGACTAATAAATATTACTATTTCATAGGGGAATAATAAAGTTATTAATGATAAAGTTGTGGTGAAAGATGGTGATAATTACAGCACGTGTGAAGCACTGGTATGATGACATCACAACCTTCTAAAGAATTCATAAATTCATGCTGCAAAGAAATGAGATGCAAATTTCAAATACAATCATCCTCAAAATGCTAATTGTTTGGTCGACTGACTTATCAGCTGATTGGTTACTTAATCGGTTCATCATTTCCTGCCTGTGCGTTTGCTTATCGTTTGTTGTTAATATCAGTAGGGCTGTTTTTATTGCCTTTTCCGTGTTTGCGGCTAAAACAAAACTGCATTATTATTGTCATGTGTGAAATATAGACTGCTACGCCAAACACTAGAAAGGTAAATCACCCCAAAGTCATTTATTTTCTTCTCTTTACCTGTTTGATCCTCCTCTTCTCTTCAGCTGACTTGTTCTGCTGGCCGAGTCTTTAAAAGGTGAAAGGTTACATGAGATTTGGAGTCACTGACATGATCAGTGATGAAATGATGGCGTACCGACCGGCAGGTGTGCTGCTTCCGTCCTTGCTGCTGCTGCTGCTGCTGCTGCAGCTTTGGGTCTCCTCTTTTTATACATCCAGGACGCAGAGCTCTGCTGAAGCAGCCCCCCCTCCCCCCTCCCCTACAAGGACAGAGCAAGAGCACAAAAGGGAACATCTGCATTTAGAAATAAAAGGTGTGGACAGTCATAGCTGCCGTGTTTCTATTGGCTGTTGCACATAAAGTCTATCAGAAGGTTCTAAATCAGGATCTATTTCGGTCCTGACCTTCTTGAAAGATGGGAGTCAGACGAATCACAGAAAAGGTTCCCCTTTCGTGGTATTTACGAAACTAGTTTTCAGGATTTCTTTTTTTTTTTTGTCTAAAATGTGCCGTTGCAAATTCTTTTGGCAATTAACTCAATTCGCATTTGTTTTGTATTGGGGGGGAAGTGTGCAGAAAAAGTTCTTACAGTTTCTCCAAAGAGGAAAAAGAAGCTTTCCCCCACACCACAGTGAGACTGAACATCACGCTGTCAAGAGTCCCTATTGTCCAGGGATTCAACTGTCCTGGGGGACAAAGATAACCTTGTGAATACTTTGGCTCGGATTCTTTCTCCGAGGCCTTCCTTTGCCTCCCTCTGGACTCCGGTGTGCCCTCCTCTCGCTGCAATAAAAGGTTGGGTGGGACAGCTGCCCGCTGCCAAAGCTGTCCACCCCACGCTGGAAATAAATCCACTCACCTCAGACGGGACACCTTCCCGGTGAACTCCGTGTCATTAGCAGCAGGATCAATGTCACGTTAACAGAAGACATCCTTAAGGCAGGCGTTTATTGAGCCGACCACCTTAAGAAAAAACATAAGCGTCCCTTTGACACTGAGGATTTCACACCTTGGGAGATCAGCAACCTCGTGGGTCTCGTTAATTGGCTGTCTGCTCCTCGTGTCGCTCTCCTCGGCTCACATTCTCAGCTGTCTTTTGTCCCCTTCGCCAATTTCGACAGCACGCTTTTCGAGCCTCTTCTCTTCAGCCCTTCTCCACGCAGCCCATGTGCATTACTTCAAACCAGTGCAGAGGCTGAACAACCTATTGGCCAATTAAGAGTTGCTTTGCGAATGAGCGATACAGCTTGAGTCCGGCATATCTACAGCCGCAGGAGGAAGCTTTTAGAAATTGACGTGCCTTTTAGATATTTGTTAGATCTGTCGCTGAAAGCACACGGTGAAAGTTTTAAGAAATATGTAAAAAAAAAAAAAACGACAAAAAAAAACAGGTTTTTATAAAAGTTACATGCCGCAGCTTTAATGCCCACATCTTAAGATGGATTTCTGGTGTTCATTTCTATTCGTCCATCTTAACTCCGACGCCCCTAAATAAAGAGCATGGCACAACCTGCTCCATTGGACAAGCAGCCATTAGATCTATTGATGGCTGCAAATAGATGCAAATAGATGTTTGCAGCTTTTAAATAGAGCTGCAAACATCTATTTAAAAATTTGTGACATGTAACTACAGTTACCTTATTAAAAGGAGTATTAAACTGCAGTATTTTAATGTTGGGGGTTAACGGAGTGGCTCCATTTACCAAAGGATAATGCAGCAAATTGATTTAATCCCGTTTCAGGGTCTAATTGTCTTAAATAACACCAGAACACTGTGACAGTCCTCTGGGTGTCAGCCAAAGGATTCCTGAGGATGACGCCTTAAAAAAAACAACACAGACTCAAAGGCGTTTATGAGACCGTGTCGTCTTTTCTCCTCCTTTCAGCCCGCGAGATGAAGCGCGCGACTTTCACAAAGCCGGCGCAAATGTCAACGGCGCCCAGAGACGGAGAAAAAAGGCCGAGTGGCTGAGAGAGCGTCACGGCAGACAAACACGGCTGGCGAGGCTGCCTCCCCGTCGTTACCCTCAACATTAGTCATGTTTTTAAAACCAATTTCAACCAACATCCTGGGACGTTTCCCCTCCCCCCCCCCATGTTACGTTCACACTTTCCAGCCAAGGCTGCAGCTCAGAGACGCAGCTGTCGCCGGGGGTCGCCGGGGGTCGCCGGCGTACACGCCCCGGGCCCCGGCAGCCACTTTCACGCTGTAACTGCACACTGACCGCGCATCTTGTTGGACCCGCATTGTTTCCTTCCATTTAGCCTTGGGGACAAAGATAAACCTGTGAAATAGTTTCGGGATTCCTTCTGTCCAGCTTAAGTGAACGAAGGCTCCCCCGCCGTGTCATTCGTCCTCCTCGGCTGCAGCAACCTTTGTGATAAATATAACACCTCCGGGTTTGTGTTGGAAGCTGAAGTCGGTCACGATTTCTCCGTCTGCGTCATAATTTGCCACTCAATGAGACACCTTTGTCTTTGAGTGAGTTGAATAGGTCGTTTCAACGTTTTCTTCCCCTTTTTTCTGGCCCCGGTACAGAGGAGATAAGCTGTGGTAAATGTTTCAATTCAGAAGCGTCGACAGTCAACTCAAGGATCAACAGAGTTATTTCTTCGCCATGCAGAGCGTCAGCCTGCCTGCAGGGCGATAATTTGTCTCAGACATGTCTGGAGATTGAATGTTCTCCTCCAAGACCCTCTGCTCTGTACAACAAGCCTCTTTCATCACTCGTCAGCCCCCAGACTCTTTGGGAACTTCCTGTCTGCCCGTTAACGTCTCTTACAGAAGCATCACTCTTTCAGCCTTATAGTTCCTGACGTGTTCCTCATGCCAGCAGCTGTCTTTCTCAGCCGGGACTTGAACAGCAACCTCTATTGTCTCTATAGGGCAGTCATTTTCGCATTTTTTAACACATTTCTGGATCGCATGACTGAGAGCAGTTGTCCTGTCAACCCGAGCTGTGGATTTCTGCAGCTCCTCCAGTTACCATGGGCCTCTCAATTTGTTTGCCAAACAAATTGAACAACTGGACTTATTTTGAGGATAAATCAAAGCCTGTTTAATGATTATAGGTGACATCCGAAGGCAATTGCTTGCATAGGATTGGATGTAAGGGTATCAGAGTGAAATGGGTTAAGAAAATTTTTATATTTTATGATTAAAAATTTGTTCAACGCCTGCGCAATTTCCTTTCGCTTTCTCCACCAAAAAGACATCAATATAAATGGTCGCCATGACACAATTGCGGAAAAATGATGGGACCACTTGTCCCGTAGCCATGGGAACCGTCATTTTGTCCCCCCCGCTTTACCCAGACCACAACGCTGAAGGTGAGGTGGTCGTGTTTTACAGACGTATCAGCTCCACCTCACCCTTGTCCATCTCTTCGCCATGTCTCCGATTTCACACCTCCTGTTCAGACGAGCCGCTCTAACCTTCAGGCTGGAACATGCCGGCGTGCGAATCCATTCCCAGCTGTCGTCGCACCGTCTCCGCGGCTGACGTCCTTCTGTCTTCAGAGACAGGCCGGGTCGGATGGCACGAACAAAGCCACTGTCCGCCCACCTGTTGCTGTCTTAAGGGACACAAGGTTGGGGAAAGTAAAAATACTTGCACAAAGCCAAGATAATTAGACGAACAGCCTTTTCACAATGAATATTTTATTTTACTGTATAAGACCACATCTATAGTCTATAAAAAAATTTATATTTATTTAAAAAAAAAAAAATGTTTTGAACTTAACGAAATTAAAAAAATGTTCGTGTGGCTATTGCAAAAAAAAAAAAAAAAAGTAATTAATAAAAACTCACATTCTTAAATTCAGGGGTGCTGCATTAAGAACGGTGTCCCTCATTGTCTGTAATCAAAGATAACTATATTTGCAATTAAGAATCTTTCAGCTTCATGAATGAATAATGAATAACTATCAACTGACTGATTTATGCCAGATGAAATCTAATTACTAGAAGGGTTTGCACCTCCACCTGGTCTATATGTCTAATATTAAAAACGGCCCACATAGCCAAACCTATCAGAGTGCAAAAAAACTTTGCTCTGGTAATATGACCAATATGACAAAAAAAAAAGCCCAAAACAAATCATTGACAATGTTATTAACTTTATGAGAGGCTGATAAATCTGTCAGCCTGATCCTGTCCAAGGATGAGAGGTGCAAATTGGAATCCATGTACGAGGATTTCTTCTGTGGACTTGAGGAGCTCCTTGAATGTCAAGCATTCGCACCTCGGGTTTCGCTATGACCTCACTTAACGCCAGGCCTCCATGGCGTCTCCATGGAGCTCAGCTGTCTCCATGTTAAACGCTTATAACAGCATGGTTTGGGGAAATGCTCGTAAAAGGTTTCTTCTTAGGTTTCAGTGACTTCTAGAGGATGACGTTTACTGAAAACATTTGCTAAAGGCTAAAAGTAATCTTTGAAAACTGTTTGTTAGGGAAATGTTGGTTGATTGCTCGAAGAACGTTTCCTGAATGGTCATTTTCCCTGAAAGTGGTTGTCGGCGACGACTGTCGGGAAACGTTCTCTAAATACTGACCATCGTTTCACAAAAGTTTCTTTGCAGAAGCAAAAAAAACAACCAAGCTAGCTTGACTATGTTGAAATTCAGCCGAAAGCCCCCTGCAGAATTCCCCATGCAGATTATTCATTCAAGATGACAAGAAAGTTTGAAGTATCCTTGAAGTGTCAACTTAACATATAGTTGATGCTCGCAAAATGTCTTTAATTTTACCCCCAAAATGAAATGGCACTCTTCTTTTTTTTGTTTTTACTTTTTGTATTCAGGAAAATGTTTCATAACTGACAACATTTGCTAAAGGAGTACATTTCCACAAAAAACTTTTCTGAGTTTGGAAAGTCGACTTTTAGAGCTCAGAAATGAGGGTTTTGTGGAAATTTCCATCCCCATCTACCACGTCGTCAGAGTTATTACAAACAGGTCAGATTATTTTAAGGGAGTAGTTTCCTGTGACCTTCTGCAAGGTCAGTGACCAGCAGTCTTCTGACCTTGCATTTCCTCAACTCAGCTTTAGGAACCCGAGCGAAGAAGCTTCTAAACTGTTTGCAAACTATTTTTTTGGAGAGGGTTTTCTTCCTCTACATTTAAGCAGATGCATTCGTATTCTCGTTATAAGAAAGTCTGAATCCAGCGCTTGTTTTGAAACCAGTTTTAATTCACATAAAATCAGAATTAACTGCATCACACTCATCATTGAACAGATCAGCCAGTGTTGTCAGACATAATTATATTCAAGCCAGGTTAGTTGATGATAAGAACTAGAGTATAAGTGTTAGACTTGTTGAGTGCAACATACAGAGAAATTAAAAATAAGTCATAAACAAACTTGCGTTTCTTCAACTTCAGAAGTTCAAATTAAACCACCCTCATTTCCTCATCCTTCAATGACGCACATACGAAGAGATAATCAGTCTGTTCACACCAGCATCATCTGCAAAACAGATTTACCTGCTTTAATCATCCTGCCAGCGATACAGCTTTCCCACAGATTAAACAAAACACCATACTTTTCCTGTCTCAAACTTACAAAGTGGTCAGTATTTAACACCATTTTAAAAATATAAAAGTCACTGTGTTCATGGCAGAAACCTTTACAGTGGTTTATTATGAATCTATAAGCTTTATGAAACCAGAAACAGGAAAGAAGAAAGAAGGAAAGCTGGACCAAAGGTTTGTAACAGAGAAAATAAGGAAGGACGAAATGAAGGAAGAGAGGCAGAAAAAGATTAAGTGAAGGAAAGAAAAAATGAGGGGAGAGTAAAAGGAAGAAAGTAAGAAAAAGGTAGGAAAAGAGAAAGCAGATGAGGACAAAGGAAAGGAGAAAACAAGACAATAAGAGCGACGGAAAAGCGAGTTAAATCTGAAGATGGATTTTTTTTTTTACATCTCCTTATTTCCTTTCTTGATACTTTTCCAGACCTGGGAAATAATCAAATCAAATTCCAGACTTTTCCAGACCTACAGAGAGCAACAGGGAATGAATGAGGGGTTCATTTGGAGCTCAGGGGCCCTCTCCAGCTCCCCGACATGGAGCACGCTCATTGGGCCCTTTTCTTTCCAAAAAGACACACTTTCTGTCTCCTGTTGTTCCATTAACGACCAATATACATATGCATATAAACATGTTTGCATCTGTCCAGCATCAGCTGACAGCCGACACCGTCAGCTGATGCTGATCTGGAGGTATTGAGTCGGAGGAAACGCAGAGAAAACGAGCCCTTCTGTGATTTCAAACATGCAGACAGGAATGGTTCATGACAAATGGAAGGCGTACATGGATCCAATTCAGCTTCAAAATTAAGATTCAAAGTGTCAGGATAAATTATTGATTAAACTTAACGACGACATAAATAGTATAAATATTTCCAGCTCCAGGCCAGATTTTGCCGCCGTCTTTACCGAGACGTTTCTGATCAGAATATGTGATTCGTGTCCACAGGCCCGTCCCCCGAAACTTGGGAGACTTTGGTCGGATTAACTTGTTCATGTCACAAAGCAGGATATTCAAAGTGCTCTATTTCGCGCCGCTGCATAGCATGCTGGATTGCTCCAGCCACCGAGTCTGGCATTGAAACAAAACTCAGATGCCCCAGAAAAACTAAAACCTAAAAGTATTTACAACGCTTTTTTTTGTTTGTTTTTTTTTTCCCTGTTACAGCTGCTGTTCCCCATCAGGCTCCAGTGCCAGATTGGAGAGTTGATCCGCAAGTTATATATATATTAAAAAAAAAAAAAACAATAACGTCGATTTTTTGACATCTCTGAACGCTTTTTGCCTTCTCACCCACAGCAAATACATAAAAAAATAGGAACAGTAACAAATGACTGCCGCCTGCAGCCGGAGGATGCAGCCTCTACCACAGACACACAGACACAGAGGAGTAGCTGAATGCTGGTGTGTCTCATGACAGAAAGTGAAGAGCTTCCTGGATGTTGTTAATGTTCAGAAGTGAATCCAAGTGTTTGAGAAGGAAAATAAAAAAACTAAAAAAACAGAGACGTGAAGTCGAAGGCAGCTCAAGCAGTCTGTCTGCGTCTGGAATGACAAAGAGTGTGATATGTTAGGAAGCATCAAGTTTCTTTACAGCCCTTTTCATCTCCATTCGTCCTCCTGTTTGTCTCCATATTGCTACGTCTCTCCCTCCCCTCCTGTGAGCAAACACGAAAGACGGGGATCTGTTGGCGTGGCGCCGCTGCGGCGGCATTCTCTTTAGGTCTCTGGGTTTGGGGTGGCCAGCAGCGGCACGTTGTCCCTCCTCCTCCGGCCCAGTGGGGGGCGCCTGTACTGCTCCCCGTCGCCCAGCGTCTGAGGCAGCGGCTTCCTCTTGCTCTCGGGAAGCAGCAGGATGGAGAGCACGGCCAGGAGCGCCAGGGACGAGTAGATGACGTGGTGCAGGAAGTAGCCGTAGTGGTTCCGCAGGTCCATGATCGGGGAGCTGAGGCGGCCCACGCAGCCCAGGGCGAGCACCACGCCCACACCGGTGCCCCTGGAAACACACCGACACACACACTCATCCTCAACACCTTCATTTTGGATCAAATAACACATTTGAACCACTTTTTTTGTGTGTTTTTTTGACAGATTGAAGCAGAGGTCTGGCTCCATATGACTTTAACAAGAAATGGTAAAGAAGTAATTCATGTTTTTAAATGTGGCTGGGATAATAAATTTAGATTTTAGCTATTTTTTGTTGTCGTTTCAAGAAATAATACCCATTTCTCTTGCCACTTTTCCACAAGTTTCCACAATTATCAGCATGTGAAAACTCAAAAATAGCAAAAAGCAGCTTCTTTAAAAAGAATCTTAAGTGGAAATTTTTCAAAAAACAGAAGTTGTTTTTCTTCAATTTGTCATGTGACATTATTGGCTCTAAAATAGGTGTAACTGCAGACAGCTGGGTTGGTGGGATGACAGTAAGTGTTCAATAAATTTAGGATTTTCTGTAATCCACACAGGTTCGTATATCTTGCTTCTATTTGCTAAACGCCACAAAACTTAGCAAGAACACTTTTTTAGAGGATTTTTGAAACTGTTGTCTTTGTATTCTGAAAATATCTGAATTAGTTAAATTGCTCTGCATTACAGAACCGTGTAGTTTGAACATCAAGCACTTTAGATAGAAATCCAGAACTTTCAAAACCTTGAAAACACCTCAATGAAATTCACGCATTTTTATACTGGTGCCCATATGACAAAATCCTCCGCTCCCTCGTGATTTACTGCATTTCTAATGTTCCAAGCTTCTGTCGGTGTGTTTGTTACCTGATGATGGTGGGCATGATCTCTGCGGTGAAGAGGATGCAGAGCGATGCAGTGGCTTGGGAGGAGAAAAGACCCAGCACTGAGAAAACCGTGATGGCCGTCTCACTGAGATCTGCCGGGGAGGAGAAGAGAAAGTGTTGACGACATGAAGGTGACGAGCCTCTCGCGATTGAATCGACTCAGTCAGCTCGACTTCCTTCAGCTCGTAAAGGAACACAGACCCGCCCAGCAGTCTAATCAGCACCTTGTTAGCTGTTGATGAGTGATAAAAGCGCAGCCTCTGACACAGCTTTGACTTTGCTCTCACTGCAGTGTCCTACATAAACCAGGAGTCGTGTTATTTATCAGCCACTAGGAGGAGACAGAGATTCTGAAATGTGTGTTTCCACAATGCAATGGAAAAACAAGCAGACGGATGTGCTGCTTATCGTTTTCATAATGGATGAAGATCAGTTTGATCTTGCAGATGAATATGGGCTAAAATGAAATCTCCATCATTAAAGGTAGGACTTTAATCCAAACATAAGCCTCATTTAATCATTTCCTAACAGAAGGAGATGAAGAGATCCTGTTTCCACCTTGTTGGACTATTAATATTCTCTCCTGTTTGAGTGTAGATTTATGCAAAATAATAATAATAGAAAAAAAAAAAAAAGACAAAGCCCCCTGCTTACACTCCATGAGTCCCAGGAGGATCAACGAGGCCAGGCCCGTCGTCGTCATGAACAGGAGAAGGATGCCACGGCGACCGCACCTGTCCACCGTCGCCCAGAGCAGCACCCAGGCCCCGCCCCCCGCGCTCACGGACAGCAGGTACGTCCAGTAGAAGCTGGGGGCGGTGCCTCTGACGTCACCACGGAAAGAGCTGTAGCAGTGACTAATGCCGTGAGAGATGAATCTGAAGAGAGACGATGGGGGGAAGGAAGAGGTTAGACTCCGTCACGAGGCTGCAGGGATGAAATACGAGCCTGCAGCACGCCTGTAAACAAAGCGCTGCACTGACACAAAACACTGTCCCGGCGCTAAATTAGTGCGGGGTGACTTACGAGGTGAAGCCGAGGACGCAGATGTTCTTCCAGATGTTCTTGCTGTGGAAAAGCTCGGGGAAGGACAGGTGGGGGCGGGAGGAGGGCGCCGGCTCCGAGTCCAGCTCTGTGGAACAACGGGACCGAAACCATCAAAGTCCAACCTTCCTTGAATACACGCCAAAGCTACAACAATGAGTTGTTTTAAACTGATTCAGAACAGAAAAAAATGTTTTTCTTAAGCTGCGAATTTTCTGTTAAAGCACGCCCAGCTTGTTTAGACAATGTTTCATGTTTGCATCTGAAGATTTGCTGTGAATTAATGGCAGCGATTTCTTTAGCAGTTACTGTGGCATAGTTAATATACGTCTAATGTTTCTTCAACGCGTATTTATTCAACAAGGATTCTATCAGGAAAAACTGAAACTACTTGCATTTTGATCTTTTGTATGTAGTTTTTTGCCACTTCTTATGTCACATGCTCGACAAAACATGAATCTGACTCCATCTTTGTTTTAGGAAACACACAGGGTGGGGCTAAACTAATTTCCTCTTGCCGTACAAATCAGAAAACAGTCTCACTTGTTTGAGATACCAAAACATAACTCCCATATACAATTACTGACAATATGGTTTATTCCCATCTTCTCAGACAATGAAGCAGTGAGGTTTGTGGAGGATGAGAATGTTTAGTCAGAGCTAAGCTGACAAAACAGAAGCGACAATGGAAACATCTGCTTCTATCGTGTAAACATGTTTATATGTAAATAAAGCCTGACTTAGGTTGTCTACTACAGCAGCAGCATGTCATTATGGCGCATTGTAAAACAGGAAGCAAATGCGTTTAGCAAATCCTTGATTATAACTTGGCATTCACTGCATATTTACATTAAAAAATATCAAAAACATTACTTAAGTGGTTCTGTTTTAAACGTGAAATTAACAATTATTCCTGCAGCAGTGAATTTGACACCGATTATTAAAGTTTTGGCAGTATTTGCTACAGCATGTATTAATGTGATTATGTAGCAAAGCCTCAAACAAATACAGAAAATAGACCCCCATTATATTAGGCATACTTTTGGCAGTCTGGTTCTTGTGGAATAACAGGTATAAAAAGGTGATATTAGTCAGGCATTCTGCTTGGACAGCCTGCAGCTTAACGGTCCACACAGCTGAATTTCTCGCTTTGCATAAATGGGGGAAATAATGTAGCAGCTGTGAGGAAGCAGAATCAATTTGCAGAGAAGCAACACAGCAGATCTCTGATCAAAACTCCTGAAGTTTTCTCACGAAATCATCTTTAAACCATATAGACTTTCATTTTGAAATCATAACTTAAAAATGCCACGCTTAATAGTCACGTAAGCATTTTGGATGCAGACGTTGCACAAACCCAAAATTTAAACACTTAAGTGAGTTTGTAAACACACCTGTGAAGCTCTCGTCGTCCCTCAAGTCTCTGTTGGAGTTCCTCCTCTCGCTGAACGCGTTCATGTCCGCGGATCGCTCCGACAGGAGGAGCCAGCGCGGGGACTCTGGAAACACACCGGGAACGCTGCAGGAGAGGGGAACCCCACACATAATCACCCTTCAGCCTCAAATGGAATTATTTGAAAGCCAGGAAGCTTTTGCGGCACAGATTTATTCCACGAGCTAAAAGAAATAAACAAGTCAGCAAGTGGTGCAAATCTTTAATCCTTTCTTATTAAAATTTGCGGATTATTGCCGCAAATCTGCTGATAATCTTGTTTAATTTGGTTAGAAGGAGCGGCGAGGGCTTGCTGGAGTCTTATGGAAACTTGGCCCGTTGAATAAAGCGGTCCTAATGTGTCTTGACGTGAACAAGGAGTGGATCAATACAATCTGACGAAGCTTTCTGCAAGCCAGCTGGCCGTAGGACGCGGGTCCTTTTAATGCAGACTCAATGAGTTATCGATTTGGGCGAGCGGTCGTACCCGTAGCTGAGGAAGAGTGTCAAAGGGGCCGCCCCGGCTCCCAGCAGGCCCCTCCAGGACTGGCAGCCGAGGGCCACGGCCAGCAGCAGCAGCTCCCCTGCCACGGTCATGAACCCAGCCAGCATGGTCGCCACGAGCCTGAGCGACGGCTCGCACAGCTCCAGACCTGCCGTGCAAGAAAACATCACTGCTTCAGATGTCCGCTGTTCGAAGATGCTTGTTTTCCCACGGTTCCCTTTTTGATTCAGAAAGGCGTCCTACTGGCTGTGCATGTTTAACCAGCTGAGTAATTCCACGCTGGTATTTGCAAATTCGGTCTTTTGACGCTAGTCCCAAGTGTCAATTAAAAGCTAATTATGGAGATTAAACTAGGCGAGTCTGAGCCAGATGAAAACATTTACTACTACAAACAGGCAAACTTCAGGATGGCATTTTGTGTTTGTTTGTTTGATTGATGTGTAAAAAAAACCGTAAAATTAATAATAAAAGTATTCACACCCATTGAACTGTTTCCCCTTGTTGTCACTTTGTAACCACAAACGTTATGGAGATTTGACATGGTGCATTAGTACAAAGCAGCACAAAGGTTTCATTGCTTCTACTGATTTTTACTAGAAAAAAATTCTGAGAAGTGCGGCATGCTTTTAAATTTTCTGTAGACTCTCTCTTTTGCTGCAGCAAGTCATTGAAGGTTTGTCTCTATCAGCTGTACACATCAATTAAAGTGGATCAGGCGAGTTTATTCCCATCAATTTAAAAGTTGTGCCACATATTCTAATTGTATTCAGGTTTGGACTTTGACTGGGCCATTCTAATACATGCTTTAATATAAACCTCAATCTCAAGTCTTTTGGCAGGATTGTCCTGTATTTAACTCCAAGCATTACCTCATCAGTTTCAACCAGCTTCTCTATCCTCTCTGAAGACGCATTCCCACAGCATAATACTCTCACCACCGTCTCACACAGTGAGAGTGGTGTGTTCAGGATGAGTTTCAGGCTTTTCATGTAGGTCAAAAAACTTTGGTTTCAAGTAAGGGTAACAATCTTAAATAGGATTTCTTATGGCTTTCTTTCTGCATTGTTGCTTGTTTTTGTTGCCATGTCAACAAATTTTCCCATTTAGGCTCTGGATTTCTGCAGCTCCTCTACAGTTTTCTTGCCAGCGTTGGTGGACCGCTGTAGCTTGCTAGGTTTTCACTTGTGCCATTTCATTTTATGCCACGAGAGTAAAAAGGGCCAAATACAAATGGGTGCCACACTTTTCAGGGGTTCTTTTTAGGAAAAGATTATGAAAACCCATGTATAGATGTCCGTCCAATCCATAACGATCTGCCCCATTATGTTGGTCTATGATCTAAAATCAACCAAAACTTTAGGCTTGAGGTTGGAGTGTAACAAAATATGGAGTAGTTTTAATAAGTATGACATCAAGAGCAAATGAAACTTTAAGGAGCCATCTCACCAGCCATGTACTAAGATCCCCTTTAATTATGCTCTAGTTAGCAATTATTTACATGTCACAAATCTCCGTAGCTTATCAAGCCTCATACATTTGTGACGTTTTCAGAGTTTTCACAACCAGTCCCGAAAGCAGTTCCTGTTTTACAGAGAAAAGCCTCCTGCTGCTGTCAACAAATAACAAAAAATAGTGAGGCCCACTGGATTATTTGCTCCGGAGAAAAGTCTGTCTGGCCTATGTCTTGGATCATAGGTCAATAACTGGGTATACTTACGGGCGATGTACAGGGTTAGGTAGACCCCTGCGCTGGCAGCAGCCAGGCAGAAGCGCATGACGATGAAGATGGAAGGGTACGGAGAGACACACACCAGCACCCCAAACACCACCGACAGAGTCAGAGAGATCAGCAGGGTCTTGGACCTGCCCAGCCTGCAGAACCACAGAAACACAAAACTGCAACTGAGACACATAACTAGTAACATAGTTAAACCTTTAACACAGGGGAAAAAAGCAGCTCATATTTTTATACTGAGCTGACTCAAGTGAAAACCATTTATCCTCAAGACAAATTTCAATTATACATTTTTGAAAACTAAAGAAGCAGAGCTAGTCAACCCTGACTGAAAATCATTGTGATAATTTGCCCATGTTTCATTGATTTGTGTCTTGTTCCTGTTGCAGGCTCTGCTGTGGGAGCCCAGAGGTGGCAGCATTAAATTACTGGCCTTAACAAACGCATGCAACGCTCAGCTGGTCAGGAAACGAATGAGGGCCATTAGCTGATTGAAATGACATCATCGCTCTTCCTTGCTCTCCCAGCTTAGCCCTTCCAGTGACACAACAGATGCAGACCAGTTCGGTTAGCTGAAGGTTGCAGTGCATTGTGGGGGTGTGGATGGAGCTTAAAAAAAAAAAAAAGTCACCCACAGCTGGTGACTTTTTAGGGTTAATTTCTTCGTCGCACATTCCAGTTTCTTACAGCAAGAAAAATAAAGAAGAAACAACTTGAAGTCCATGATTTGTGCTGTTTGAATCACAAGCTCTAATGCAAAATTATTTCAAATTTTCTGTGGCACATGACGGGATAATTGCAAGGAGAGGGAAAAATGATGCAAGCTTTTTTTTTTTTTTAAACTATTCCAACCAGCTTCCCACCAAATCTGACCAGCATCCATACAGCATGAGTTTCTCACCACCAAGTTTTATATCACTTATGCATGACCTAGAGTGATGCAAGAAGCAAAGAAAGACCATGAGAGAGAGAAAGAAAGTAAAAAAAAAAAAAGGACAACAAAAATAACTAAGAAACAAAGGTCCAACTGTCTTTAAAGAAATACACTACACATCAGAATAAATGAGAGAATGTTGTTATGTTTACCTGTCAGCTGTGTAGCCCAGGCTGAGGCATCCAGTCAGAACGCCCAGGATGAAGCACACCTCCTCCACCGGAACCAGCCAGTACTGGGCGCACACCAGATCCCACTGGACAGACGGAGAGAGAGGTCTGTCAGAGATGATCTGCTTGAGTCAGGACCAGTATTTAGGATTTTTAGAAAGGTCGGAGTCAATGAACATCAAGAGGATCAAAAGAAGGACACACCATGTGAACAGAAAGCTGTGGTTAATGATTAAGAGGCAAAACATCAGTGAAACCAAACTTAGTACGGGCCTGGAGTTCAAGGAGTCGAGAAGGATACAAAAAAAGGATTAATGTCCATTGGGCAAATACAGGAAGCTCTGATTCTTTTGTGTGATGTAAAAGTAAATTATTGTGCTGAAAGTGGAGTGTGGTCACATACAAGCAGAGGTAGAAAGTCCACGCACATTTGTTTTAAACACCAGATTTCTGCTCTCGGTTCAGTTTCATCTCCCCAAATTGATCCACTGATAAGCATTCACAGCTGAGCTCTGCTGGAGGAGGGGGGAGAATAATACGGTTCTAATGATCCGGTCTATAGGGAGTTTGAGGAGAGGGCTAAACATTAAGAGGCCTCGCATGACTGGAAACCGTGCGGCGGAACAGAGAAAAGCCCGTCAGCCTGTCCTGTTGCCGAGTAACGAGATCACAACGGCGCACGCCGGCTGGACAAAGGCCAGCGTGACGTCGCATGTCTCTCATGCGCCTGGAACGCTTTGCACGACAGCAGCGGAGCAGGAATGAGTACAAACGAGTTCAGAGACTCCCCGGACTGGTTTGGTGGGAGAAGAAAGAAACTTGCAGTCAATTTGGATGACTCCCAAACAAAGGATCATCGGGTCGGATTTAGTTTCTCCTCATATTTATGTCATTTCATCTCAGCATGAATTCATTTGTGCTGTGAAGGCCTCAGTTTGTTAAAGAGAACCAACATCATCATGAAGACCATGATGATAAATGCCATCTTATTTACTATAATTACATTTTTCTCTTGGGTTTGGCACACCAAGTTAAAATAAACTCAGAGGTTGTTAAAAAAATGGACAGAGTTATGCGGAAGTGCAGTTATTTTCTCACACGTGTCAGCACAAGGTCGAAAGTGTGACGACCAGAGTGAGCGGGACTTTGAGTAAAGCCAAATGAATCCAAGTCCCCCTGAAAAGCTACATTCAAGATACCACTTCCGGTGTCAACATGATTAATAAAATCCCCCACTATAACGTATTTAGTGCTAAATCAGAATTGTTTAGTTTTTCATATATGAAAACATGGCGGTTCACCTAAACCGATGAGTGGGGAAAGGAAAGAAAATTCATCAGAGAGGCTGTCAAACTGCTGATGGTAAATCTGGAGGAGCTGCAGACATCCAGAGATCAGGTGGAACAATGTGCTGAGATAAAAAAAAAAAAAAAAAAAAAAAAAAAAAGATTCTTTTGTAGACTCTGTAAAGCAGATGAGTTTCCCAAAGCCACATATTATACACAACAACATGTGGAAGAGTTTAAGGGGTAAAAACATTCTGAAAGGCACTGTAGACCCACATCAGAGAAGTTATACCGTATGGAAACAGGCAACACGGATTGATCTGGAGCTCGTTCTGTCTTACTTTAAACACACTGCTACCACCTCAGCACAGTGAAGCTGCTGCACAGGAAGGAGGACGAGATCTCACACACACCAACACACAGAGACAGCGAAGCATCCTGTCTGTAAACCCGAGTGTGAACACTGCTTCTACAACACGGACGCTTTTGCATCCAAATGCGTCCCTTGGCAGCGCTTGAGAATCTTCCGTTTGCTGCAGTGGTGTGGGTGGATCACCAGCACACTGGCCTCAGACTGTGGACTGGAGGACTGGGTGGGGTTCTTCCAGCTGCATGGTCAGAAATGGAAAGATGGAGAGATCGCCAGAGGGCACGGACCAAGACTGTTGTAAATATGTGGTGCGTGGTGCGGAGGCGGCAGAGATATATGAAGAGTTATTCACACACAGGGAGCTGCCGAGGTCTGCTGGGACAGTAGCAGCTTTAATTACAGCTAGTTTCAGGAGAGAAGTCAGCTGAAAGGTTGGAGACACAAAGCCGTGTCCTTGAGGTTTAGGTGTTCAAAGATTGGAAGCAAAATGATTAATGTTGCACATAGCAGGTCATGTAAAGAGAAACAGAGGAAAGCTGTTAAAGAAACTATTTACCCTGCATGCTTTTATTTTATTGAATGCCTCAGTTTCCATCTATATCAGCGCAGCAGCTCTCTCTCTGTCGTCAGGATTGTCCTCAATGATAATGGAAATTCTCATCTTGGACATTCCAAACATGTTCCTCCACATTCTTGTTCGCACAGTGGTCTAAATATAGGTCTTCTGAATCAGTGTTCGAACCTAAAGGTCGTGGAGATCATCATCGACCTCCACATGTCGCCATCAGACCCCTCAGTCTCAAACGCCACAACGCCACAGCAGAACCACCAGACTTCAGCAGACTTTCTGTCTTAAAATGTTAAAATGCTGTTAAGACTATCCACATTACATCCTTGTGCTTTATTGTTACCAAAGTGACACAAAACAGGACCTAAACTTGCTCAGTTTGTTGTGTTTCATGTTGAAAACACACACACACACACACACAAAAAGGCATTCCTATTCATTCGTAGCACATGTTTTGTTGAAGTATGTGGTTGTGTTCACTCTAATCTGATTTAAAGCCAACAGAAAGGCTGCCTTGTTAAGTTGTATGCTATTATGGGGAAACAATGAAATGAACAAAATTAAATATGAGCTTTCATAAAAGCTGTGAGCCGTGTAAAAGAGCGCTTTGCACTTCAACAAGTCTGAAACAAACTGAACAGCCTGATGTTTTTCATCCTATTCAAACGGTGAAATGCTAAATGACCTCCTCTGCTTTCTTCGGCGAGCCGTTTTAACATTTACTGGTCAAAGCCGTTTTGCAGACAAACGCGGCTTGCTCTGCAAGAAACATTTGAGATATATACAATAATTTATCCAGGATTCTGAGACATATAAGTCTTATTTCTCACAAGCAGCAATGATTCAAGGCATATCCACTGGTTGTAATGTAATTCTTGAGATCATTAGGTGTTTTTTATTATTAACACAGGTTTACGTATTTATTAAACTTTTTTTTTAGCTCATCCAAACAACTGAGTCTTTGTGTTTTCGACATATTCTTAGCTAAAGGAAAATGATTTGCATGAAACAGTTGGCTGATTTCAAAGACACTCACCTTTGTTCCCTTGCTCTCTGTATGTTTCAGTAAAACAGAATCAACATTTATCAATTTTGGAAAAGCATGTAAAAGTGATCATACCACACCATGGAGGAGGTCTGTTTGGGAACCAAAAGGATTTAAGGAACTTCCCTGACTTTTTATAAATGACAGCCAAACTCAGAGGAAGATTTTCACAATAAATAGGAAGAGCCGAAGCTCTGCGCATTTGTTGTTTTTGTTTTTTTCTTATTGTACTTCAACTGAATGGAAGCCAAAAGTTGTCTGGAATGTTCTGTATGTTGTCCTGTTTAAAATGAGACCAGAATCAGAACCAGAACCAAACACTGAGAAACAGCATTGAGTTCCTATGCTCCTCTAATCAGGAACAAACTTCCAGAAAACTACAAAACAGCCGAAACACTGAGTTCCTTTAAATCAAGCCTAAAAACCCCACCTGTTTTGATTAGTACTAAGTGAAACTACATATTCAATGTTGTATATGTTTGATGATTTTGATGATGGGATTTCATAGAATGTGATGTTTGTTCCCTGTTTCATAAATGGTCACTGTATGATGTTTTTACAATGTAGTGCTCTTTGAACTGCCTTGTTGCCGAAATGTGCTACATAAATAAACATGACTTGACCTTAAAGCCCGGAAAACACTAATGTTCCTGTGTTGCGGCATGTGGGATTTATCCGGTCGTCCCTTGAGGTTAAACAAGTTTGTGACGCTGAATCAAAGTTTAGTACAACTCTGCAGAAAGCAAAGCTGCAAGCTCAGCAGGACTTTGCAGTAGAAACGAGTGGGGGAAAAAAAAAAAGAGGTTTCTCAGAATTTAAGCCCTAAATCCTAACTAAAAGAAAACACTTTGACAGGTGAGCAGCTAGGCTGAAGCGTTACCTCGGTGACGATGTTGTTCTTCAGCCCCTCCGTCACGTTGTAGTCCCACCCGGACTCGCAGTCCACCACGGCCGTCTGGCTGCCGTTGGCGTACTGCTTACACTGGGACGGGCTCCCGGTCTCCCCGGGCCGCGGCCCCTTCTCCCAGGGCAGGGAGGCGTTCAGCGCCTCCGGCGAGGGCGACGGGCCCGGCAGGCGGCAGTGGTGCGGCGGCGAGAGCGTGATGAGGGGGTCGGAGGAGAGCAGGAAGGCCAGGAAGAGGTTGGGGAGGATGGAGAGCGCGATCAGCACGCGCTGCTTCTTCCTGCCCAGAGCCAGCACCATCACCTCGCCCGTGGGAGGCAGCGAGGGCGGGGCCGGGATGGAGGAGGAGGACGGGGCCGGCGAGGAGGGAGCCGGGGAAGAGGGCAGGGACGGGGGAGGCGCCGGGCACGGGGAGGGGGAGATGAGGGGAGGCGAGTCAGGGGAGGTCATCGTTTGTCGTTAAGGTCGGAGGTCCTCAGGCAGAATGGGAGGCGGAGCTCTGGGAGCGAAAAGATCACACAGTTATAAGTAATAGCAGCAAGAACGCTATAAAGCCATGCAGAAAGACGCTAAGAAAAGTCCGTCTCTACCACTAAAAGCAGCAGATGTTCACAGGACAAGCAGCGTCTCGGAAGGAACTCAAAACTTTTTCACATTTTTATAGTTACAACCACAAACTCTGGTTAGCATTTTACGTGCTCCTAGAAGAGGAATTTGCAAATAACTGTTTTTACTTGGGGCTGGACCATGAGACTTAAAAAAATAAAATAAAAAACTGTCACGATAGAAACGCTGACACTTGTCAATATCAATAGTTATCGATTAGTTTTTTATTTTAAATAACTGAAATACTGCCAAGCTTGTTTCCTGTTTTATTCAGTTTTCACTCCACGTTTGTTTACTTTTTATCTGTACTTTTCATTTATGAGGCAGGGTGACAAAACCCCAACCTGCGGCTGCACGAGTCACTCGCCTGGTTGTTGCTAGGCAACCAATGAACGAGTGAGTTGATGCTACCCAGCTAGCATAGCAGTGACTGGGAGGCTGAGCAGTGAAAGCCTGTCTTCAGCCAACATCTCCCAGAATGTTGTGCGGTTCTGGACAAGAGTTCAGTCAATTATCTACGTACTGAATATTTTATCAGACGTGTAATCTTTCGATATTGATCTATTGCAATGCGTATTGTAAATGCTTTATTGTCCAGCCCTATTTGGGGTACATTTGTACTTCTGCAAATAATTCAATGTCAAGTTAAAGCGACGCAACAACACGTGAAAATGTTCTGAGAGGTCATAAATATTGTTTTCCTCATAGGAAAAGTTTTACCACCTGTTTGGATCTTTTTTCGCACCAAAATGAGATTTTATTACTCCTCATCGAAATGTTTTAAACCTGTATTTGTCTTAAACTTTCTGTCTCTTTTTTCCTACCAGCTCTTTGCTGTTCCTTGCACCTCTTCTACATACTGTGTGTTGTTTGTTAAACAGTAATTTAAAAGAAAAAGAAAAAAAAAAAAAAAGAGCGGCCATGTATGTTGCAAATAAAAGCAGATCCTTCATTTCCCTTAATGCAACTTATTGCAGATGCAATCAGACCTCACTTCCCTCAGTTTCTGCTTCCACACTAAAAAAACATCAGAATCACATTCAAAACCTCACTGGAAACTCCTCCATTTACTAATGTGAGCAATTTGCCCTTTTGAAGGTGAAACATGTTCATGTGTTTGATATATTTCTTATGATTATGTTGCTCATTTTGTTTTTTCTCTAACCTGGACCATATATATATATTTTTTTTTTGACATCACATCCAACACACAAGGTCACAGATTACACAAAACCTGCAAAATTGCATGGACTGATCCTGCCAGTTTTGCAAACAGTGGGTTTAGGGGCGCTCTGCTAGAGCGGGCGCCAAACAACTGCACATAAAAATAAAATGGTGCGACCCACAACACAGTCACGCCTGTGATGTGCCCGCATACTCTTCACACAGCACAAAGTTCCTGCCCTACCACATTGTCACTGAAAATCCCATTGCAGAATCAAAGCCAGGAGATGACACTCTCTGCTAACTTTCAGCTAAACACCTAAATATAGCCTTATTGTGACTTATTATCCGCCTGCTGCGTGTTTCCAGAGAACAGGCAGCCCTGTACTCTGTACTGGCATTGGGACAGCCTTTCTGTCCACATGGGGCTCCTTCAGGAGTTGCCGTGTTTTCTTTCCACAGGGCCAGGAAGTCTAACAGAAAAGGAATCCCACAGGGTTACATAAGAGCTTTTCTTTTGTGTGTGTGTGTGTGTGTGTGTGTGTGTGTGTGTGTGTGTGTGTGTGCGTGCGTCTGTGTGTGTGTCTGTGTGTGTGTCTGTGTGTGTGTCTGTGTGTGTCTTACAGGAGGTTGGAGGGGAAAGGACGTGGAAGGAATGTAACACACGGGGCCAAGCTGGCCGGCCTCTGAGAACAGAGCGCAGCAGTGATGGAGGGGCCCCCGTCCCTCCAGACACCTGCCCCGGAGAGCCGAGCCACAACAAACACACGTCACCGCATCTGCCTGGTGCCCGACATGACCGCTCGCCTCTCACTTACCGTCTCTCAAAAGGCTGTTAAAGGAGAGCCAGGAGGAGCCAGCTGTTTCTTCCAAACACCCATGACACTGCGGGTTGAGACCAGAGCTTCACCGCATCCACCGTCTCTCGGCGGCGCCTCGGTGCCAGCCTGCGTTTTCTAACGACAGAGCGGACATTTCTGTCCCGGAGAAGAAGGGCTTCGGTTTCTGGTGTCAACGGGCGCTGTGCTGATGTCTGTGAAGCTCCGCCGCTTGGACATGTGATGCTCCGGGAGGGAGGAAAGGAGGGGAGGGGGGGGCAGATGCTCGCTGGACTCCCCGCTCCTCAGTCCAGCAGTCACCGCTCCCTGGTTCAGTGCGGCCGAGTCAGTCCAAGTTTCGGAGCGCCGACATTACGACACGAGCCGAAATAAATGTGCGCGACGTCACCCGAAAAAGAAACGCGTCGCCTGGCGGACAAAGAGCGCGTGGGGAACTGCGGAGAAGCCGCCTGTTTAAAAAGGGGAGCAGCTCCAACCGGCGGCGAAGCACTTCGAGAAAAGTCGGCTAAATCCGTGGAAACGGCGTCTCGTCGTCATACCGCTGCCAAAGATCCTGTGTGGTGGACTGATGATTCACTCTGTGGGAGAAAAAAAAGGTTAAATAAATATAGAAATTAAAATCTAATACCTAAATAATTTGTTAGATTTCTACTCTTCAAAAAGTAGTTTTTCTCCAAATCATCACATATCTCTCTGTTGACAAAATATATTAATACTTCATTTATATTTCCCAAAACTAAAGTATCTTTAACTTATCGAGATTTTGTCACCTAACACCAAACATATCTATGTATTTTATTGGGTTGTTATGTGACAGGGCAATCGAAGGTAACGCATAAATATGAAATGAAAACAATACGCAGTTGCTTCATTTTAAAGCTCAGTCAGTTTGCCGTGAAAACATAGTGGACATCAATTTTCAAGCCTTGCCACAGATGTCTGAGTTTGCCTTCATTTAGAACCCGGCTTTGACTGGGCCATTCTTATGCAAAATAATCATTTGATTTAAATCGTCTAGCTGTAGGTTTACTGCTCCACTCTTAAGTCTGCCAAAGTCTCTAGGTTTAATGCTGATATCGCCCTTCGTTGAACTCCCGTTATCTTCATTACTGTTGTTTTACATCCGGATTTAATTTGAAAATTAGAAGATATGCAGACATTTATGCGAAGGTCACAAATGGAGGCGAAAAATTAGTTTTCACTCCCAACAGAAAGAAAACATGTCATTCCTAAAACCTTCCAGCTGTTTAGTTGATTATAAATAATTCTGAACTATTTCTTTGCTTTCCAGAAAATTATGAAATTATAAAATTGATGTCAGTTTGAAATTTCAACAGACATCCACAGCCTAACTTTCCCTCAAGAAGGAACATTTCGACACAATGAGAATGTTTTCACACGTTTCCCAGAAGAAGAGAAAGTTCGAACGTTGTCGTGCAGCACATCGGCGTCAGAGTGGGACGTCTGTTTCTCTGCGCTCTTTGCTGATTCGCTCGTCTGCCGCGGGGTGGCGCCATAAATCCGGGATCCACAAGTGACACGTCAAACGCGCCTTTATGCTTTTTGACCTATGCAGAGTAAGGCTTGGGACAATGGGGGCGTTTTATCCCTCTGCCTGCTCCCTGCGTCTTTAACGCAAGACAACGAGATCATCGCTATCCACAGGTTGCTCCTGCGGTGCGTTAAATGTTTGAAACTTTGGATCAGTTTGAAACGTCTGCCCTGCTGTTTTAAGACTCAGTGGATGACCCCAACATTGTTTGATCTACTGGGCATGCACCGCATGGCCATCAAAGCAGGACGCTGCAAAGGTAGCTGTAAGAAAATGAAATATTCGTCGCAGTGGAGAATGAATGCGTTTTCCTCATGCAGGCTCCGCATTTCAGTTCACATATTTTATTTATTTATTTTTTTTTTTTAATGTCTAAAATCAAAGACGACGTCCAACCCGTTAACTTTGAAACCAAATGTGCTTCTCGTTTCACCCTGAAATAAAATGAAGACACACATTTTTATTTTTTTTTTTTCCCATTTTTTTATTTTTGTTTTCATCAATAACGGAGCTCCATCGGTGGCGGTGGGGTTCACATGGCATGCTGTTGTTGTTGAGTAACTCGGTAGGGATTAGGTGAAATACAGGCTTTCTTAAGTCTGTGGAGATGTTGCAGTCCTGGGACCACATATTGCCCCACATGACGCTGCGGGACATTTCAACAGACACGGTCACACAGAAGTTTTCGTGTGCATGGGGGACTTGTCAGACTGGAGAAAAAGAAGAAATAAAAGAAAAGGGACTTTGTTGCACTTTCACTCTCCTTTGTGCATTCTCACAAGCAAGTGTCTGCTTCTTATTTTGTTGCTGCAAAAAAAAAAACAACAAACAAACAAAAAAAAGGTCTGGAAAATGTCAGTTTTTTGCTTTGCTCCTCCAGGGGTGCATACAGGAAGTGTTACAGCATTTCTTAGAATTCGTGTGTCAGTGCATTTCTTATTATTTTGATCGGCTATAATCGAAATGAACCGTCGAGGACCCGCCGAGGCGTTCCTGCTGGGTCAATATGCAGTCCCGTCAGTTTGGGGGGTTTTTTTCTGCGTGTCGCAAAATTGCAAACTAAGAGACCTTTTAAACTTTAACAAATAAAATGTGTTCTTTTATTTGGCCCTGCTCGCTATCAAATATCTCATTAGAAAGGTTTTTGGGGTTTTTTTTTTTAAAACTCTTGTGGTCTCACACAACAAAAGGCATCAGCACGAAACTGCTATTATGTTTCATTTTTACAATCCTGTGAAAGAGCCCACTTACAGACTACTTCTGTCTTTGTTCTGGTTCTTGTTTTGTTTTTGTTTGTTTCTTCGTCACCCAGGTGTTTCAGAGACTGAAACGTATTTTGACATCTCAAACAAGACAGCCTTCCTCGTTAAATGAATCTTCTCCAACGTTGTGCCTTCGTCTTCGTCAGGCCACAGAACACTTCTCACAAAAGTCTTGAGAATCATGCAAAACAAAAAAACAAAAAAAAAAACTTGGCAAACAATTGAATTGAAGTTGCTTCTTTTTTTTTTTTTTTTTTTGGCACGATAAAAGATGTTAGAGTTAGCTTGATGACATAAAACAAAACAGAGAAGCGCTAGGGTTTTCCCACAACCCTAGTGCTCGCTATGTCGCCTGAAATTCATATTATCACATTCCAATCAGAAATCGACAAGATTACGCGAAGTGAATAAATCAGATGTTTGGCTTGACGCCCCCACCCCTTCCGTCTGGGTCCTATCTCTGTGTCCCTTCATTACCATCACAGCCACAGGAAGGCCCTGACAGCCCCAAACACTGATATTATCTCTGCACTCCTCATCTCTGTCCTCCACTGTGTCGAAATCTTGCCCATCCCACAAAGGGAAACCGCTGGGGCACAACGGTCCATGGCATGACGTCCGTTTCTGTGGGTAGGGGGTTTATGGGAAATAGCGCGGCTGGTGTGCACCTTGACGAAGGATGCTGCTGGGTGGAGGGCGGTGGGGTGTGTGTGTGTGTGTGTGTGTGTGTGTGTGTGTGTGTGTGTGTGCGCGTGTGCGTGTGCGCGTGTGTGTGTGTGTGTGTGTGTGCGTGTGCGTGTGCGTGCGTGTGCTTGTGTGAGGAATCGATGACAGTGACAGCATGTTGATTCGTTCGCACGTTTCTGCAGTTGCTTGAGCCACAAATTCCAAATCGCCTGCTGCGTTGGAAACGTTTTTAAGACGAGTTGGTGTGATCTGGCCCCGAATCCGTGCGTCACGACTGAACAGCACAGAGATCTGAGAATGAATAATTTGATGATGTCTGTTTCACAAGAATTCCTGCACAACTGCAGGCCAGATTCCACGACAGTAATCCGGAGAAATTGACTTCGCCATCACGAAGGCGGTCACAAATCAAATATTCATGGACGGAGGCACTTAGATTGTTAGATTTCATTGCCTTCACTACAAAACCGCAGGGGGTTGTGCAACTCTGTTGGGCAACAGCGCTTCACAATCAGCCCTGATGGACCTTCGAATGTCAGGTAAAAATAATTAGGCAATGGTTATAAAGTAGAAGTCAGAGAACAAATCAGTCTGCGAGAGACAGTGGGAAACCTTCTGAAAGCTCTGATAGCGTCGAGGTCGCCGCGGTCGCCGACGTCGCTGTGGTTCTGAGCAGCTCAGTTTCTCCATATCTGGTTTTAAACCCTTTCATGTGTATATTTCCATGTTTCACAAAGAGACATTTCTTCCTGCGCCGCATCTTCTTTCTTTAAGTCATTTAACCATCACAGTAGATATTAAAAAAACAGACATATATTCAATCAAAAATGTTGTTTTCATTTACTTAACTTAAACCTTTAACAGTTAGTGTGTGTGTGTGTGTGTGTGTGTGTGTGCGTGTGGTAGTAGGTTTATGTTTGTCTGAAAAGCCCAGAAAGGTCAAATAAACCCAAAGTGTTCGCTAACGTTAAATGTGCAAATATCACACACACACACACACACACACGCACACGCGCACACACACACGCACACACACACACGCACACACACACACACACACACACACACACACACGCACACACACACACACATGTATGTGCGTGTGTGTGTGCGTGTGTGTGTGTGTGTGTGTGTGTGTGTGATATTTGCACATTTAACGTTAGCGAACACTTTGGGTTTATTTGACCTTTCTGGGCTTTTCAGATAAACATAAACCTACTACCACACGCACAAATGAACCCAAAAAGAGGTTATATGTCCTTTACCATGTGAGTCTGAAAGGGGCCGCATGTATTCACTGTTTTTCAGTGGACACATTTTGACGCATGTTTGAAAATAGCATTAAATACGGGTTTGTTTCAGACTGGCATTCGTTTATTCTCTGCTACCATTTTCATTCCTACTGGTGTATATTTTTGAAAACATGGAGGGGCAACGATATGTATTTGTTCTCCAGAAAAATAACTTTGCAAGAGCTTCATCTTGATTGGCAGCTGACACCGCTGGCTCGTTAGCACAAGCCAAAATTGTCATTTAAAAGGATAAATACTTCCTATCGGGCCACATGTCATGTTTCGTCAATGAAAATACTTAAGTTTATAACATGCAAACATTTTGGGGGGGATTAATGCATACTTGTTCAAGAAGCTAAGTCTTAAGTAAAAAAAATTTAATAAATAAATAAATTCAGAGACAGACTTGAATTCTGAATGAAAGAGGATTTATTTCAAACAAGCCATCTTCAGCGTATAAATTTGTACTCTGAGCCCAAAGTGAGGCTTCAAGATTCTGTTATGATAAAAATGTGCCGCTACACTGGTTCGTAAAAGCAGATGAAAAATGCCATTTCAGAAGATGAAGTTCGCCAAGACGGGATTGCAATGCTCGTGAATGCAGAGAGTCCTCAGGCTTAACTTTTGCTTATCAGCATTTATGCTTCAAAACCCTTTTGTTCGCTTTCTGCTGAGAGAAAGCGAATAAAAAACATAAATAACGAAACGAAAAGAAAAAGTTGCCAATTATTGAGTCGACGAGTTAGAAGAGACCCTGACGTAAAGGATCGACGCTGAAGTGGAGTTTGTTGACTCTGAGCCGTCCGACTGTTAACGTTAAAAAGTCAAACTCAGGTCGGCTTTCAGAAACTCTCCTCCGCTGTTTTCCCAGCCTGTGGTCTTTCAGTTCAGCTGATAAGCTGCACAGTTTCCAGCGTCGGCGCTTTGCTTTTGCTGTTCTTCGTGAACTATCACAGCGCAACGAGGAAAGCCCTTTTCATTTTCTCAATTTTTCATTTTGTGAGCACAGAAAGACATTTTGGGCAGACATGGCAAGTTAAGTTGCACAAAGGGATGCATTAAAATGAGAAGGGTGGTGGACAGAACCTCTATGTGGTTGCTGGGTCACTTTGACTTAGTTCTGCTTTTCGTCTTCTTTTTTTTTTCGTTTTTTTTTTTTTTCTGCCGTTATGCAACTTCGACAAACACACATTTTAAACCTATGCTAAAGTCAATCTTTCCACTTCCCAAAAAAATCACAAATGTTAGTGTAAAACAGACTTTTTTTTCCTCCCCTCCCCATTCACGTCTACTCCTGACAGGTAGCTCTGAGGCCTGCTGCTGCGGGTCGGGGTCAAGAAGGTCAGATGCCGGACTCCTGCGGCGCTCCGTCAACGCCTCCCTGCAGGTGCCGCTGAGACAGGATGTGTTTCAGAGTGTCCAGCTCCTGGGTGAGCTGCCCTATCTTCATCTGCAGCTTCTGGTTCTCCTCCTGCAGCTGCAGGGCCCTCTGCTGGGTGAGCAGGATCCTCCTGCGGGCCTTGTCCCGGCTCTTCCTCACCGCGACGTTGTTCCTCTCGCGCCGCAGGCGGTACTCCGCGCTGTCCTTGCTGATGCTCCTCTTGGTCACGGGGGCCCTGGGCAGCAGGAAGGGCGAGAAGTCCTGGGTTTGGAGAGACGGGGAACGCGTTTGAGCAGCGGCGCTTCAGTCAGACGGCACGCGCTCCACGAAACGCGACACGCTTTGGACTCACCTGCTGAGCGCCGGCGTGGCTCTGGTGGTGGTTTGAGCTCCCCGAGTTGGGGTTGCTGCTGAGGCAGGATGTGTTGTAGGGCAGGTAGGGCAGTCCCATCATCTGCTCGGCCACTCTCTCGTCGCCGACCCCCCTGATGATCCCCGGATGAGACTGGCCGTACGAGACCATGTCCATCTGAGACATCTGGCTGGACTGTGAGGCCTGGTTGGAGGCGATGGGATTCAGGGGCTGGCTGTGAGGCTGACCAGAATACGAACTGACCCACTCCTGGATGACAGACGACACTCTGGAATCTGACATCTGCGGGCAGAATTGGATTAGGCCCCATGCTGTTCGTTCATGAATTACTTCAGTCAAAATAGTGGAGCTCAGGCACGGTCTTTGAGCTTTAGTTATTGTTTTTTTTTGTTTTTTTTTTCCCCGGAATCTCATCAACTCTCGTGCTGCAAATTCAGCAATTTGTTCGCAAACGACCAGAAATGTAACGGATTGATATAAGTGCCGTAAACAACTTCAAGTTTAAAAAAAAAAAGACGAAATTCATCTTCAGAAGAAAGAAGAACTACCATGCCGCCTTTTGTGCGCCTTTGCTGCATGACTTTTTATTTTCAGACAATATCATTTACGCTTCTTTTTTTCAAACTGGAGAAGAAAAAAAAAAACATTTTAGGCTGTTAAAAAAATATTAACACCATAAAACTGGGAAGATGGAAGATGGATTGACCTCGTACATTTGTTTATTAATGTAAAAAAAAAAAGTAGATTTTGTTACTGTTAAGATATACATTTTTTCATGACATGCTTTATTGAATATATTTGATTAAAAAAAACCAAAAACAAAAAACAGCTCATGACATTTTAAAGCCTGACTCAGGGCATCTTTAGATTAGATTTACACTGAATGTAAATGTAACTTTTTGGGAAAAAAAAAAAAAAAATGCTGCCAAATCAAAATGTATACACTACTTACTACACTTTCTACCAAAGTGATTTTATCATTATTTTCAACATCAAACAGTAAAGTACAATAGAAAACGGTGAATCCCTAAATCTAATATTCACCCAGCGACTTTCTGAGTCGGTTTCACCATCGAACCGAGGTTCCCCTAAAAGCTCCTGAACTTCTACAGTTGTTATTCGCTTGTGTCTGTTTACTCCTTCGTTTTCTTCTGAACCCTGAAATCCTGGTTAAATCGTTTGGGCTTTTCGACAAAGTTAGGTTGTGACTTACCATGGCTCTCCTCAAACTCTTGCAGCTCTCCTCAGACTGTGCGAGCGGTAACGACTTTAAGGCAGGACACCGAGAGGCAGGTACCCCTCTGATGATCACATCAGCACTTCCTCTCTCTCTCTCTCTCTCTCTCTCTCTCTGTTTCTCTGACAGACGCCAACTCTTGCACATTTATCCTTTTTAGGAAGACGCATCAGCTTCCATTCAGAAGTTCCTCTGAAATCCCCAAAAAACAAAACCCCCCCCAACACTGAGTCACCGACCGCAGCCAGGATCCCTGGATTACCATTTTGCCTCATTAGCATCCCTGGAGGACAGGTGGTTATCAAGTTCAGCAGTTATCCCAGAGGCCTGACCTGCGAGGCAACACATCCAGGATGTCTTTATCTGATCGGCCCCAGTGAACCCCGACAAGGGAGATTCTTCTCACACTGACTTGGTGAGTCGCCACCAGGTTGCCAGAGGAGAGCCGATTTGTGACAAACAACTCACGTGAAGCTCGATTTTGAAATCCCCCAAAATTGACCTTAACATTTGAAACTAAATTGTAGGAGAGTTTGAGCGATACTAGGTGTGGGATGAAAAGTAGTGGAGCGTTGGGATCATTTTCAACATCCTGACCGTCAATGTCACTATTTCACACAACTGTGGGCCGGAATACGATACGACCCCAATGAAAAGGTTTGATTTCAAGTAAAATGATTTGGAAAGAGAACACAGTTGTATCAGAAAAGTGGTCGCATTGCGCAATCTTAAGAAGGGCAGCTTCAGTTTTCGTGTTGCTTTGCGATCCTTCGGACCACGCAGTAATATCCAGCACGTTGAAATATTGTGGAAAAGTCTGTTTTTCAGTGGTTCAGATGCACAAAGTGAAACACACATTATATAAATTCTATAATGATGTTTTAAAGCATACCTTTCTTTAATTTTGATTATTTTTTTGCCCCCACTTGCAGCTAATGGGAACAAGACTAGAATACTGTCAGACTAATAAAAAAAACTTATATAGAAATGTGGGTCTATTGAAAGTATGTCAGCTAAAATGTACTTTCAATCTGATAAATAAGCATAATAAGAATGCATATTCTATTTTTTTAAAATATGACTCTTTGTATGATAAAAAAGTGACTTAGACTCCATGACTTACTGTTACACATAAATTTTCCTTTGACATTTAAGCTTATGGGCCTCTGGTAGAGCTGGCAGAAGGTTGTCATGATAAAATAAAATTAAAAAAATATATAGAGGTGAATACACAGGTGGATTTGAAGCATCTTGTACAACAGTTTATTGAGCCACAGAAAGAAAGGGAAGTTGAACCTTTATTCTGCTGAATGCAGCACAGCTGCCTTGAAGACAATAGTTTTAAAATGTTTCAGATTATTTATGTTGACACTCAGCCTATAAAAGTTGTGAAGGAAAAAGTCACCACACATCAGAGTGATTATACAATAAAAAAAAAAACTCTAGAAGTAAGTCTGATACGTTTTTAATTTTTATTTATTTATTTATTTATTTATTTATTTATTTATTTATTTATTTAGCTTTATCTTTTGAGAGACATTTTTGACCAGCAGAATTTCAGCAGTACTTGTTTTGTTTGGATGGAATCACCTTTTGAGCTCCCATCATCGCACCAGGCGCGGCGAGAAAAACTGTCTCCCTGCGGCTTCCGTAGTCCGGGCGAAGTTAAAATGGCCGCTCCTGTTGACAACGTGAGTAAAATCCATCTTGCTAAGGCGTTTTATGCATTTTATTCGCGCAAAGGGCTTCTTTAATGCCCTGGAGAGAATTTTAAACACCTCTACATGTTTGTGTTCATTTTAAAACGCGGAAGCTTTACGGAGAAACTCCCTGTTCGCCTTTTGCTGCTTGCGTGTTCAAATGTTCCTTAAATGTTATTTTATTTTATTTCACACGTGTGGCATTGTTTACTACTGTTTTTCTCTGTTGTCTCACAGGACCTCATCGAAAGTGATTTACCCAAAGCTGTGCAGCTGCTGAATAGCCTCACGGAACAGGTGAGGTTTAGTTTTACGTCACAGAAATAAATGGATCTCAAACAGAGACGCATGATGCACCACACAAGACTTTATCAGCGATTATTAGATGGTGTAATATTCTATTCCAATACAACTGGATGTTCTGCACAGCAGCACGCATACATTCACTACTTTACTGTAGTGGTTCACCACAGGGGAAGGTTTTGACCTTTTTGTTTACCTTAGGTCGCCTCAGTAACCAGTTATGTTCAGGAGCTGCTGGCTAAAGTTAAGAGTGGAGGGTTCAACACTGCAAAGGTAAGTGAACATTGCCAGGGTCTGCATAGATCTATACGACCTACATCTGTGAGCTCACCTGCCTCTCCAACACATGTTTCATGCTGTTTGTTAAAAAAAAAAAAAAAAAAAAGAAGAAAAGCATCCCCATGCCATGATGCTGCCACCACTCCCAGAAACTGAATACCCATATATGCTGTTTTGTGTTTCCAAAAAAAGTAAAGCCAATATCTTCTGACGGTTCCTCGCAGGGTCTGTCCTTCCTGGACCTTCGCTACAACCTCCTGCTCTTCTACCTTCAGGACCTCACTCATATAATCAGCATCAAGGCCCAAGGAGGCAAGATAAGAGGCAGCGAAGCGCTGAGCAGAGTGGTCACCATCAGAACCGTAAGAACGTCTACGAGACGCGCCGCAGTTCCCGTCGGCGCAGGTCACACCCTTTATTTAGCTTTCCCCCTCTTTTGTAGGTGCTTGAGAAAATGCGACCGCTCGACCACAAGCTGAAGTACCAGATTGATAAACTGGTGCGCACTGCTGTTACTGGAAGTTTGGGTAATACATATAGATGTTTTTTTTTTTTCTTTCTTTCTAGTTAGATATCACATATGAAAGGTCATTAGTGCTTATGCAGCGTGATTTGAATACAATTTTCATCTGTTTTTGTCGAGTTCAGCTGAAAACGATCCGCTCCAGCTGCGTCCAAATCCTGAAAATTTCATCAGCAAAGTAAGTTCTTCCGCTTGTTGCCGAAGAGTTCTAGTCAAAAGGCTTATAAAGAGCTTTTCTCTCAATTTGTTGGACTGAAGTTGTTTTAAGTTTGGGTCAAGAGACAAAATCGCTGAGATTCTTTTGTGCCTCGTTGTCCAGCTGAGCGAATCGGAGGACTCCGAGGATGAAACGAAGAACAAAGCAGCCTCCGACAAGAAAGCAGCTCACTCCAGTGGGAGGAAATATGTGCCACCGAAGATTGCTCCGGTGCATTACGGTAACGACGTTCGCCTCTTGATGGAACGGAGTTTGTTTCACGGCGATTTCTCTGTATCGGATAGTAAGACGGCTAATTTCCCCTCAGATGGCGACATGACAGAAGCGGACAGGAAGAAGTCGCAGGCGGAGCGGCAGCGACGAGCAGCTCTGCGGAGCTCCGTGATCCAGGAGCTGAGGCAGCAGTACAGCGACGCTCCGGAGGAGATCCGGGACAGACGAGACTTCCAGTCGGAGAGGGAGAGCCGAGACGAGCTCCACAGGTTGAGACTTGATGGCTTCACTGCAGTCTGTTCAGACATCCATCCGTTTGAATTTTATTCGGTTTTTGTGTTGCGTTACCCCTCGGCTGTTTTAGGAAGACTTGCACCGAATGCTCCCATTACGGGGAAATGTGGTGGGAGTTTAAAAATGTTGAACCGATTGTCACCTTACAGGAAAAGTTACGAGGAATCGATGATGGTGCGTCTGAATGTGCCGAAGCACGAGAAGAAAGCCAGGAAGAGGAGCACGATGGCCATGTCCGGCCAGCTGAGCAGCATCACACACTTCGGTGACATCACAGCTCTGACCGGCGGTGAAGGTGGACAGGTGTGTTTTCAGTAACCTCCGACTTTCTCACAAGTGAATGGCATATATGGAGGAACTTTCTCTTTACCAAGTTCGCCTGTGGTTTATGGGATATGGGTTGCTCTCTAGCTGTCAGTTCTAAGATACTTTTTTTTTGTCTAATTTCCCCAGGATGGGGAAAGCGGTAGGCCAAAGAAGAAGAAGAAACTCATGAAAAAGAAAACCAAGAGGAGAGGTGAGTCTGTTTTTTAAGGTAAAGGGAGGGGGGTATAATGTGCAATGAATGGATGATTATTCATGTTTGTTTTCTTTTTACAGCCTTCAAGAAACACAGATAAACAAAACTGTGGTGTTCAATGATGTCAGAATATTAAATGAAAATGTTTTTTATTCACTGTAATGAAGTAATAAACTCCATCACCGGGTTTTTGCTTGTTTTTTTGTTTTTAATTGGTTGTAAAATTGCGGCTCTCCGGTCATTACTTACCACTAGAGGGCAGTCATGTTTCCTATATCAAACAGGCCACGCAATTCAATGCTGCGTTCCAGTTACCTGGGAATTCAGAACTCGGAACTGGGTTTGACGTCAGACCCCAGGTAATAGCGGCCCGTTCATTACAGTCGGAATTTCCAACATGGCGGTGTCTAAACATAGTTTCCAATACCTATAAGCAAACACTTTTAATTTGTTTAGAGTTGTGGGTGCTACATGTAGCATAGATTTTGAAGTAAGGTGACATTAGGAGCAGTAGTTGGAGTTGCTCCCACTTTCCCGATGGGAAATCAAGACTTCGGAGGGCGGCCCAGTTGATTTTTCCGACTGGGAAGTCGGAATGTTCCACTTCCGACAGCAACTGGAATGCAGCATTCGTTATTACCTTTTCTATGAGGTGTGAGAACTGAAGCTTGTCCCGTAAAACCCTTTCGCTTGTAACATTGCGCAGAGCTGGAACAGCTGCTGGACGCCCGGCCAGATGTTGGGGAGGATTAATGGCCGCCGCGGCAGCTCGCTCTACTTAACTCGGTGCCAACAGCAGCAATTTGGCACACACCCCTGGTTGCATCTAGTTAATAGATGAGGCACCATCGCATCTCGTTTAACATAAATGCTTTACAAAGCAAAAATCAGTGCAGTACCAAAACTGCGCCCTCGGATTAAAGGGAGCAAAACACATTTGAAGCAAATGTGTTTTCTGATCACACTTGGAAAGTGGAATGGAAAGTGAGATATTGGCCAAATACAGGTGTTCAGAAATGTGAATTCTAGGTCAATTTGTTTTATTTCATTATACATAAACGGAGTGGGAACTGAGCACATTACAATTCAAAACATGGGGGAAAAAAAGAAGAAATGCCCTAAAGAAGCTAAAATGTGCTCAAGAGAGGCGACTTCATTGCCATCCATCTACTGTGAACTGAAAAAGTTCGACATTTCTGCTATGCTGCATGGACTTGACCAACTTCTGACCTTATTAATTGCACATATTAGGAGCTTTTTGGCTTGTTGCATTGAAATACTAATTTCAATAGCATATTAACTTCAGTAAAAGCAACTTGACCTTATTTTACTGCTTTTAAACTGATTCATGTTTCCTGGAATGCAATAGATGAACACCACAGCCAATACACTGAATCATACTGTGGCTGTCTAGACCCAAAAATGCTTTAGTTTTTTTTTTTTTTTTTTTTTAAAGGTTAGTTTGACAATCTGCAACCTATTAATCAGGGTTTTTTTTTTTCCAATAAAGAAACTTGAGGGAATAGGATTCAGCTTCCTACCAGTAGTGTTGCTTCAGACATTTAATAAATACAGTAGTCACAGGTGTACATTTGTTAACATAGGAATTTCATTAGAAATATAAAACACCTAAAATTTTAAATGAGTAAATAAATTCAGATTGAATTTGTCAAGTGAAATATTACTTCCATGTGAATTGTAAAATTCAGTGGAAAAATATGGGTTCAAGTTTCAGAGCACTTAAATATGCCACAATAGTTCATTACTTTCCATGAGGAACTAATAAATAAAAGTGAACATTTCTTAGACCACTTCAGAAAGAAAAACTGACACCAATTTCATTTTTACACAATGTCTTTATTTTTTTTTCTCCTAATTACAGACTCATGGGTTAAAAATAAAAATAAAAAAGCAAAACATTTGTTCAAACCCAAACCCCCCCCCGATCTTTTTTCCCCCCCAAAAACAAACAAAAAAAAACAAAACAAAAAGAGGTCTCCAGACCAACCCCACCCCCTGACTTTCCCCACCCTAAAACAGCTCCAGCCCACTCTTCAATTTAAATCAATGCTGTTAGCTGGGCAGCCTTTCTCAAACAAGCCGTGACTGCACTGCGCCTAGTCAGAGAAAGGGGGCGCCCTTGAGTCGCACCTTGATAATCACCCCTCGTCTCACCCCGTTTCTCCCCCCTCTAGCACAAACTTGCCTGTCTGCCACTCGGCTATTGTTGGCTTCAGCTGTGTGTGGGAAATCATGTGTCGGCTTGGCTGGCCGTCAGTTCTGCGGTGTGTTTGGTTAGGTGTGTATGTTCGTTGTGGGCGATGTGACATTTTTTTTTTGTTTGTTTGTTTTTTAAAATTTATTTTAATTTTTTTTTTGAAAGTGTTAGTTAAAAAGCATCATCAGCGTTTGCTGTTGTAGTAAATGCCCCCCGCGGTGGGCCTGTGGTCGCCCTGCCCCCCTCCCCCGCCTCCCCACACCGACAGGATGGGGTGAGTGTGCATAGCGGGAGCGGAGAGAGACAGAGATGCTGCGGAGACAGTGGGGGGGGCCGGCGCCACCTGGGGAGGGGTTGTCAGCCTCCACTGGTCCTGAAACCTGAAACGACAAGAAGTGGTCTAATATACAGAGAGAGGAGGGGGGGAAGGAGGCGGAGGAAGGGGGGGGAGAGATGGAAGACAAGGTGCACAAAGGGAGGAGAACTGGGGGAAAATGAAGGGGGAAGTACTAAAAATAAAAAAAAAAATGAAACATGCCTGGTTTGGGGAAAACAAAGTTACTTCATCTACAAAACAGGTGGGGGGGGAAAAAAAAATACAATCCTACAGTCCTTCACTGGACAGCAGACGATCCATAAATAAAATACATTTTAGGGGATAGGGTGCAAGAGGGAGAAAACAGATAGAAGGGGTTGAGAGGGTGAGGTAGGGTGGGGTAAGGGGGAGGGGGGGATCAGGAGGTAATGACAAACTCCAAACGACAAAAATTGCAACAACAAACACTCAAAAGCTAGTGGACGTTTCACACTGATGCGCTAACAACAAAAACAAAAATCGAACAACAATTTTCCTTCTTCCAGCCCTCCCTCCCTTTTTTGCCTTCTCTTCCCTCCCTCCCCTTTTTTTTTGGATGGCAGTGGAAGGTGAGTGGGTGGGCTGTACTGGTGATGGTGTGAAAGCAGGAGGTCACAGCCAGACCAAAGGAGACACATCTGCAGCCTGAGATACCATCTTTCTCTTTAAACCGCTTTTTTTTTTTTTTTTTCCTTTTCCCCAACCCTTCCCTCCCATTCAGAAAACAAACAAACAAAAAAAAAAACAAAAAAAAAAAAAGAGAAACCCAACAGATGTTGCACCTCCCCCCACCCCCACCAATGGCCAACCGAGGTTTACCTTACCAGGTGTGACCGCATCAAGCTCTGCACACGCACGCTCTCACACAATCTCACACTGCGGCCAGCCAGTCTCTCTGTCCAGGAGAGGGGTTTGTGTTTTGTTGTTTTTTTTTTCGTTTTTTTTTTCCATTTTTTGTCTTTTTTCCTCTCCTCAGTGGTTTCTTCTTTTTTTTGGTGGGGAGGGGAGGAGTTTCATTGTGTGTGTGTGTATGTATGTGTGTGTGTGTTTTAAAATGGAACAGAGATGGGAGGGGAGGACTGATAGTAAGGGGAGTACTGGGGAGGGGGGGTGTTTAGTAAGGGGAATACCACGATGTTGTTCGCCCTCGGCCCCTGGAAAAGAGAGAGAAAAAGAGGGTGAGATTTTTTTCTGTTTGGCTTAAGAAGATGGACACCAATTTCCTGGTGTGATAAATATAAATATATAGATAAGTGAGAGTGCGTGAGGGCAGGAAAAGGTTTGAATAAAAAGTCAACTGTAAATGCCTAAAATCAGACAGGCTGTATTTTAATCAGTGTGGAAGGACAGACTAGTAGCTTTAAAAAAGGAGGAAAAATTGTTTTTCAGATATTGAGTGAGAACAATAAGTGTGGGGAGGTTGTGGGGGGATGTGAGGGGGGACAGCAATGGCACTCTCCCTCTTTCTCTCTCTCTCTGTCTCTCTATGAGAGAGCCTCCTTCTGGGGGTCACTGTGGGGGAAAGACCGTGAGGACAAACAGCACCACACACACCATCAGCGAGACGCATTCACTTACACGGTGGACTCACAACTGCAGCGTTAATCCACACTCAGAAACACAACGTGACACACACAGACACACACACACACACAGAGTGACACCAGCCAGCGGCAGAGCGCCTCTCATTCACACAGACAGCACAAACGGGTCACACTGGGACTGAACACCCCGCCGCTCGGTAGGCCAGATGCCGAGGTCAGGCTGCAGTAATGAACCCTCGTTTCTGGGAGTGAGCGCTGTGAAGCTGGATCGAGTGTGTGCGCGGTGTAAGTGGAAGGGGGCGGCGGGGGTCATGTTCATGCAAAAAAAGAAAAATCCACATGAATACGAGTACAAAAAAAATGAAAATAAACACAAACGACATTATGAATACTGTTGGGCATCAAAATCTTGGCTTTTCGCTGTGCGTACTTGGGAAGATAATCATATGAATGTGATCATCCCGACAGGATTGGGTTGGTTTTTGGCATCAAGGTTTAGAAAGGTTTCAAGTCGTTTTACTGAGATGTCAGATAAAGTGCTGGAGAGACTTTATTCTGACTGAATGGGGCATGGAGTAATGCAGGATGGCCCCTCCCACCCCTGCTGCTGCATACTGCCGCTCAGCAGGCTGTGAGAAGGCCACAACAACTCAAACTAAAGAGGACAACCGGTGTTGTCATTGGCAACATGACGCATTCCTGTGGCCTAGTCCACATGTAGTCAGATATCTGGGAAAACAGTTTTTGTGTGGCCTTTGATCCACACAAAAACTTTGTAAGGTCACTAAAAAGGATTATTTAGAAAAACTCCAAAGTGGATATTTGAGAAAACTATGTGAAAACTGAGATTTTGGGTTCCACATATTGCCCTCTATAGGTTTGGTATATTTAAAACACTGGGGCAGATTTGTATGGTTTCATGTGGATGTAAACTTTTCTGAAACCGATCTTGTGTGTAAGATACTTTCTGAAATGATCGAGCGAAGCTATTCAGTTTTACAAACACCCGGCTACATGTGGACAAGGCTGAAGACAAAAAGGTCGCAGATTTTAGAGCCAATAATATGACATTGTTCAGTACTGCCACTTTGCTTATTTTTCTTTCAAGGTCATAGGTCAAATAGAAAAGAAAGCTGTTCAGGAATACATCTTTAACATTAGAATAAACTTGAACCAAGATAAATGAAGTTTAAAAAATTGTTTCTAAAAGTGAATTATTTATCGTAAGATGTTATGAAGTTCTCAGAGTGGCATGTTGCATTTTATTAAAGTGCAGTGCAAACTTATCTTTACTATAAACACTGAGGAGATCACTTAACCAAGTAATGACGTGTGACACTGAGATAATACTGAAATGCAGATAACATTAGTTGCAGCTCATGTTCTAGTTTTAAATCTGAGTAAATACTGAGATTCTATATATTTTTACTTCAGATTTTAATCCCAAAGCTCCATGCCTCTTTTCTCTTGCCTTTCAGACAGAGTAGGTTTTAAAGAAATATGATTTGGCTACTTAATCCTTTAGCACAGTGAAATGCTAGCTGAGGTGGTTTTAGCTAGGAACAGAGAACCAATCCAACATGTCTGATATTTGATCACAGCTAAAAACTGAAACCTTCCCAAGCTTGCTGCAGCTCCGTGCCAGGTTTGATGATGATATTTTTTCCACAATACGACAAAGCACTGGTGAAATGTTACATGTGGTTCAGATCTGCAACTCAGTCTGAACTAAAGCAGTGATAAAAGTCCTGATGTATCATCCAGACTCATCTGAGACAAATCATCAAGGCCAGTTCAAGTGGAACAACTCTGAATGTTCTATGGTTTCGACATGCTAACCTGTGCTGCTGCTGATTAATGAGGGCACATTGTGTAGTTATCGGGAGTTTAAGATTAGATTCTTTCTAACCACATAGTTTATCTAATTTCAACATTTTAATCAGTCCTTGGGGGAATTTGAGGTCCTGTCCATTAGTATCAGTATTTTTACCCTTATCCAAGCCTCTCCCCCCTCTGCCTTGCAGGCCAGATCTGCGAGTGAACTGGGAGGGTTAAGGTTTCATTGTGTGTGGGGGAGTTTCTGATTAGAGACTGTGACCTTGAGGGTCAGACATTTTCTCACAAAAATGAAAGGATACAACCCAGACTAGTTCCAATTGAATGCCAGCTTCACTAAATGAGGAAACAAGGACCTGATGAAAACCTGTATGATTGAGTTGACAAATAAAATAGCCAGGTAACTTTGTAGTAGCGATACAAGACAACGTGAAGCCCTCGCTCAGTGTTTTTCATAAGCTAAATGGAAAGTTTTACAGTCTCTAATGTTACATTTTAAGTAAAAGGTACCGACAGATTTTGACGATGGATGGCATGTTATACATGACGACAAGGCTCCCCAGGGTCTGATGCAAGAGGCCTCGACAGCAGCTCACCTGAAGGCCCGTCCTCTGCCTCTAGGTGGCGTGTAACCACTGTAGTATCGTGCACGCGAGGCAAAGCTTCCTCCTCCGCCCCGTGATCGGAACCGGCCCCGAGGAAACCCGCGATCTGTGGTGCTGATGCCTGGTCTGTTTGTTCTCTTGGCTCCCACCTGAACACAGTTTGGGGTGTTAGGAGCTCTCAGACTCAAAACATGCAGTTCCAGTGTGACAACACTTTTGGATGATCAATGCGTTGCCCTGGACTACTTTATTGACAAGTAAAATGTTTCAGATCACAATCTTTTTACTTTTCATTACATAAAAAAACAAAATTAAGTTACTGTCCACTTTTTTGCATGTTATAAAGTCAAAGTTTCTTACCTTTATCTGTCTTCCTCTGAAAAGGGATTCATCCAGAGCCATAGCTGTCCTCACAGACTCTTTGTCTGCAAACTCAATATAAGCAAACCTAAAAATGAGGGGGGAGAAAAAAGTTGCTAAGCAACAGAAACTTCTAAATACAAGAACAGGATTATGCAACAATAAAAAAAAGTCTCAGATAATACAGAATCGGCTGCACCGATCCAATCCAGATATCTGAGGTTTAGTATCAGCAGATACCAATAAAGAAAAACGGTGCCAAATTGAATTAAAATGTTTCTTTTATAAACAGACAAATTTACTGAATTACAAATATAGTCGATAACTCTGCACCAGTGCAACACACTAAAAAACACCAATACTTCATAGGTTTGGTCAAACATATAATTTGTTGAGTCAGAGCAATTAGGAGTACTGAAAAAGACAAAAACCATAGGTTGACAACATTGGCTAAACATGTAAAAATAAACTGTAATAAACCTTTCAAAAGGTCAGAGCACAAAGCATGGAATTAGACTAAATAGATCAACCCTTATTTATCGGTCACATTGTCATTGAGACTAAAACTTCTCTTCAATATCAGGACCAATACAGATCTCAATATCAGATCTGTGCATTTGAAATTTCTGTTTCTGGTTTTAAATATCCTAACAAACTAAACTGATGGAAACTGAAACTTCCTCCATCAGAAGACTCATTCAAATCAGAAAAATTGTATCTCCAAATTAATCTGTACATAATTTAAAATACTTGCTAACTTATACTTAGTCAGCAACTCATGGCACACATAAGAGAGAATTAGATGGGTTATTACCCCTTGGGATGCCCTGTGTATTTGTCACACAGAATGGTGACTCTGTTTACTGAACCACAGCCATGAAAGTGAGCTTCAAGCTCCTCTGCCGTAGCACCGTAATCCACCTGAGGAGAGAAAATGTAGAAAAACATTTACGACTTATGTCACAGGGAGAGACATGAGAAACGCAAACATCCAACAAATCTGACAATAAAGGAACTTAGCTTTCAAATATGAACATTATCACTGCTGATGGGTTTCAAAAGTCACAATGTAACCACAGCAACCTGAGTGCGGGACAGCGTTCATTCTGACTAAAACAGGCCAAGCCATTGAAGTGTCAGAGAGAAAAGGGCAGAAGAGAGGGAGGCCAACAAAACCCGAACAAAGCAGCAAGGAGCTGAGCGCTACGGCACAGAATATCTGTATGCTAAATACTATCAAGCTGTAGTACAAGTATGGAAGTGCTGAATGCTGCCCTTTCATGACAGAAAACTAAACAGGATTTTCAGTTTTGTCTTGGAAAATGTGTGGAGTTCATTTAAGGTGTAAGAACTACAAATACTGACCCGCTTCATAAGTATAAATTCCGTTTTTTTTCTTCCTTTTCTTTTAGTAGCTACATAGGAAATTGTGTCTTTTTTTGGACTAAACTCCAAGTGACAAACGACACGTCAAACATAGCGCAAGACAACAGACTGTTACTCACATTGCCAACATAAATAGATCTGCCATCTGCTTCCATCTTCTCCTCGATGGACATGATGACAGGACCAACTGAAAACAGGGAGGGAGAAGTCAATATGACTGCTGTGAGGCAGACAAGACGGCCTTTAACAAGCTGGATTTGGAGGACAGACCTGGAAGCAAAATTACAGGTTTTAAATTCCAACATTTGTGCTGATCATACAGCCTAGGAGCAGAGGTTTTACTGTATGATTTTACCCAAAATAACCTCTGCTCCATCAGTTATGATCAAATTTTTGTTCATAATTTATTAAAATAATGTGGGGAGAGGGTTGAATAACAGGCCTTTTTCCATTTTCTGGGACATACATGTCTGAACTAACATTTTATTAGCAGAAAGTGCTTTTAAAAAAAATGTATAGAGAATGATTTAGTCGTATGAAATCTCAAGTTTAACTTGTTAATTACCCAAATGTATGCAGCAACAATCAAGACAATACAGAAACCCAGTTTATAATAAGGTTTGATTCCACGACTACAGAGTGTTTGTCATTACATAGACGTATTTAAAAAATATAAAACAAAAAAAATGTGGAACCATTTAAAGCAGTCCTTTATTTGATTCACTAGAGCACCGAATCGTTTTATTTTGAAATGGTGACCTCAGTATATTAGGAAACAGGATTTATGTAAACCAGAAAAAAAAATACTGAATCATATGGCAAAGCTATGGTACTTTTAGTTTATTTGCTTCACATTATGTCTCAAGTTTATTGGCCACTCAAGAGCTCATTGATACAAACCTTTTTGCATGTCTCTGCTAAGAGTGGTGGCCCTACCCTGAACTCTGCCTGCAATGGTCTTATGTTGCCAAGCAATTTTCTGGTTGGGACAGACACTTGTGTCCCTGCCTTAATCAGGTCATTCAGAAAAATTTATGCATCACAGGATATTTTTTTGCCCTGTAAGAGAGTTTTCCTTAAAGTAATGTTGAGAGATCCTGACCCCTCACCCCATGGCAAACACTAGGGTGTGCCCATAAGTTCCAAAAAGGAGCGCCTAATGAAGACTTCAGGAATAGCAAAAGGACATTTAGATAGAAACCTATTTTGAGCTCCTCTGCATTAGTAACAACTTGTCTTCTTCACCATGGCAGCCACAGAGCAGGCCCACAGCTATGTGAGGCAGCACTGGAAATACATCACATGTGAAACAGCTAACAGGCTTTGTTAAGCTGCAATTCCAACTGGGCCAACAATTAAACAACTTTTGGTCAAGTTGGATACCTTTTTAGAACAACATTTAATTAGGTGGTGTTGCTGTGGTTGGAAACACTTTGCCAGACAATTTTATGAAAACCCTTAAATGATAATGTTTGTCTTAGAAATTGCAAATAAAACTGTGGTTTTGCTCTGCCATAGTAATACACTCGTAGGTCAAACATTTTATTTCAAACAGTGGGTGATGTTGGACTTTGGACTTCTCAAGCAAGTAAAACACTCAAAAGTAAAGACATTTGCATTATCACCACTACTAGTGGCACATTCATTATAAACCGCATATTTTCACAAGCATGCCTCCTCCACTTCTTATTTAGAGTCTTTTGCTGCTGTTCAATTCATCTGTGAGTTCAGATCAGGGTTGGGGTGTCATGGCGTCATGAGTGGACTGTGTGGTAGTTGTAGATTGGAAACCTAGAGGTATTGGCTAATAGCTATGATGCTAACTACTAACAGAAATACAAACTCATAATATGCATAAGACAATGATTGTGAGTGCAACATTGCCAAACAGGTTTCATAAAAAAAAAAGAAAGAAAGAAAGAAAGAAAAGAATTAGTAATTCTATTCGTTACAATGAACTAACCTCTTCGGCGTACTTAAAAAAGAAAACGAACAACCAACAAAAAAAGTTAAAACAGAGCCACTCAAAAGGATACATTAAGACGAAATTGTTCAAGAAGCCATGCAACGCTGTTATCCCTGAAAGAAAGAGGAAGACTACAGACTGGTCAAGTGAAAAACAAACATACCTGGTGGGGGGCTGAGATTCATCTGTTTCTCCACCTCGTTCTGTAGCTCCTTCAGCTTTTCTGCCTCTTCCTCCATCTCTCGAACCCGGGCTTTAATAGCCTCCAGTTCCTGCAATACACACACATTCCCAATATGTCTGTGAAACCAGTAGCTTCACAAACTGTTACCATTGACATGCATCTGATGCCGATGCTCAATATATGCACGAAAGATAAAAGTCCTCATTTAAGTAGATCCAGTGTATGGCCTTTTGCTTCAGATTATTTTCTCTACAATTTTTTATTTCCTCTCTGTACAGCATACAACTAAAAACCAACAGAGCCAACAAATGGAAATAAGAAAATTACATAGTTGTGTAATTGTTAAAAATCTATCCCGTTACAAAAAAGTTTAATCACAGCCATTTTTTTTCATAACAATAATACATTTACAGCAAACACAGACATGTTTCAAATAGACAATGACTAGAAGGTATTTGACATGATTATCCTAAATTAATTTATTAAAGCACAGGTCATACAATTAACTTATCTTTATAAAACTCTACAGTGCACCACAGAATAACCTGTTGATAATCTTCTTAGTTTTGATACCTTTAAAAGGGAACTTGGGGTTTACTACTTCTTAAGGTCCACCATTTTATCAGCCACGTTTTCTACAACCATTTAACAGATATTACCAAAGCAAAAAAAAATTAAATACAATTCTTAAAAAATAGAATCGTCATCTAAAAACAAAAATCATTGCACTTTGCCACACTTTATTAATCTCATGTGAACTAGAAATTCTGGCTGCCAAGTTCCAACGCCAAACCTTCCAAGAAAATTGGTGTTTTCACCCAGAGACTTACTTGTCAATTAACTGCTCAACTCAAATAATTGAGATCAGCTTGCTCTCAGGCCATAGGTTCTCATTCAATAACACATTTTTCTATAAAACAGACACATAATTTGCACCGAATACCGACTTGACGGTGCCCTCACGTGTGTGAAGTCCCTCCTGTCTGACAGTGGTGCACTGCAGCACAGTGGGAGTCGCTCCAGCATCATTCAGAGCCACTGCCTATTTGCCTTTTTTTTTTTTTTTTTTAAATTCATTTGCTCACAGTAACACTCAAGAATCATCCTAAATTCGGATCTCCCAATCAGAGGAGAAAAAGGGAGTCACAGTATCCGAGTCTCTCTTCCTGCATTCAGATTGTTATAATCCGAGACATCATAAATATCCTCACGATTCATATATAGACCAGGGGAGCAATCCACCTGCATCTGACACGTTCTGACCCCTATTTTTTGACGCATATTAAGAACAAGGTCTCACGCTCCCCTCTTTTCCTCCAGCCAAAAAAAAAAAAAAAAAATGGTGAAAGATGCAAACCCAGCCCCTTAAATACCGCAGCCCCCTTTTTCCATCTGCGTCCCCTGCCACGATTTCTCTACAAGAAAACCCAAATTCCTCGCCAAAGCGTGCTATCCAGTAATTACCTGGGAAATATGCACTGACGTGCAAACGATAGAATACGCATGTGTGAGTCCATTGAAAATGTGCAGCTGGTATTAATTTTAAACTCGCTGTGATGCAGGTTACTGCCCACAGTCGGCCAAAGCGCACAGAAAAGGAGAAAAGAAAAAAAAAAAAAAAAGATGGTCAAGTGTATGTCGGCCTCGTCTAGCTATGGCTTTATTATTCGCTCACCCAAATGTTATCCCGTGAGACTGAATAGCGTCTGTCGTGTAACACAATTAGCCCGACAGCTACCATGACGTGCCGCAAATTTATCCCGTGACTACCGACCACAGTTGACGGGTTCGCTGGTCATTTAGGGTGCAGCATTTAATGCTAACATTAGCCTTCTGCCGCTGGGTCATTCGCGTGTGCGCGCACAGCAGCGCCCGAACAAGAAGCTGCTTCATTGAAGAAAAAAAATGAAAGGAGATAAAAGATGAAATTACCGTCAGCCGGTCGCCTTCTTAAGGAGGTAGACTTTTAAAACGACAGCTAACGGCGGCGGCCTGTCCGGTGCTTGCCCCAACAATGTCCCGCATCTCCGTCCTGCATTTTTTTTTCCTTTTTTTGCGACGAGGATTTCCCCCCCACCCCCAACAGGCTAGGGTTGCTCTCTCTAGCGCAGAGAAACTGGTGTTGCTCTTGCGCCAAGATGGCCGCGGACACCACGCATGTCACCACCCAAGTCTGCTGCACTGCGTGAACCACAATGGCGGTTGATACCGAAGTAGCCTTATCAGACGGCATGTGACCAATGATTTGTCGAAGACGACCAGAAAAACTACACGTTCTGTTTAACCAACTGTTCCGAAGTGGCACTAACGTGCCTCGGTATTCAAGATGGTTCTCACTCGTGGAACAATACCCTTTACTCACCGGGTCTTCAATCGCGGCCTCTCCCTCTTCTAACCCCGGTTCTTCGTCACCGACACCTGGGTCTTCCAGTTCGGGATGTCCGGGATCTGAATCTAGTAGAGATTCATCTGCTAGTCCGTTGCCGAACTCCGCCATCGCTCTTATCCGACACTACCGACGCGCCTCGTGGCTAAACCGACGTTACAGGCCCCCACTCACACACAAGGGGGTAGAGTGAGCGGGGCGGCGAAAAGAAAAAAAAACGGCGGAAAACGCCGCTCTGTAAAGTTAAAATGGGAAATAAAATGCTAGCTTCAGCTCTAGCTATAACTCAAACAGCGTTCCACGACACACAATGTGTGCTGTTTCACTCGCTATTTTTAGGCAAAGGCCCAAATATGCGAAACCGAACCGACTTTATTTACTTAAACGTGTATATTTAAAAAAAGGCGAGGGCTGTACGCGAGCGCGGCGGCGTCTCCTCAGTTCAGAAATGGAAGCTGGGGGCGGAGTCACTTAGCACTGCAGGCGTAAAGCTCTCAATTCTATTGGTCTACAGAGAATTCTAGACCAACCTTTTCAGTATTTCCCGTGTGTTCATTGGACAATCACACGGGGCATTCCGGTTCGCGAATGGCGTCGTACGCATTTGATTGGATCATCTTTCTGTCAATCGAACTCCTCTCGTTACTTTAATAAACTTACAAAGCCCATTGCTGACCGAATAAATTCCCATAATATTTGAACGAGTTATGTCAAATGCCTCACCCGGTTTGACCTTACTGAGCGAAGTCCTTTTAATAAATCATTCTGCAAAATCCTTTTATGCCATTGTAGTTCAAATAAAACATGAAAACCTTCTGCATGGAAACGTGTTTTGCCAAAAAAAAAAAAAAAAAAAAAACTATCAGTTTTTATGATTTGAATTAGAAGCATTTTATTTCTGACAGGAAATTATACTATTGACAACATTAGAAATTGTTGATGTTTAATCGTCCTTATTACTTATGTAAAACTAGATATACACAGCTTGACCTGATCAACCACACAATTGTTCATTATTGTCCATTACCTTACTTTTTATACTCCAAGAAAACCATAAGCATGCATTTTTGCTTCCATGGTAAGCGTAAGCATATATATCTCTGAACCAGCTTTCTTTTGGAATTGCATAAACATCCATGAAACATCTTAGTTGTCGCCCTTTATAAAAGGTTTTAGCAACAAAAACAATACACTGCTGAGTGACAAAACTAAGTTTTTGACTGCAGGTGTTACAACTACTTTCAACGTTATGGGCCCAGTGATGAAAAATGCTTGAGTAAACTACAGCCATTGATACAGGGTGTTCCCTTTAATAAACTTGATTAATTGTAACATAATCCCAAAATAAATGTTGACCTTTCTCAATTTCAACAGATCGGTTCTCAGCGGTTTATTAATATTACCGATATTATTTATTTTATGTATTTGTTTTTTATTATTATTGTTGTTTTTACTGATAATGATCTCACACTCTAGCACAGGGGTGCCCAAGGTGGGTCCTCGAGGGCCAGCATCTCTCCCTCGTTTAACGCACCTGGATCAAATGATGGCTCGTTAGAAGGCCTCAGAAGTGCTCCGACATGCTGCAAAGCTTGTTACTACACACCAGGGAGAGAACTAAAGCATGCAGGGCGCCGGCCCTCGAGCACCGACTTTCGGACACCCCTGCTCTAAGCAGCACTGGTAAATATTTCGCCCAGTGCTCAGCATTTGCCCGACTATATCTGGCCCAGCACACCACGTGTCGCCTCATGAATCTTTTCGTTTCTTGAAGTTGCAACGTTTGCCCGGTAGGTGGCAGGTTTACGGAGTGACGCACTCGGGAGTCCAATGAATGAATACAATCGACACCCACGCGCTGGAAAGCAGCTGTTAAATAACTGGCCACGATAGTAACCGCGAGGCCGGAAGAGGTAGATAGGGTTTGCAGCTCTGAAGTTATTTTACGTGTCGAGACTAACACTTAGCACGCTGAATAATTTCTCCACACTAAAAATAAAAGCTATTCTAAATGTCACTTTTGAAAACAAAATAGTTTAGCATGCTTACCAGAATGTTTTTTTTTAAAACATCATGAAGATCTCACCATTTTTGTGAGATCTTCATGAAAATGTCAACTAAGGTATATATTTGCATTACAAAATATATTCCAAACAGTCTGTATGCAAATAGGCTTCTCCCACTGTATTGATCTAGCAGTACTCTAATACCACTGTTATCTTTTCAGCAGTAGGTTTGATGAAATCAGGCCAACTTCATTTGCTTTGTTGTTCAACTGGTTTTATTTGTTTTTCTGTATAACAAAGAAAGCATAATGGAGACCAAACACAAAGGCAGGTACAAGTGAGGAGGAAAATTAAGCTTAATCATAAAATCTAACAAGTCATAACAACACTGCCACTATTATTGTTCAATATTCATAGGAATACCATACTCTTTCTGAGCAGAGCGGTGGCATTAAAAACCATTATGAATCCATAAGAATAAAAACAACAAAAAAAAACAAACAAAAACAGTGATGAGTAGTAATAATAAATTCTATAAGTAGTAGTACAGTTCTAACGATAGTGATAATCAAAAGTGACAATGAAACATAAGGGAATATAAAGCAGATCTCCATAAAAACATCATCTAGTTTGGACAGTGCAACACCGTGTCTGTGTGTGTATGCGCATATGTGTGTGTGTGTGTGTAATCCCAGTCTTGAGGTTTGAGCACACTAGTCCTTGCTTTACACACAAGATACAGTTTCCAACAGAAGTACAAATTATTACTCGTGGATAAAAGGACATCGTTCCCCTCTTTGTTTCACCGCTGCGGCGATGGCTGCGTTCGTCTCACATGTCTGTAGCTTGTGCAAAAATGGTGGACTAGTGCAAGTGTCAAGCTGTGGGATGTCCTTTTTTTGTTGTTTTTTTTTTTGTTTGTTTTACAGTTTGCATTAGGACCTCTCCTGCTCTCTGTCGACCTAAAGATTGCTTTTTGGTTTCTGAATGACAGAAAGCAAAGTGAGGATTACTTTGGAATATCAGTTATTTTTTTTTATATATTTCTTTACAAAAAAGTTCAGGTTTTAGTTTTGCTTTTTTTTTCTTTTTTGTTAAAACTATTAATAGTAACATTAATATACAACTTAAACCGAAGGAAAACATCTTTAGTTTGTGTCCTTCAACACAGCACCATCTTATTAGCTCTCAGTGAATACATTTTCTGTTTCCTAATTTATTTCCTAGATTTGAGTACCCATAAACCACCAGATGATGCCAAGAATACCCGACTGTCTCCCTTGTCGTGGGTTTCAAGAGTACAACATCCCATTTCACAGCACATACATGACCACTTTCTGCTTTGAAAGAGACTTAAAAAAAAACCAGGGGGAATCAGGCCTGCTTTCTCAATCTGACTGGATTGGCTTTTGACCTAAATAAAAATGTTTTGCCAGTTGTAATTGCTTCCTGTCGTTGAACAAACACTCAAGAGAACAAAATGAGTATTTAAAAAAAATAAAATAAAAAAACTTTTACAGTATTAAAAAAGACCCACAAAAAAAAAAAAAAAGAAACAGGAAAAGAATTGGGAAATCAGTCTGAGTCTTAGTGCCAAATAGAGTTGAAATCAATTTACAAAGCTCCCCTGTTGGGGTTTCCTTTTAAGGCTGCCATATTACTAACACACCAACAGGAGGTGTAAAACATTTAGATTTCCCAAGCAAGTTTGAAGAGCCACATTCCAAAAATGAGACACACAAACATTTAGGGAGGATGTAAAATTGACCAAAAATAAAAAACAAAACAAAAAAAAAACAAAAACACAATTTAATGTAGAAAAAAACAAAAACAAAAAATTACAGTTCTTGGCCAAGAAAACGCTGAAAGATTTACAGGCAGAATTTCTTAACTCATAGAATATCATCTGTGACATTCAAAGAGGCATATCCCCTTGAATGGGTGTAAAAAGTTTGGAAAAAAAAGCTCTTCATTGACAAGTCTTTTTTTTTTTTTTTTGTATATTACGCTCACAACCAAAGCATATTACAATTGATTAGCAAAAAAACAAAAAACAAAAACAAAAAAAAAAAAATCCATTTCACGTGATTTATATTAAGGCATCCAACATGCATTAATGCATCTTTCCATAAAAAGACACCTGCATCAGAATGCTTAAAAACATCTCAAACAATGTAAAATGTCAAAGTGCGGTATGCCACAGATTCTACTTTCTTTAAAACCTTTTAGCTCAGTTTTTTATTTTTATTTTTTTTTAGATTGTCATGAAACTATGAACATGTTATTGTGGACCAGTTTGCAGCCCTACTCTCTCTCTCTCTCTATAGTACCTCTTTTAAATCCCAAATGAGAAGACAAATAATTCTTGTAGCAACCAAAAAGCTGGCTATTGCCAGCTTTTTCTCCTCTCCCAACAGCTCAGTCCAGTTGTGTGATATCTAAGCAATCTCTGCCCGAGAAGAGGTGAAAAGTTGGCATGAGGGGGAAAAAAAAAAAACAACTCCACAGGGGGAAAAAAAGAGAGAGAGAGAAAAAAAACCCAGGCAGTTATTTATGTGAGTATATCATGTCACCTCAAAAAAAGTGTTTATGGGCTCACTGTGGCCACTGCCAAAAAGTAGAAACACTTGTATCAGTCTTCAGGATAGAACAGCTCAAGCATTGTGAATTGAGTGCCTTTACAAATTATAAGAAGTTAGTCAGTACATAACCACAGGGTCAGGATCAGAAATTGTTGCGGTAAGGTGTGAAAGGGTCAAGGAGACCTTTAGAGGGTTCGCACACTCATCAGGAAATCAGCTGATAAAGTGACAAGCAGCATGGGAAGAGAGTCTGCTCAGTTCATGATGTCAGGCCAAGTGACGGTCGAGCAAAGGGTAGCGGAGAAAAAGTGGGGAGTGGGGCAGGGGGAGGCGTAGCGAAAGATTACCTTTAGAGGATTAGTGCTCAAATGTGTTTATTAAAATCTGAGGAGCCCAAACGGGTCCAACAATTGTCAATGTGCAGACCATGCCTGATCTGAGTCTTTTTAACTGTTGCTGGTGGCCGTCGAGGGTGGCAACTCGATGACGATCTCCCCTTCGGAGCCAGCTCCTGGGCTGGTCACGGCAGTGGAGAGAGGACCCTGCGAGCTGTTCTTGTTGACCAGGGCCGTGGGTTGGCCAAAGTTAGTGGTTCTCAAAGTGGCCAGGTGATGTGGGGAGAAGACGTGGGCCCTAGCGGCGGCCCGCGACTCGAAGGAGACATTGCAGGCGTCGCAGTGGCCCGTCAGGGTTTCCTTTGGAGCGGGCTGGCCCGGCACCGGAGAGGCCGTGGGATCGGTGATCGTTAGCTGAACGGGCTTGGGAAGGATGGGCCGATTGGCTTTCAGGGCGCTGTAGTGAAGGTAGCTTCCCGAGCTGGTGTCCACTTTCCCATCTGACAGAGGGTACTGCAGTTGGTCAAGGGAGACAAGGGGGAGATAGAAAAAGACAAATTAAGATTGGAAGAAAGTTTTACTGCAATCAAACTACATAGGTTGCATTCACATCACCCCTGTTTCATCTGCTTTAATCGAACTCTCGTCTGTTTGCCTAGAAAGTCCAGTTCATTTGGGGAGGTGTGAATGTGCAATCGAACTCTGATGTGGACCAAACTGCGATACTGCAGTCCATCTAAAAACCTAGTACTTTGTTCAGTTGTAGTGAACACTTATGTGAATGCCAAGCGTTCTCCAACTGGTGTCTAGTGTTAGTAGGAGAAGTAGCTTGTGGTCTTTCGCCAAACATAATCCTTATCTTTAAAGTGGACGAAGACGTCCACTTCTCTTAAGATTTTGTTTAACAGGAAGTTGTTCTTGGTGTCTGCTTCAAAGGTTTATGTGTTCTTGGTGCAGAACCACAGAATGCTGGGTGGCGGGGGGGACAGGTTTTTTTTTCAAAAGATTTAAATCGTTTGACACAGTGCAGTTATTAAGGAAACCGCACGAGCTGCAATTATAAACAAATGTTGCAATTTTTAGTCCCCAATCAAACCGGATATCAGATGTGAAAAGGCACTTAGACTCAGCTGGGTGGTCCAATATGAAAATGAACCCAAACAGACATGGGAAATTGGAGAATGAATAAAGCAGCCAACATTAAGCTTTTGGAAATCCCCAACCTCAAATCTTGGGGATTTAAAATTGGGGATCTGTGATGTTTAGGTTTATTAAGGAAAAAGAGAGATCCAAATTAACTTGGCATATTTTATGGAATTACAGTTGAGTCCTTTGTTTAATCCTGGATTGGGTTCAGTCCTTATTACCAGACTTGTAGAACCAAGAGCTCAGTTAAACACACCCTGTCCAACTGCATGATGTAGGCTGAAATATGTTAAAAAGCAACACACCATGTTTGGATCTTCAGAAATTCATGAACAAATTAAAATACTCCCTGAAAAGCAACAGTCTGGATAGGATTACAAGGTCATTTCTAACGCTCTGAGTCTCCAGCCAACTACAGTTGGAGCCATTATCTACAAATGAAGATATCATGGCCCAGTGGTAAACTTTCCCAGGAGTGGCCAACCTATCAAATTACACCAGGAGAACATGGATGACTCACCCAGAAGTTCACAAGACACAGAACATCTCCAGGCATACAAATCTCACTTCTCGTCCTTATTAATCAGTCAACATTTAGAGACTTTGTTCCTCAGGGGAAACCAAAGCTGCTGATAAAACAGGCCCTTCTCCCCATGTGCTGAAAAGCATTTTGATGATCCCTAAGAGTTATTATATATTCTCTGGAAAAGAGGATTTTTTTTTGGAAGGTGTTTGATAGGCTGATGGCACTTTGCTGATTTAATGCCTGGTCTAGCTGCAGTAATTGATGAGATCATGCATTCTGCTCTCTACTAGAAAATCCCGAAGATGATTGTTCAGCTATCAATTCAGGACCTTAAGGGCACCCGGGCTTTGATTATACAGCGCACCAGCAAGTTTACCTCTAAATTGCTAAAAAAAAAAACATTTTATTTTATTTTTTTTTTTTTGAGTGGTTTAGTTTGGAGTTCAAGCTTGATGAAATGCTTTGGCATGACCTTTAACAAACTCTCTTTGCAAAGTATGGAGGATGGTTCCTGCAAATTGGCAAAAACATATTATTAATGGCTTGATTAATGTACCAAATATGGCAACACCGTCGCCCCCCAAAAAATGCTAACTTAGATTACTGCGCAACAACCATCTTCAATAGTATTGATTTCAAATCACCAGTATTTAATTTCCCATCTTATTTCCAGTCCTGTTTATAAGATTCCTTTATTTTATTACATTCTGTTTCTAATTATTTTTTTTAACTTATCACATTACATTCCGACAAAAAGAAAAAAGAATGAATATGAGGAAAACAAAAATCAGTAAATAAGCAAAGGAGAAAAGGGGGTAGACAATATAAAGAGAAAATATTACAGTTGAAAAATCACTGTATGGTTAAAAAAAAAAAAGGCACAGTAAATAAAAATATTAAAAATTTGCAGGAAAAAATGTATGAAATAAAATGTGACGTAATTAAAAGAAATTGCATTAAAAATAAAAAGAATGGGAAGATTGGAAGTAAGATAAAAAAAAATAGAAATAATGTTGCATATTAATTGATGTTGCACTGCATCGATCAGTCAAGTTGGGGAAGTTAATATTTTTCAATGCAAAATTTAGCATACTAATTTTACTATTACTTTATCAAGCCATGTATTTCTTTCAGATTTTTTCTGTCAAATTTGGTAGGATCAGTCCACCAGACTAATGTAGCTAAAATACAAAAAGTGGGTCAAACTCCACATTCAAGATTAATTCACGTGGCAATATTGGCAGAAGATAATCTATTGAGAGCACACTGAATTTTACAGAGGTTCAGATTGCCTTGAATAGCTTTTTTTTTTTTTACCTTAATAAATAAAATCATAATTTGAGAATTGCATTTTATTTTTATGCATGTTATCTTTACCTAATCTTAAAAATTGTACAATGATCTAAAACAGTAAAGATTGTAAGAGATAATACTTTCTAATGGCACTATAACTAGATCCTATGTGGACGAGAGAAACTTCAAGTTTTTACATATTTACTGAAGAGGGGAAGAACACCTTAGAAATATTCTAAAAAGGACCAAAAAACAAAAATGAATTTTTTGACCAGAATACTAGTTTCAGATCAAAACACCCATTTTGTTGAGATTATTGCTGCAGGAGGAGCAATAACTGCAGTAATAATGTTTGTTTTAAAAACAGAGTAATACAGGAAAGTAGCAACCAGACAAATATGTCAAGCTGGGAACGTACCATTTTTTCCTGCTGCAGCCTCCAGCGCTTCTCCTTGGCTCTGGTATTCTGGAACCAGATCTGCACCACCTTGAGAGGCAAGTTGAGCTCTGTGCCGATCGCTTCGCACTCCATAGCATTGGGGTGGGCACAGGTTTCATAGCATGACTGCAAGATGGACAGCTGAAGGCAGGACAGGTGGGTGCGTGGCCTGCGGCTGGCAGAGTGGGAGAGAAAGCTGCTTTCCGACGGACTGGATTTCACGATGATCGGTGTGGACGGGCTCCCCGCTTTGGCGGAACCGGGTGTGTTTGGGCTGACGGGGGCGATGCTAGGGGTGGGGGGAGGGGGGATGGTACGAGGCGGCGTGTGTGTTGGAAGGGCCAGTTGTTCTCTTGACAGAGTGTTGATCTTTATGGGGACTTTGGGGGTCCAGTAGTTGAGACCGTTTTGTTTTGGTGGCACGAGAGTGGAGACTGGAGACCTGTTGTTAATGGGAGTTGTGGCCAGCTTTGGTACCATGCGGTTAGCCATGCCCGGTCTGATCAACATTTCACCGTCATCCTCTTTCTCCTCGTCAGTTTTTTCTTCTTCACTCTCCTCTTCTTGTTTCTGGATGGGCCGTGGGGCAATTGGAACTGGTTCCTTGGGTGGGGAAAAGAGGACGGGGGTAGGGACTTTGGATGCAACTTTCAACATACTGACGTTGCTGCTGGCTTCAAGCTTGGTCTTTGGCACTGCAGTAACGCTGCTGCTCACAGGAGACCCTGCAGTGGAGTTGGCTACCTCCTTGGGCTTGATGGGAACTGGGATCACTTTCTTCACTAAGGCCGCTTTTGCCAGCTCTTTCTCCGGCTCTTTTTCCGTCTTTAAAAGTGTCCGAACAATTGGAGTAGCTGGGATGCCCCCGGTATTATTTGTAGCAGTCTTGTTTGAGAATATGGGCTTAGAAAGAGGCCATGTGAATTTGATAAGAGGTTTTCCAACAGCAGCCAAAGTACCGTCGCTGATGAACCGGACCTCACCTTTCCTTTCCCTTGCCCTCATGTTCTGGAACCAGATCTGAACAACCTTTTTTGGAAGATGAACCCACTCGGCGATCTGTTCAAATTCGTGCTTCCCGGGATTAGGGTCTTTGAAATAGCAGCCATACAGAATGTCAAGCTGTTCAGCTTGAATGATGGTCCTTGAGCGGCGCATGTCCCGGTACCTTTTTCCTTTGGACTTCCTCTCTTGCAGTTCGGTCTCCTTCTCCCGGTCTCTCTCCACTTTCACAAATGTGGCGTTTGTCCTGTTATCTGCTCTCATATAAATGTTCGACTTTGTCATGCTGCTGCCGCTGCAGTTGACCAGATTTATTGGGCTATTGGATGAAGGCACAGCAGTCCCGGGTTCTGGTTTAACCTGGACAACCACCATGCCTTTGGATGTGGGCCGAAGGCCAAGTCCGTCCAACAGCTGTCCCTTCTGCACAGATATTTTGTCGACAGATGAGGAGGACGAAGCATACTTGGAATTGTTTTTCCCTATGCTGAGATCCAGCGCAGATTCAGAATCATCTCCGTTGGACAGGTAGTGAGAGGTTTGGTTGTGGGAGGAGAGAGTCTGTGAGAGTAAAGAGCCAGGAAAGCGAGAAATTGTTGGGGAGTTTGGAAAGAGTGATATTTTGCTTCCATTGCTTGCCATTGAGGGAGCAAGGGAGAGAACATATGGGCTGAGGAACTGTGTAGAAAATGGAGAAATGGACAAAGGGACAGAGTGTAGAGCACCGGGGGGAATCTCAGTATGGTCCAACACTGCGGATTGCGCACTTGGAGGATCCCCTTGAGCCTCCAACTCCAGATCCACATCCGGGTCCTGTCTTTCCTTCTTTGACTCCACCTCATCTCGCTCAAAATCGCCTTTGCGCTTTTTCTTCTTAGCCCTCTGAGCTCCTCCACCCTCGTCATCTTCATACTCGTCCTCTGCATCAGAGAGGAACACAGTTGTGGAGCGTAGCACCTTTCCTCCAGCTGTGCCCTTGTCGCTGTGCATCTCCCGCTGTGCTTCGTCCTTAGCAGGACTTTCAGAACCTTCTCTGAGCAATTCGCTTTGGCTTTCCTCATCAGAAACAATGACAGAAGTGTACATTTCGGTTTCTGAGTCGGACGTTAGCGCGGAGTCGCCACGTCTCTCCCTTCCTGATTCCCTCCTCTTGCATTTCTCTCTTGTTCCAGACAAATCCATGACCTGACTACTTGAAGCTTCAGCATCGTCGTCACCTTCCGCGATAATGAGAGAGTTTTCCTCGTCATCGTAGTCGTTATCAGATCCTTGACTGTGTTTTGCAAATCCATCCATGTGTTTTAGCTCTGCTCTCCTTCTCTGCTTTGTCTGCCGGGCATGGCTCAACCACCTCCGCACCTCCTCCTCTGAAAGCCCCACCTCTCTCCCTAGTGCTTCACAGTCCTCATGAGGAGGACTTGCAGCATCCGCCTCACTACGGGACTCAAAGAATGCCCACAGAACCTCGGACTGGAACTCTGACAGTACAGGAAGGTCTAAATGATTGGCCTCTGTGGCGTTACAACGAAGATTAGTTTGGCTGCTGGTTAAGGCATTGATATTCGGGCTGGATTTTGGTGAATCACAAGGGGTGGTGCCAGATTGAGATTTCTGAGGGGTGGAATCGGGGCTGAGTGTAAGGTCCAAGTCCACTGGACTGAGGCTGGCCACAGACGCTGAAGGCGAGAGGTTGTTATTGCGGAGGCTCTTACCTGTGCCTGCCCGGGAGTGATTGAGGCAATTTTCTTTATCACCTTTCGAATTCAACTGATCTGTAGAGCCATCTCCATCTGCTGTGCTATCTTGATGTTCTTTCACCTTGTCGTCGTTGCCGTCAACCTTCCCTTTGTCTTCTCCGTCTGCACACTGTGCAGATTCATCAACAGTTTCTCCTTCAGGTCTGTCTCCCTTGCTGTTCTCTGAAGTCCCGTTGTCCCCATTCTTGATCTGATCCGAGGACTTTTCGTCGCTGCTCTGCCTCTCTTGCCCTTGCTCTTCCTGAGGGGGCTGCACGTGAGCTGAAACAACCGATGAGGGCCACTGGTTCTGTAAGCTGTTTAGTCTTTGGGTTAGTAGGGCTTGCTGGGCTGGGTTGAGGCCTACGAATGGCACGCACTGCGTAAGGAGCTGTCCTTGCTGGTTGTCTTGATGCTGCTGAGTTTGGGCTTGGAGCCCATTTAAGATCAGGGGCATGACCATGTGAGGTTGAGGCACGAGCTGAGGCGCAGTGGTACCGGGGGCGGCGCCCGCTGCGAACAGCGACGGGAGGATGGAATGCGACAGGGTGCTGGGAGTTGACGTGAGGAGGGTGAGAAAGGCAGAGACTGCCTGAGCTGAGGCCACCGGGGACGTGAGGAGGGAAGGAGCCACTTGTGAACCTGCAATCTGCTCTCCATCCTTCGCGCCACTCACCATCACTGTTGCAGGAGCAGCACAGTTGCTGGTGGTACCCAAGGAGCTGCCTCTGCTTTCAGAGGTCGTCACTACTGGGTTCGGAGCGCTGGTGTTGCTACTTCTCGAACTGGCAGCAGGTACTGCACCGTTTGAAACCATGCCAGCATTTCTGCTGCGGGTCTGATGCAAAACAGATTTCATATGGCTCTCAAGGGTGATGGCGTGATTGTAGGAGACTCGACACACAGCACACTGGTAGGGCTTGTTCGATATGTATGGACGAGACAGACCCGCAACTGAGGAAGGCTGGGTAGAGCCTTCTGCACCTTGCTTTGCACCGCCTGAGGTCATCCTCTGAACGTGGGATGCAGAGGTATAATGAACACTCAAGGCAGTCCTGTTGGAGAAACTTTCCAAGCAGGCATTGCATTTGAATGACCGGGTGCTTTTTTCAGCTGGAACACTGGTTTTACCAACCGACTTGTCACTCGTGCCTGGTATTTCTGAGTTTTCAGTTGCATTTTGCAGTTTGGCTTCTGGGAGTGAGTTTCCCTCCTCTTCTAAAACCGCCTCAGCGTCACCTCCCTCCCGTTCCATTATGCTGTCCTCCATCTCTTTGTTAGCAAGGGTCTGACTAGCGTCTGAACACTCTGTAGATTGGCAGGGGTCTGAATGGGTCTCTTCAGTGGACATCAGTTGTGAAAATTCAGCATCTAGGGAAAAAAAAAAAAAAAAAAAAAGAAAAGACTTAGCTTTCTTGATTTTGGATATACATCAACAAAATCAATGCTAATTTGCTGCCATCCCCATTTCTTAGATTTCATATTTTAAAAAATTTTAAAACAATAAACGCCTAGTTTCAAGACCTGAACAAACCCAAATGATGGAACCATAAATTTAGCTCCCGAGCAAATTCTGAAGGAGAATATCCGGGCATTGGACCGTCACCTAAAGCTAAAGTGAAATTGGGTTTTGCAGTAGAGAAAGTTTTGGCGTGATCTAGACTTACAATTGATTTAGAAGAGGTGTGATTATCTTCTTGAAAACCCTCCAATGAGATTGAATTAAATGTATTTTGCCAAGAAGAGTGGGACAAAGTTCCACTAATGCAAAGTAAAGGACTCAATGCCAGCTTTCACAAATGTTTCAAGGGCAAAGAGTGAAAAAAAACGGTTTGTTTTTCACATATGTTGGTCTGGAGGTTGTTTTTGTTTTTTTCTTATTTGATAGTCATTTGAAAACTGTCTTTTGTATATAGTCATGCCATCTTTTATATCAAAACTTGAATCTGAAATTTGACTGCGAGACAAAAAAAAAAGCAAAACCAATGAATGCGCAAATACTTTCCACAGCACTACAGGATCCATATTTACTAGTCTGGGAATCCATCCAGTTAGTTTAAAATGCACACATGGATGATTATGTCATATCCACCTCTGATTTAACTAACTGCAAGTATTCCCAACACTCACCTGTCGTCTCCTGAACACCTTTGCACTCCTCTGCTCCACTCGCAGACTGTCTTAAAACAGCCTGTAAAAAGAGAAGGAGTCGTTCAGCTGAATTCCCATCACAAACTTGACTCTGCAGCAGCTCCTGCCAGATGAGCCGAATGTCATTATGTAGCACATTTGGGCGTGACTCAAGCAAGTGTGGTTATATTACACATAGCAAGCCTGGCTAGTCTTTAATTTGCAAATTACCCTGAGAGCATACCCCGTCTTTAATAGATCCACCAATACAAACTTGCTGTCTCCCCAACACTTCACAATAAGTGTTTTCTTTAAAGTTTTTTTTTTTTTTTTGTAACTTAATGAGGTGGCTCATTATTCCCAATGTGGTGTCTCCATAAACACTTTAAAACTTAGCCTATTGTTGTTCTAATAATAAACTGTGTTCACCTAAAGCTGCCAATCCTATCAGGATATTAACACATTTTGTGTTGCATCATTTATTCCTCTCGTTAATTGTCTCTAATGACTACTTTAACAAGTATTTCATTGCTAATTGTGAGTTATAAGCATTAACCAAAGGGTAATCTTAAGATTAAGAAAATTAAGCCATTTCAGTCAAATTTAAAGTTACAAGGCTTACGCAGATTTCACTAACTCCAATTAAAGACTTCTTAACCAATATTTCAAGGCCATTATAAATGGAATTTAAGAATTTAAGACCCATCATGACAGAAATGTACAAAAGAAAATCAATAATACATAAATTGTATGGGTTGGCAATAGCAATGACCCAACACCTATGTCAACATTGTCCAGCAAACTGGCAATTACCCTTTACTAACATAATAGATAGCTTTACCTTTTCCACCATGTTAGCTATTCTATATTGATATCGCTGGCTATTAAGCTAACTAGCACAGGTATATTAGCAGCTAGTTACTGTAGCCACAACCACCTCGAGTCACACAAAGCAGTGAAGATGTCTGTATGTGACTCAAGTTTTGCGCAACAGCAAAGTCCCATGAGAAAAAAAAGGAAAACTGCACTGATTATGATTAAATGGCTCTGTCACAACAAAATGCAAGAACCCTGACCAACATATTTAAGGCCAACTTATTTTAAAATTAATTTGAGACATCCAAGGGGTTTCATTTGAAATACTTTAAGGCATGAGCTAGCACCCAGAGTTAAAGCCTGTTGATTTGACCGTCATTTCTCAAGGTTGTACTACAAACATGCTTTTGAGTACAAACACGGTTCAAAAACATTCCAACCTGGGAAGATAAGAAACCGTCTTAAAATTGTGAATAATCTGTAGCCGCTGAATGATGACTTTAAACCTGCTTTGATAAGGCCCAACATCCCCTTGAAAAGACTAAATGGCAGCAGCAATTGCTTCTCTAAAGTCACTGCTGATGTCTTCCCACCTTGGCGTTGTGTAAACGAACACAACATTTCGAGACTACACTGTCAAAGCTCCTGCTTTTACAGGAAACATTGTCACACATGGTGAATGATTAGTTGATGAAGTGCTTTAATTAGATGCGTCAGGCTGCAACTTTTCTGCTTAATCCAAATGGAAGCAGCAAGGTTTTTTTTTTTTTTTTTTTTACTTTTGTTTAATAACACAGGATCATTTTCAATTTATAGTAGTTTTTTTTTGTATGCCTCATGCTACATCCATAGCACCCAGATCTTTGACTTTCTTTCCACTGACTGCAATTATTGGGTTAAGCAATGTAATTAGAAAGCAACAACAGTTAAAAAAAGATTAAATGAAAATAAAATGAGTCAAGCCATCAGTTATGACATTTGTAACGCAAGATATAGCGAATGGTCACATACCAAACTTACAATGTCCAGCAGTCTGTCCACACACGATGGAAGTACGCTGTGTTGCTCAGTGAGATGTAGAGACAAGGAAAATCTGTCAGGCTGCCCTTGTTGGCACAGCGGGCACAGCCACTTTGCAACTCCATTCCTTTCACTGCACACCGTCTCTCCAGGCTCCTCCTGACAGATACAAACGAATGTCAGTGAATCACGCTCCTCCTTCTAAAAATACTTTAGTGCACTTGTTGGTTAAGCCTCGTAGCGGGCCCGTTAATAGCTGGTTGATACTGGGGTAATTTCATCAAAGACTCTGAGAATGCATGTTGTTTATGCTCCCCACGGCTCGTTTCCTGGAACGTATTCCAACTTACAAATGGAAACGCATTATTTTTCGAGCTGATTATCCCCCCTCTCTTGTCTTTTGAAGTCGAAATTAAACTCTCTAAATAAAAAGGCATTCAACCGTCTGAAGAGTCGATCCATAAGAAGGAGTTTATTTAGTTAAAATACAAACTAATCTCAGATCAGCATTACATTTAGACAGGTTATTCCGCCTTAACGTCAAATCTTTAGCCACACGAGTAGGCAAAAGTTACTCCTTTAAATCCACCAACATGTTCTAAACTACTTTCAATTAGATGCTGAAGTGTCAGGGTAGCAAGTGCTGCCCCCACTTGTTGCTCTGTACTGCCAGCCATCAGGCTGGAAGGATACTTTTGGTCTTGTTTTCAAGAAAATAAAGCTTTTAGTCATGCGCACACACACAAAAAAATAAAAATAAAAATAAATCAGTGTGGCAACTTAAAAAGAGCACCCGCTATCCATCTCTGGTCTGATGAGCAGGAAACTGCCAAGCTACTTAAAGTATTCTGTTGAAATAGCCAGGAACTATTATACAAAGAGTTGAACCTAAAAAAAAAAAAAAAAAAAAAAAAAAAATCTATAAAATTTATATTCTCCAAAATAAGCACTTGGAGATGTCTACTAACTTTAGAGGTTGACTACTCTCTAATATTGATAAGATATATGTATTTAAAAGAAATAAAACACATGAAACTCAAGCAAGGTTCATGCCACCATTTGTCCTCCAATCATCCGGTTGGTTATTAGGTCGCTGGCTGCACCGGCCCCTTTACGGAGTGCTTTGGCTTTGTTTGGAACATTTTCAATAAAGTAAACATATACAGATTGTCATTTCCATTTTATTTTACTTTTAACAGAGCCAGAAGCAAATTCAAATAATGAATGTAAAAATAGTCCCGGAGAGCTCCGGTTTCTGCTAAAAGTGGCATGGAGGAGCTCATTTTAGCTTTCAGCCGTAATGTGGACTTTAAAAGACGAATGCAATCTGAATGTCGTTCCTCCACTTACAGACGTCGGTCAACTGACTTGTAAAATTCAAGCGGTCACAGTGATCGGAACAAACCGGAACGTGTTCAAATCGCTTAATAGCGTTTGTTGATTCGTGGCAATATATGGGGGAAAAAAAAAAGGCAACAGCTCTTGTGATGCTGGGGTAGTCAACACTGTGTACAAGTGTAAGTGTAAATTGAAAAGACAGAACCACCCGGTTGTTTTCAGCTTTTAAAAACGTTGAATCTTAATTTTTAACACCTGTCGTTGGGACCATGTGTACTTTACACATTCAGAAGGAAGCCTGTGTCTTGAAAATAACTCTTGAGAACTTTGCTAATTGGTTAGTTAAAGAAACCAGGTTGTAACATTGTTTTTTTTCTTTTTATACCATTCCTGCACTGAACGATCACGTCTCTCTTTTTAATAAAATCTCTTAGATTGCAGTATGTAAATTTGTCTCTCATTTGTTCCTATATAAGGTTATGATAGCATGGGATTGTCAGATTGGCCCATGTGTTTATGGGAGGTTCCCCTTTTATTTGTTTGCCATAACCTGCTCAAATTTCACATTGTAATGCAAGAACCTGTCTATATAATGAGGTTCCCACATGGAAGAGCTAATGTTTTATTCCTCTTTTAATTCAAACTTAATTCAGACTAATCTCAGAGCACATGTGCACCAACCTGTACTGCAAAAAAAAAAAAAAAAAAGGAGAACAAACAAGGTAAAAAGAAATGCAAATTATGCCATGCAGCACTACTTCTGACAGATGCCACAAAAACACTGGGCCGTTTATTTTCAGATCTCATTGCTTCAACTCAACAGCATGCAATTGCATTCATTAAAAAAAAAAGAAGAAGGAGACATCCGGCAGTAATGCATTTCAAGAAAACCGTAGATGCATTTTTCTGCCAGCATTAGTAATCACAGATGCAGCCAAAAACGCAACCCGTGCCCGTGAGGAAAAATACCAACACAGCTACCACCTTACTTCCTACTCATGCCAATTAGCAAGCTAGCGGGGATATGTGATCGGATACTATTTCGATGAGCCTACCCCTGCATTGTGTACATCATATTTAATACTCCGTGACACATTTAACAATAAAGACCTCAACGTAGCAGCTTTTTTGGGTCTCTCTGCCTTTAGGAGGCTAATTAATGACCAGTCTAATTAGCTATGCCGACCGAATCAATTAGCTAGCAAGCTAGGCTGTGAAGCCCCCCTGCAACGTCGCATTACAGCGCTGCTTGGAAATGCTCGTTAGCCGTTAGTTTACCACGAAATAATCCTGCGGCGACGGACACACTTCTCTAAAACTGCGAAAGAAGACGAGCAAAGCGTCGGCATAATCTCCAATCGGCTCTCGGTTTGGGCTGGGCCGTCGTTAAATTAATAAACAAAAGAGCCGGAGCTGTTAACAGCCGTGTCACTTGGCTAGCTAGCCTGTTAGCAGGCGCTGATAATTAACCGTTGCTCAAACTGCCTCCAACTGGGTGTTCTCCACTCCCTGGAAACAAAACTCTGTCCGGGCCAGGTGGGAGCTGGAAAACATCGATCGAGTTAACCCGTGCCATAAAAAAACAAAAAATCTCTTACTAAAACTTCGGATTCAAACAAAAAAAAAAAAACAAAAAGAAAAACAACCTCGGCCTCTGGTTATTTCCTTCCCCCTCTGATTGTGGGCTGCCAATCGGGCATCTAGGGTTGCACCGCCCGCCGCCTGCTGCTCAGCAGCGTAAATGGAGGCCTAGCCCGACTAAAGCCATTTAATTAATGAACGTGGGCTCCGCTTACAGATGTGTTGGGAACACTCGAACCCCCTCCTCCCTCGCCGCCCAGTTAGACCCCCTATTTAACTGCGTCCTAGCGCTCGTTTCCACACCTTAAACACTTTCGGCGCAACACATGGGCATTTTAAACTCTTATTTAAGCAGCTCCCAACACGTAATTGGCGAGAGAATTAAACGATACACCCAAAAAAAAAAAAAAAAAGCTACTTGAAAGCGGAGTACGTGCGTCGCGTTCGCCTCGACGATGGGGGTGGTGCAGGGAGAGCAGGCGAAACAGAGACGGAGGGGGCAGAAGAAAAAAAAAGTTTGGTATTTAATGTAGGATTTCTATTATGGATCGGATTAGTATCGGGGCACGATCCGTCGTTTTACTCGCTCGTCTAACAGTCGCAGGCCACTCTCCGCGCTCGAACGGGCACAATTAACCGACCGCGGATCTCGTTTAATTAAGTTCGGAGCAATTAGCTAATGCGTTTTTACCTGCATGGTCGCCGCTCCAACACGCACACACGCTTCCTCTGTGGATCCTCACAAGTGAAAAGTTTTCTTGCCTGCCCTCCCTCCCTCTCTCTCTCGCTCTCTCTCTGCTCTCCTCTGTTCTCCCCCTCCCTTCATTCGCCCTCTCTCCTTCCCCTCTTCCCTCTAGTAAACAGACCACAGCTCCCCCCAAGGCTGATTGCTGACATTCAGAGGGCACATGCGTTATGGAGGGCGAGAAGTGCCAAAATCCAGTAAATGAATAAGTCACGAAAGACTCCTATAATTCTCTCTTTCTCTCTCTGTCTCTCTCTATATATAAAAACACAAATTAATAAATTGATATCTATTGATATGCGAATTAGAATATCAATAATGAATATTTATTTTGTAGATGTTATTTTTTTGTGCTATTTATATTTTACAGGAATCTTGAAATAATTACTTAAGTGTCATATATAAATGATAAATCAGTGTGCCTGCTACACTGATTTAAATGAATTAATTCAACTGCATACATTAGCTGTAATTTTAGTCTTCTTTCTATATCAATAATGTTATTCATATTTGACACCCCTTAAAATTGTTTGCAATATAAATATATATGTTATATTACAAAAATATATATTTTTGGTTTCCTAGCAACAAATCTTTTATCATTATAATCATTTCATTTCAATTACATAGGGAATCGACCTTGAATATTAGAAGGAACTCCATGATTAAGATTTTATCCCAGAGGTCTTTGCATGTACTTTAACTAAATAAAGCTATACATGCTTTATGAACTTTATAGTGAGTTAGCATAGACCTAAAAATATTACTTGTATTAACAAAAACATAATTGTTTTTCTTATATGTAGCAGGCCTACATAATCTTAACTGTTTTAGCCTAGCCTATGAATTTCAATCAGTGACTTAATTCTAGCAGTTCAATAATTAAAGATTGGTCTGAAATGGTCTTGACTGTGTTTTTGTTTCTATTTATGTTTTCATTTAAAGTGCAAGATTAAATATGTGTAACTTTTTTCAATTTGTCCTGAGTAATAATAATAATCATCATCATCAAAAAATGGGACTTTTATAATAATTACAAGTACATTTATTTATGATATACAGATATTTCTAATGCATAGAATTTTCTAATTAGTAGATAATGCTTTTGGGTCGAATTTATTTCTGTGACTGTAGCAGTTTTGGTCCTCCATACGTGACTATGAAACCTCTTATGTAACTCCACAGATATCACACATTATTTATATATCAGGAAGTGTTTAATGGCCAATGCAATTACCATAAGAACAAACAGCCCGGTCGCCTAATTTCCCCTTTACGACAAAACAACATGTCGATGACCAGATCAGACGGAATGCCCTTTAAAATGAAACCATTCTTCATTCCCACTTTAAAAGGTGAATTATAAATGAGCCCCCATTCTGCCAACTTGGATCGTCACACACATTCAGACGAGTTAATTAAAGCTGAATAATGGAGCCAAAGCAGCAAAGCCACTGCTCGGCGCCTCCCGCGCGAATTATGACATGTTTTCAATCAAATGTTAGGTGTGGCGCACATCAACCAGTCGAGTGTGCGGAATAAATATTTATGAAGCGGCGAGGATTAAAACTGCACCATCTGTGCGCCTCTGCGCCGAAGAGGCGGCCGCTGACTATCCTGAACACCTCCATAGGTGCCCCTTCATGCGCCTGACCAAAAATACATTCAGCTTACTGAGTTACCATTAAAACTCGGGTTTTGAGTCAGAAAAGCCCGAATTGAAAGGTCGTCGCCTGTGAAGGTATGCAGATTTTACGGTATATGTTTCGGACCGTTCGTAGGGCAGGTGTGTTGTTTTATTTTATTTTATTTTATTCTAATTACTAACCCAACAAAAATGACTGCATTCCTAAATACCGTAAGTTTTTTTTTTTAGCCGACCTGTTAATTTAAATACCATGGCTGGTTTGCTCAAATTATTATTTTTCTTAAAATTGAATTAAATAAAAAGTTAATTGTATGTTAGAGTTATTTTGTATTTAGAACGTAACACTGGTAAAATACATTAGTATATTATGACATGAAGTGTATTTGTGCTTTTGCAAGGCACCAATATATGCTGCTTTACCTCCATCATAAAATATAAAAGCTGGATATTCACTTTCAAAAGTGAATATAAGCACCATCATTTTGGCTGTTAACCAAAACCTGTTTCAGAAGAGCTTGACTATTTGAGAATAGATCTTGAGACTGATACAGATTTAAAGTTTAAAAATGAAATTAGTAGAAGTTTTAAAATGAATGACATGAAGAGTCACATTGTGATTTTTGATTGGTCTGGAAAAACAAGGAGAAATTGGATACTATATAAAAAGAAATGCCCATCTGTTTATTGCTGTGTTGTTGTTCTGTCCTTTAAAGTCTGGAAGCACTTTGCCTTTACTTGGAACCATCTCTAGGCTGATGTTGCTGTATTTTCTTTAGATGAGCGTGGAAGTGGAACAAAAGTTTTTATTCGACTCTGACACCCTGAAAGCGATAGAGGACATCGGAGGCAAGTATAAGAAATGCTTTATATGAGCTGACTGATAATTTCCCAACTCTTGGTTTGCACCTGTAGCCATTCCAGACATATTCAGTTGAATTTAATTAGTTTTCACCATTGGTTTCTAACTTTATATTCCTTTTTGCAGATTGTGTCGGGCAGAAACAGTTTCACGATCAGTATTTTGACACCCCAGATTTTCAACTGACGTTGAGAGACGTGTGGCTGCGCAGACGGAAACAATCCTGGGAGCTCAAGTGTCCGATAGAGCCGGTCAATGGCGCCGCAGAGCCAGGAAGAGAACAGTCTCTGTGTACTCGATACAAGGAGATCACGAATTTGCCTGACATTTACCAGAGAGTGAAGGAGGTGATAAAAGACACACGTGAGGACTGCGACGTGGGCGTTCCCCCCTCTGACGAAGACGACTCCTGGCTGAGCAAGTTGGAGCTGTGTTGCTTCGCAGAGTTTACCACAACACGGAGGTCATTTACTTTGAAAGGAGAGGATGGGGTGAAGATAGATCTAGACCAAGCTGACTTTGGCTACCATGTGGGGGAGATAGAGGTCCTTGTTCCAGACGGGGGAGACATACAGTCTGCACAAGAAAAGATCAGACAGACCGCTCAAAGGCTGGGTGAGCTCAAAGCTGTCAGGCTACCTGTGTTCTCTGCTTTACTTCTGTAACATGATTTTTATCTTTTCTGGATTAGTGAAGATTTTCTCTTCTGGTTTTTTTTTTTTTTTCCACTCAGGTCTGAACGAGGAGAGGCGAGTCGAAGGAAAAATGACAGTTTACCTTAAAAGATATCGTCCAGAGCAATATGCAATACTGCTGAGCGCGCACGTTTTATAGCAAAAAAGTACTGCACACTACCACTGATTCTTGGTCATATTTTACAGACCTAATGTCGTTATTGGATAAGCAGAGTGGATTGAATCGAAATGCAGTTTCCGGGTAATTGTAAAAATACTTGAGAATGAGCCTGTCATGAAACTGCAGTTGCTCCAGCTGAATGAACATTCTTATAAATGTCATTGCCAGCACTATGTGAACTATTCATTCTTCCAAAAAGGGTAATCTATTTTTATCTGTCAATTGGAGACGACACGCCCACCCTTACGGACTGTTGACTGCATCTTAACGTAGAGCAGGTTAACACTGCACTCCTGCGACAACGCAAACAGTATGCTGACATTGCACACTATATATTAAATAAATAATTCTTATGTCTTTAATGCTGCGTTCATGTTATTGTCATCTAGTAGCCTGCTCTATTACAATTCATGTTGCTATGGAGCCAAAAACGAAGTTGATTAGCGTCTGCTAGTCCGGTTCTGGTTAGCATCACTAAATTGCTTTTCTTTTTCCTTTTTTTCACAGTAACCTCTACAATTATTTGTACCAATGGTAAATTTAAGCCAAAGAAGCCTAAAAATAGCAAAGGGCTTTTATGGATTTCTAAGATATCACTTTATTAGTCCAAATCAGGGGATTTCCTTAAGTAATAAAGTTTACTGAGCCTTTAGAAGAGAAAGTGCCAGAGATTTTCCATCATTGCTAACAATAATGCCAAACTTTACTCCAAATATTCATTCTTTCATTCACCTCAGATCCATGTGGAGGGATTGTTTTTCTTTTGACAAAAAGTCAAATAGTTGTAATATTATATCTAAATCAGTTTGTAAGAAGATCTCAACTTATGGTCATTATGGAGATGTTCCGCTTGTCTTAAACCTTTTAGCGATCCCTTTGACTGTATGTATAAACGCATTTAGATGAGGATCTGCCGACTTATCAAAATTTGGAGACTTTTGGAGATCAGCTGTTATCTCATTCGCATGTTTCTTTGTCATTACCATTTTGAGGAGTGCCAGAAAACACTTGGCCTCTGTGTGGTTGCACTTATACACCAAAGAAACAAAGTTTACCTTGTAATATAAATTACAAAAAATCTGCAGTAACAAGTTTATGAGAATCCTTAGATGTGTCACCTCTGATTTCGCTAAAATAATTTCTTAATGCCACCCCAGTGCATAAGCATACTCAAATTAAAGGCTACTCACTATGCAGTTAAACAGGGTTTCACCAAGTCACGTTTGCTGCCATGTGCACTAATAAGCAGTCGCTATTGTAAACCAAAGTTACAAAAAAAAAAACTACACCATGCAAACACCATATCGTGTGATATACTAACAGTGCAACACTGCTCAAATAAACCTGTAGCTCTGGCAGTATTTTAGCGTTTTTTAATCTTTTTTTTTTTTTTTTAAGGTTTTACCTCAATAACTTCCCCATCTTCAGATGAAAGGCTTCTACGCTATATGAACTTGAATCATTTAGTGAGAAGGAGAACAGCAACTACAATGATGATAGATAATTTAGGGGAACAAGAATAATTATGTTTGATGGCTATTTTTGGTTAACCAAAGCAGCAAGTTTGTAAAGGAGGAAGTCTCTCTTGATAATGAAACTCGAATAGACAATGCCCTTTGAGGCGTCTGCTCAGTCACTCGCCCGTGTCTCTTAGTAAAGGTTCCAGGGCTTTATATGTACTCCAATGTTCTAAAGGCAAAGCTTTAACAATTCAGTATTAAGTTTACAGATAATGTGCAAATTGTCAAGAAAAAAACAACAACAAAAAAACGAAACTTTGGTAGTTGAGAGTATGACAAATGAATTGTCACTTCAGACTTATTACAATTTCACTGTGTGATGATGCAAAATTGCATTTCTCTTCTCTGGAGAATTTTGATGAAGCGGAGCGGAGGTGTCGAAAGAGCGGCCCGGAGACCATTTGCGGCGGCCTGAATGGTTTTGAGCAGCCCGCGACCACAGCTGAGCAATGTCACAAATTTGTGACCAAATGTCACCAGCACAGGAAGTTGATACAACACACAATTCAAAGGAAACGTTGCGGCGTGAAGTTTTCACTGATGTGGGGTCTATAAAACAGGAATCGGACCGATTGAAATCTTCTGAAAACATGCGAGGTGCTTCACAAAAGTAATCTTTTTTCTTCTTGCTGCATCCAGTGACAAAACCAGCCTTGGGTGGGCAGCCGCTTTTAAAATCGGCGCGAAATTGTACAAACCAGTAACTTAAAAGCATTGCGAAGTCATCACAAAAAAATGATAAACACCTTAAATCACACTTAAGCTTGATTCTACAATGATTTACGAAATCTGAGGTTAAATCTAATCACCACTTGATTATTTTTAATTTTTAAAAATAATCAAGTGGTGGTGCCTGTGAATGCTTTCAACTTTTCTGGCCCACATGTGTATAAAAATTTTTTCAGTCGTTCGTCAGCAATGGGTTTCCTCCTGCCGAGTCCCCAACAGTGGCCAACTGCTGTTCTGGCCGATTTGTGCCAGAAGTGTCGAGCACAGATAGTTTTACGATTTTATTCTGAACCATCAAGACAAGTTTTTTCACACTTATTCGCAACTTTACCTGCTGCTTTTTAAGCCAGTTGAACCGTTTCCCCCAAGGAGGTTTAAATCAGGTCAAGATGAGGTCTAATGCCGGCGCAGGTACTGTAGGACAAAAATGTCTTTTTGAAACAGAAACTAAATCTGGATTAAAGTCTTGTGGAGAACGGAGCCTTGCGTTAAATAAACAAGATGAATAAAACTGGCTTCTACTCGTCCAAACTAGCTCCGGTGGGGATTAATGCAAAAACCTGGAATGGATCTAAACAAGTCTATCAGTCTAAGTCTATAATTTCTACGTACCCGGGGTTAAAATGGCAGCACAAAGGAGTGCAAACAATAAAAACAAAAGCCTTAAGACATCTTCAGTCACTGAAGAAGAAGAAGAAGAAGAAGAAGAAGAAAAACACACCTCTGGGGGAAGTAAAGGAAACGGTTGCATGAAAATGCATTTATCCATTAATGGGGCGTATGCTGGAAGTCAACGAGCAAGAGCCAGGTCACACCCTGACGTGTTTACCTTTACAGAGTTGGAGAGATGCAACGCATACTGTTGGGTTACTTAATAAGCACACCGCAGATATTTCTGTGTTGTTTTATTATTTTTTTTTTTTAAAGCTACCATCCCTAAACCTGTGGCGGTTTGAGCCCTCGCAGTCCAGCACTTGAATCCAGCTGATGAAACCAACCACACAGCTTTGGAGTTATACCCATGAACAAAACTATTCTGCAAAGTAGTTGCTTTAAAAAAATATTTTTTTTTTAATCACACTAAATCCTCTTTGCAGGTTTAATTTCTTCCTCCAGAAATTCAGTGTCTTCTGGACTGGAGTCCCTCGTTGATTAGCCTGTTTTCACCCTTAAAACCAGCCCAGATGTTATTGTATGTACTTAATGTTAGCTCCTGAACCTATTTACTCTTAACTATCTGTCTTTATTAGATTATGCCTGTTTTGAGAGGGGTCGCCGAATGGTTATTGCATAAAATCTTAAACTTACCTCCATAAAACCATGATGGTAACAAGGAAGACCTAATGATCTATCCTTCTTAAAATATGCATTTGGAGAAGCAGCCAAGAGCTTGCAAAGTCATCATAAAGTGATGAAAAAAAACTGAAAAAACAAAACAAAACAAACAAACAAAAAACAAACAAACAAAAAAAATCTATATATATACATCCCAAGTTCAGATGAGAGATTCTGTTGACAAGAGAACTTAAGAACTTAACTTTCTCCACAAATCTGGTTTTGGCTGAGGAGTGGCAAGAGGACAGCAATAAAAAGAACAGCTTACAGTTTTCCACAGTCTGGGAACGCTGCTTGAGACGCCCTGTGAAAATGCACGTAATTTCCCTTTCTAATAGCTCACAAGCTAAATATATTTGAATACGCATTAAAGTGCACAACGGATGCTGCCTCGGCACTACGACACAAGCTGTATATTTGACTGACTTTGATATTTCTGTTGTTGAGGGAACAGGTAATCAGGGCCAAGGAAAATGAATTGGCTCTTCTGGATTTGCTGTCCATTTTACTGACTCGTGGAGGTTCAAGAAGCCCAAATGCAAGCCACACTCTTCAGAAAACACATGATAGTGTTTTCTTTCTATAGTTTATAAACAATAACAACAATAATACTACTAATACTACTAATAATAGTAATTATTATTATTATTATATTAATATATTATATTGTTATTATTATATACGTATACAATTCTTGATTATATAAGTATGATCATTAATATTATAATTATAACAATATAATAACAATAATAATAATAATAATAATAATAATAATAATAATAATAATAATAA